>CM075018.1:18014376-18090521 GCA_037576675.1 Pangasius sanitwongsei
TATATATATATATATATATATATGAGGTAATAAATGAGGATATGAAGCTAGTGGGTGCAAGTGTTGAGGATGCAGAAGATAGATGGAGAGTGATGATGAAAAGCCGAAAGAAGAAGATATATATATATATATATATATAATATACACACACACACACACACACACACACACATATATATATATATATATATATACACATATATATACACACACACACACAAATATTAAGTTTTTAATTATCCTAACAACAAATCATTGGTCAGAAAATTAGCAAGAATTAAACACATAGATAAAGGAACGTAGTATGGGAGAGCTTTTCCCTTTGATTTCTTTAAATGTTTGAGCCTTGTGGCCCTTGATGGGCTTCATCAGCTGTGGCAGATAACCAAATAATGACTGATCTTTTAAGGAAAAAACATTCCAGAATATATTTTTGGAAAATTTTGTACACCCTGACATGGGTTAGTTTGAATTTTACATCAAACATTTTAATCATTATCATGATTTGACCTTTGCGTACAAAAAGACTATATAAGTGAATTTCCCTGTTTCTAGCTTTTCCCCAAACAAACAGCTCACTGCGGCAAAAGTAAACGAGTAAGTGGTGGGTCACTATTTAAATGTATGCAAATTTGTGATATTGTGATATTGACCACGCTAACTCAGATTTTCTGTGAGTCTTATTATCTCTTTTATTATCTCTTTCATTGAAGCATGTGTTCAGATGACATGCCGATGGGTTTGATCTCACGTGGATCATCAGGTTTTACACAAACTTGTGGAGTCTGTGTCAGCTCGAGTGCACACTGTCATTAAAGTAAAAAGGGGACATACCAAATACTAAGGAATTTTGAAATTCATGTAAATATTTTTAAGATTCTCCTTCTCACAGTTTGCTGCTGTTTCATTTGTAAAAGCCTTTGTGTTAAATTGAAAAAGAGTAAACAAGCATTTTCACTAGTGGTCTCAGACTTTTGGACCCCACTGTGTAATATATATATATATATTGTGGCCGTGTTTGTAGTCAATTGTTGCAGGAAATGGAGTCTGTGTTGGAAGTGTTTAGTGGTTGTGGAGGATTTTTTTTTTGAAGAAGAAGAACAAGCCTTTATTTGTCACATATACATTACAGTAAAATTATTTCTTCGCATATTCCAGCTTCTTAGGAACTTGCGGTCAGAAAGCACTGTCAGCCATGATACGACGCTTGCTCAAGGGCCCGACAGTGGCAGCTTGAATCCCCAACCTTTGGGGATTGAATGCATGGCATGTACGTTGTCAGTATTTATAACATTTATAACATTGTCGTTATAAGCTGAGAGAGCGTGGCTGTGACAAAAGGAGGCGAAAAAAATAACCACAAATAGAGAGTTGTTTCGTTTAGTTATGGTCAGTAATGCCATGTTCTTGTGTGTGTTTGATAGCTGTTGTGTATTGCTAAAAGTTACAGATTTGCTGAAAGGTCACAGTGTAACATGTTTACAACAGTAGTGGATTGTGGATTGCACAGCCCAAGGGTTTTTAGGACAGTCATGTCCACTGTGACAAAACGAAGGCTGTTGTAGTGTGATTTAGCCAGACACAAATGCATTTTAATCGGTCAGCAAGGTAACCATCCAATCATACATTAACCATGAAACTGTGACACTGTAACCACCTTAGCTGAGATGTAGCTGAAAACAGCACATTTTTGCCCATAAACGCTGATCACGCATTAGCTTTAGGGTTTAAGTGGCTGCAACAATGAGCACTAGATTTGACACACAGGCCTCAGTATAGCATGGATAGCATGGATAGTATTAGGTAGAAATAAGAGATATTTGCTAATTGCACAATATACAATAATATCATTAATAAGTGCTGTATACAAGGCAGCTTTTGAAAGGATGGTTCCTCTATTTACTGAGCTCATGGCTATGAGTCACACACTGTTTCAGATTTTACTGGAAATGCTGCACTACTGCGAAATAGTTTGGTTTTATTAGATATTTCATGGAAAACAATTTATTAATATAACAAATCAACTGTATTTTTAATAGTAGTATTAATGTATTTTAATTGCCAGACGTTTCAAAGTTCCTCACATGAACCATGTTAAATAATAGTCTTAAATATAGTCTTGGTAGAATAAAAAATTGTTTAATATATTTTACTGCATAAATGCCATAGGAATATCGCTGCACCTTTACTCTTATTAAAATGGCAATATATACAATTCTGTATAATTATAATTTCCATCTGCAATTTGGAAATATTAAGATAAAAAAAATGATAATATTCTAATAACCCACATTACCTAACTAAGCTATCTCACTAGCTAATGGCTAATAAACTAGACCATATTTGTCACCATTCTTCAAATCAGACTCTTTCAGTATCTGCATCTTGGTTTGTCAAAATATCCCATGACATTACCATTAGTTAGCTAGCTACCTAGATTAGCTGCAGCTTCTGTTGCTAAATGTTTCCCGGTGTCACGTCATCGTCTGTCTCATTCTAGACATGATTAGTGAAAAGGAATGGAGCTCATCACTAAAACAGCTCATCTATAACAGCCCCATCAGTCCATAAAATCAGAATCAGCTATTCAGGAGGAGTTAAACATTAAAGAGAGTTCAGAGGTACATTCCAAATGGTGCACACTCCTGTACAAAAAAAAAATTGGACAAATCATTGGACAGAAAATGAGCTCCTGTGCCACCACTTACTCGTTGACTTTTGCCGCAGTGAGCTGTTTGTTTGGGGAAAAGCTAGAAACAGGGAAATTCACTTACATCGTCTTCTTGTACACAAAGGTCAAATCATGATAATGATTCAAATGTTTGATGTAAAATTCAAACTAACCCATGTCTGGGTGTACAAAGTTTTCCAAAAACATATTCTGGAATGTTTTTTCCTTAAAAGATCAGTCATTATTTGGTTATCTGCCACAGCTGATGAAGCCCATCATTTGATGTTAAGACCATTAAAAGCTTAATATTTTAACATTTCGGGCTTGGCCCTTTTTTTTTTTGCCCAGGAGTGTATTGTCGGTGGCCAAGGAATTGTGTGAATTACGCATAATTCACTGCGAGTGTACATGTGTATTAACCTCTGCAAGTTTTAATCAATAGATATAATAACAAATGATTCATGGAATGTAATGAAATAAAGTGTGGATTGCCACCTCACAGCTCTGGGGTCCTCAGTTCGATCCTGACCTGGTGACTGTCTGTGCTAAGTCTCGCATGTGCCTGTGTCCACGTGGGTTTACTCCGGATTACCGGCCACCTCCCAAAAACATGCCTCTAGCTGTGAATTAGTGTGTGTGTGTGTGTGTGTGCATGGTACCTCGCGATGAACTGGCATCCCATTCAGGGTGTATTCCCAGCTCACACCTAGTGTTCCAGGAATAGGCTCCAAAAGTTCTCTTATATTTTTTTCAGGTGCAGTATCAATGTACATTGTTCTGCTGCTAGGAAACTTACACGAATATTCTTATAGAAAAAAACCCGACTTTTTTCTTACCATAGAAACAGCAGTTAATTGCTCTGAAATGACTTTTAGAAGTATAAACCCCCACTGTGCTATTGAATTATTAAAAAGCACCTTGCGTGGTGGGAATGATGTTAATGATAACGTCAGGGATAATCGCAGATAGCTTTGAGGCACCTCCTCTCTATCAAGTGTCACTTTTTGGGGCTTTTGAGTTGGATTCTGGACCGCTGATCCACCAAAGGTATTATCACTGGCACAGTGCACTATACAAGATTAATTTGTTTTATGAGCGCACTGCAGATATTAATGTAAATGCATTGCCTTGCAATGTGGCCTCTCAAATGGCTTTTCATTTCATTAAGGAACACGTTTTAACCCCTTTAAAACAGACAATATAGAAACTCCAATAAGCCTCTTACGTGCCGATACAATTACAGTAATCTTGTGAGTTATGTTAATAAATTGTTCCGCATGGTCATGTAATTTCTCATAGTAATACATATGGTAAGTAATTGCTGAAGGACATATGTTTTAGGGGATGAAAAACACTGCTCTACAGTTTAAACCTTGCTCTACATTTATACACTGATGACAACAAGCAGATTCTCAGCTTGTCCTATATCTCTACTACTTTGCTTCTGTACCATTGTTTAAACAATGTTAGTTTCACAGAGTGACACCTGGTATCGAATATTTCTACACCTCATCCATGATATAACTCTTCTATATAGAGAGCTATGAATCAGCATGGCATGGCATGACAGTTTCTAGCAGGTTTGAGATGTGTGTAGTACACAGGCTGATAGGATAATACTTAATAAGTAATTAAGCAATACAATTAGAGTACCATGGCATAACAAAATAAAGTCAAAATAAAGTGATATAAAGTGCAATATCACAGTTTGTTGATTGATTATTTTCTTTCACTGAAGACAATATGATGGCCTATACTAAGTAATGTTTTTAGATATTCTTCCAAATCATCCATTTCATGATTTCTGGAAGGGTTTAGACATTCTCTGGGTATGTGCACGAAGATACGTAAGGTATCTAGCATTTACTCTGAAAACATTTTCAATGCATCATCATAATCAGAAGCAACATTTACATGTAAAAATCACAAAGATGTTCATTTTGATAGGACCATTATTGACTTGGTCAAAAAAAAACAAAAAACATTTTTGTAGAGATTTTTGAGCTGGAACTTTCTCCAAATTTGACAACTTTATGAAATTCTTAGATTTGACAGTACTAGAAATGTCACACACCTTAGTGGTAGTCAATGACACACAGTGACCAAAAATGCCCATTTAAGCCAGTGTATTGTTTAATGAACATGACAATTCTCTACAAGCATACACTCCACCATAGCACAGAGATGGGAACGATTGGCTAGGCAGGTAGGAAAATATTTTATCCTGCATCTTTTAGCTATTTTCTCCAATTTCTTTCAGCTAGCATTTGAATGAGGAGCCTGAGGAAGCCAGCTGATACTCAGCAGCCCCCACAGTTAGTTAGCGTGCAGCGATGCCATCCTACGCTGTCTCGGCTGATGGCAAACAGCTGTTCCCATTGTGATCTGCTGCATATGGCCACAAGCGCTTTTGTAAACACACTTTAGTTCTCTGTTCCTGGGCCTCTTGCTGTCTAAATTCCAAAAGCCACCTAAATCCAATCATTTAGGCTTTTTAAAAGCGGTGCTGGTTAAAGCAGAGACAGAAAGAGTAGCGTATGATTAAGCTCTCTAATACAAGCCTTTACTGCTAACCCTCTAGATAACAGTGTCACCATAGGGACATGGTGTACAGGGGTTTACAGCACAGATTGTTTAGGCAGACAATGGAGTTTGCCTGATTTGAATGCCGTGGTAGTGCAGAGTGCTGGGATTAACAGTGTTTAATAAACGAAAGTGCGTCCATAATCTGGATTTTCAAAAGTGCCCTTTTTGTGTTAATCAGATGGGTTTTTTTTGTTGTTGTTGTTTTTTTTTTTACCAGATGCTTTCTGACATATGTCATAGGGAGGCGCATTAACCCTCAAATAAAACTGGAGGCCTAGAGCTTTTTGGGTAGGAGGTTTAGCATGAGTCTACCTACACCGGTACACAAAATTACACTTAGCACATTTATAATGCTTCACAATCTCTCGCTAGTTTCACTACAGGGCATGTATTCATATACTGCTTTCATATGCAGAGAACAGTCATATGATGGTGTTTTGGGTAAAGTAGCACCAAAAATCAGTTTAGAAGCTGTATATGAAACACATAATAGCCCTTTCATGGGGGAAAAAGGTAGTTAGCTATGTTAAAGCAGCATTGGCAGTACAGAAGGATTATAAAAAACATGACAAAAATTTGAATTAAGAAAATTTGAATTATAAAAGCCTTTGAATTATTAATAAAAAAAAAAAATTAAAGACAATTGAATTCATAATTTTGAAAACCAAACATCTGTTTTTTTCAAATTGTTTTTTTTCACACATTTTAAAATTAAGGCTTTCAAAAAATCAAGTATTTATATTCAAAAATTATACATACATACCAAAATGCAGGATTACATCGGTATGTCATGCAGGGCCAGATGTGTGCATGAGGGAGTTGAGAAGGGATTAAGGGAAAAAAAAATCCTGCAGGCTAAAATGCCACTTTTTTCCATCAGACCTGTGGCCTTGTGTGGAGTCAACATGCTGTAATCCACCGATTAGCTGATATAATCCCCTGTAAATACACCTTGACCCGCTTACAGTACAGACTATAAGCCAGTGCCGTGCAAGAAAGCAACGGACTTTTCACTTGGTTTCACTTAGACAGGAGAACGAGAAACTGGATTCGTTCCGATCTTTAACTACACTGACAGGTCTTCAAGTCCAGCTGTAAATAGTTACAGATACTGTCACAGGAAACAGAATGATATGGAACGCTGTTCTGCATGCCAGGACCTACCAATAAAGTCACAAAGTGACCTTATGACATAGGATTTGTTAGAAATGCCATTGTCATACAGCCATCTTTCCATTTCTTCTTCCTGCCTTTTGCACATCAGATCTTATGTACACTGTCTTGAACAATCTGCATAACAGGTTGTGAATATAGTTGGAGATACAATTACCCTATCCTCCAAAGCAATCGTCTCTTTTTTGTCTCTTCGGCTGGGGTGAGTGTAATTTTTTATGTTTCTGTAGTCCATGGCTAGTTCCTGCATGGTTAGCATTCACAGTTCTGGTTGCTCTGTATGGCACCCACCTCTCAGTCACTTTCCAAGTGAGGTTTCAGCCCACCATCTGGTCACCTGCAAGCCTGTGAATGCATGCCACTAGTGTGTTTGAGTAATCTTCCATCACTTCTCATCAAAACCCAGCCATTTTGCTAATGATCACTTCATGAAAAAAAGAGTAGGAGAACTGCATTCCTTGGCAACAAGCAAGTCGTGCGTGTGTTGGTGGCCAGGTGATTTCAAAGTGTGGTTGAAGTGTGGGTGATTTCAGAGTTCAGAGTGCAGAATGTGTGATTCTGCTCAAGGTCTTATCTCCCAAATTTGTTAACCAATCAACTGACTTCCCAACATTCGATGAAGGCGAACCTATAGAGCATTCCTTTGCTTTATTCAGTATGCAGCCTATGGTACTATGTGTACCAGACCTGTCTGTCATGGAGGAAAGAGACGGTGAGGTTCTCTGTCTAAACATGGACTAGCCCACTATGATGGACATCATTACCATGGCCTACAGGCATTCAGACACTTTAGGTACCATGACATGCCACTCAACGAGTAGTTTCCTCCTCATTGGTATTCCATAGAAGCAGAGCGTTCCAGGAAGTCTGCGCAGTTGCTACATAAACACTGGATAACTGCAAGGGTCCCCCGTCACTTGGAACCAGTGGGAACTAAGTGAATGATGGCTGTATGGCAATGGTATTTTGAGCACACACTATGTGAGTTTTGGCATGCGTGTCTACATGCACAAGAAGGTATTCAGGTGATATGCACTGCCCCTGGTGGTTATCGGGAGATTTTCCAGTGGGTCACTCCATTTTCCTCTGTGTGGGCTGGTTTTATTGCATTCCATTCTCTGTTACACACCATGTAGGACACTATCCCCAGACACTGTACTCATGATTGGTTATCAACACATGAGGAGGTCAGACATAAACCATGGGAGCAGGTGGTCATCCAAATATGGGCATTCATGAATGTTTCCCGTTCTAAGTGTTTAGAACGAGGTGGAGAGTTTATATTATACAACAAATTCTGAACCTTCTGACTCCCGTTATTTATCACAGGTCAAATGATTTGGGATGTTGATATAGGTTTTAGAGAGATCACTGGTCATCTTTTGAATGTGTTACTTGGGGGTGGGTGGGGGGGGGGGGGTGTTAAAGCTTTCCCTTTATGAGAGTAACATCAGAACTCCATTTGTGTCTTATTTACATGCATGAAATGGATGAAAATCAGCTGCAAAAACGGTGACGCTAGAGGCCAATAGGAAAAGCAGTACTAGTCATGTTGTGTGTTCCTATCCACGTTTTCAAACCCAAAGAGAATTCTCATTACCTTTGCGAACAAAAATGCAAATGACTGCACATTTATATGAGTTATGTGATCATTCTGAAAAGGGCACAGCATGAAAAACCACAAAAATCTGATATTATGTGGGGCATGGATCATTCTCAGCACTGACAATGACATGGTGGTAGAAGTCCATCAGTTGCAGCAGTGCTCCTGGGATTTTTTTTTAAATGCCTATATACTTCAAAAAAAAATCAATCAAATGCTGAAAATAAGATCAGATGCCTTTTTATTACACGCAGGACCATTTCCCCAACACTGGGAACAAGGTTATTTTGGTTCTCAGCAGATTAACCTCTTAATTAAACAAATGACAATTTAACAAATTAAACCTGAAAAAAAAAAAAAAACAACAACAACAAAAAAATAGTCATGAAATAAACAATACATTTACAAACCAGGTTTCATATATAAAAACAAAGCAAGCTTAATAAATATTATGAACAAAAACAACTAAGAAGTAAACATTTAATGCACAATATTAATTTTGGGCAAATTTACAAATAGTACATTTATAAGGATTTGGTTTAGTTAATTAGGCAGAATGTAATTTTAACACCTTTAAACACTATTAAGAAATGTAGGCCATTTGTTCATTATTTTCATAAATAACCCTAATGTTAATGTGAGGTTTGCAGAAACCAGGTAATTCAGTCTAAACCCAAATCCTGTTATATGTTCAGTGTCTTGAATTAGCTCCAAAAATTCCAAAAGTGGTTCGAACTAAGTGCTGATCTGTGATCAGGTGATTCTCCATTAATCCTTAAACTAAACCATATGATATTCACCCAAAATGAGTGGGAAATGTATGTAGACAATATTGCAGAGTTACAGAGCTCTGGAGTAAAAGCCCTAATGAGGACTTTCTCCCAATTATTTCAAAACGCAAAACCTGACCACGTTCTTCAGTCTTAAAGCAAAACTCATGTGACATTACGTTTAATAAAGAAATTCGGTTTCTTGTCGCTTTCAATGCTTTGTGTATGGAATCCTGACAATCTCTTCTTGGTTTCAGTTCACCTCATATTTTTAATACTAAAGAGTAAGAAGCTACTCTCAAGTATTAACTTTGCAGAAATAATCAGACCGTATTGATTATAACGTGCACACACACACACACACACACACACACACACACACTGAATAAGCAATCACTGCTGCTTTACAGTTAATACTGGTCCACGTGTTTTATGTAGCCTATTCAGTGGCTACTCAAGTCATTTACCATGCCATCTTCAAATAGCTATTTTTGGTTTCAGCGTGTACTTTAGGTCATAATTTACATAAACAAACACACTCACAGACACACATACAACCTTGATGGTATTACATGTTCACAGTCAACGTCATACACTCGCATTAACATTCACAAACACACCCAAAAGAAATACAGTGAATGTGTGAACTGTTAACAGATTACTCAAACTTTTGAATTGTGCAATTACAGCCTAATTTTGGGTTTTGCTTTTTCCTCATATAGACAGCCTCCGTGTGACCTCCATATGGCTTTCTCAGTTTTCCTAACACATACATGGCAGCCAGAGGAACACTGGTTGCCTCTTAAGCATTGAGAGAACCATGCAAGAAACTCATCTGGACAGACTGAAATGGAGGGTGAGGGCACAAACCTGAAATGAAACTCACCTCCAAATCAGAGGTATATCCCCAATATAGAATAATGTGTAAAGATTGAACAAAAACACTTTTGAAAAGGCCTCACATGTAAGAATCACATGTTAAATTTCTGGAAATCCAAGGTGCCATTATTTAACCGCATGCTCTACTTCAACCCTTTGACTCCTCTGTCCTTTCTTCCCCTTCTGATCAGGTCCAAGTGCACAAATTGACCAGGGCAAGGCTGGAACTTTTCCCATGTTCCGTATCTTGCTCAAGATCTTTTTCTCCTGAAGCTTAGCTCCCCTCTTATGAAAGCTACTTGTATTATTACAAAAGTGCAAAAAGCCCACGAGTTCTGCTCATTGGTTAGAGTGCATTCATGTGGCAAGCAAGTCAGTCCTATCAGGCTGAAAGTGGTGCTGCTGGTGGAGTGACGAAGTGGCCGTTTCTACACTTCCCTACAGAGAGAGGAGAACGAGAACGTCAGTGGAACAATAAGAGTTCGCAATTTTACATCATTGTGCTTGTCATGAGAGTGATGTGTCAAACCATCTTTATACTTCTACTGATTAATACCACTCATCCTCCTAATACTACTGCTAATAGCACTAATACTAATAATATTACTACTACTAGTAGTACTTACTACTAATAATACTCTTCCTCCTTCTGCTACTATTAGCATTTTGACTATTAGTACTACTACTGCTTTAATAATAATAAAGATGCAATCAGTATTCCCTGTACTAATAATTAGACTACTACTACTAATACTACTATTACTACAGCTACTACTACAAATAATAATGCTATCACTACTAATATTAATGCTTAATCTTCCTCCCACAATTAGTATTACTGCTACTACTAATAATACTAGTCCCACTACTATAGCTACTATTAATAATAATAATAATAATAATTATTATTATTATGTTATTCAATTTACATAGCAGCATTCTCAAGTCACTTTACAGTACAAAAGTGAAACACACACACACGCTACTTACGAGGCTGTAAGTGTGGAGTTCAGCACCAGTGTATTGCGTATTCTATGAAGCTGTGCCAGCGTGAGCTTCTTGTGCTGCTGTGATTTCTTCCTACTGCTCATCTCATCCTCTGAAGCACCACAATTCCCCTCCTGAGATCCAGGGGGTGTAATTTCTCCGTCTGATCCGCTGCGGTCCATTATGCCTTTCTTTTTATCCTTTCTGTAGTTACGCCGCCTCAGTGTGTTCCTGAACACATAGGACGGCAAGCTGTGCGCCAGTCGCTCACTCTGCGTTCTCTCCGTTTCTCTCTCGTGAGACGTTTCTGTGTTAGCTAGGTTTAGTTCGGTCAGGCTCTTGCTGTGTGCCAGCCCTTCTGCCCACTCCAGACCCAGCTGGTAAGGGGCATCCGAGCTCTGTGCAACGTCTTCGCCTGTGCCCTGTGTGTCCTCTCCATTGACCCGCTGCAGCAGATTGTCCTCGGAATGACACTTATTTACCAGCTTCTGGAGACAGCGCATGCGAACCTGCACCGGTGGACGCCGTCTGGGTTTCAGATGGGATGCTACGGAGATTCGAGAGCCTGATGAGCTCCTGTCATCAGACTCTTCCTCTTCTTCTTCCTCTTTCTCCTCGTCCTCTGCTGCTACCTCTCCACTGTCTCCCTCGGTCTCCTCCTCTGTGCTGTCCTGCTCACTGGTGGATGTCTGAGTTTGCAGATCCAGCAGCAACTCAGGGGAAAGTGTGCCATAGGCACTGTCCATGGACAGACTGCGATACTCTGCCTCAAGTTCTGAGCCCTCTGAGGCATGCTGGGAAGGCTGGAGCTCGACGCTGCTGGGGAGGGAAGATGGTACTGTGTCAGAATCGGTTTGCAGATCCGAGCATGCTCCTGAATCCTCCGTTTCCATCACGGACAGCGTCTCTGTGGAGCCGTCCGAGTTCCTGAGGTGGAAAAGGGAATTCGTTTATTTTAGCCAGTTCATGCTATTCAACAGTACACAATTTAAAACAGTTTTTAATAGTTGTCTGTGAAATCCTCAGATGGAAGTTCAGGTATGTTGGAAGGACAGATACCATTATTCCTCTATTCCTCTATGGTACAATTTCCAGTAAACCTGGTTCAAGGTTCAATCCAAATATCTCTTAGGCTACAAGGGGGCAAACATTTTTAAACCAAAGGAGAAAAGTGTACCCTGTGTTAAGTTGTCCTTTATTTCCAAGGCGTGGAGAGCTGGCAGTGGAGTTACTGCTCTGCTCTCCTCCATCCTCCTCCTCTTCTTTCTCTAGCCTCGGTTTTTGTCCAGCCTGGTGCCGTCGAGCCTCCTCGAAACGCAGCCGCTGCAGCTGGGTCTGGAGAAAAAAAAAAAAAAAAAACAATGTCAGAGGATGTGCACTTCAATGATCAATCATATACCATAACATTGTGCTGAAACATTTTATGCAATAAAGTAGCAGTATGGAAAGACCTGCTGTAAGCACAAACCTTCACAGTGCTGATTGTGTCAATCCAGCTTCGCCCCTGGGAGGCGCTGTTGGCCTGGAACGAGTAGGCAGCCACAGCACTTTTGAACTCATTGAGGTAGATGAGAACAAAAGAACCTGTGGGGAGATTGACATGACGCATAAGGAAAACGTTAGGTCATACAATTATTACAACTACATTAACAAGAACACCTGTGCTCATTTATGCAATTTTCCAGTTGGCCAATCATGTGGTAGCCGCACATTGCATACAATCATGCAGATACATGTCAAGCGCTTCAGTTAATGTTCACATCAAACATCAGAATGGGGGGGTGGGGGGGGTGTGTGTGTGTTCATTTCTCATCTCTCTCTCTGGCTGTTGGAGCTAGATGGGATGATTCCTGGGATTTTAATGCACAATCCAAGTTTAGAGAGACCAAGCAACATTTCTCCACTCTTCCAATCAAACTGTCCAGTCCAGTGAGCCTGTGCCCACTGTAGCCTCAGATTTAAGTTTTTTTGCTGACACGAGTGGAAACTGATGTGGTCTTCTGCTGCCCCAAGGTTTGACCTGTGCATTCTGAAATGCTTTTCTGCTCACCACGGTTGTAAAGAGTGGTGAGCCATAAGCATCCTGTCAGCTCGAATCAGTCTGGCCATTCTCCTCTGACCTCTTTTGTTTTTCGTACTCCTGTGTGCTCCTGCCACACGAATGGCTGATTCGATAATTGCATGAATGTGAAGGTGTGCAATGTGCAGAACGGTGAGTGTATACATACAATTTACCATGCTACTGTAATTCAATGGTTGTTGGACCAAGTTTGTGTGTGTGTGTGTGTGTGTGTGTATGTGTGTGTTAACCTGGGTCTTTGAGCTCCTTGCACACAACGTTATGGAGAAGGAGGGGCTGCCGGATCACTTTCACCTTCTCTAAACGCTTCACAGGCTTCGCGATGAGCAGGAGGTCGGTGAATAAGAAGCAATAGACTTCCATCTGAAAAGCAGACGCACGTTAGTAATATCAGCATGCATTATTCACTAGGCTGTGTGAGCGAAGAGATTTCTAATCCAAGGGATAGACAAAACTAAATGCTGCATCAGCTCACCCTGCTGTCTTTGCCTTCTTTCATACGTAGCGCTCCCTCTAGGTGGAGCTGTCTGGTCTCCTCTGACGAGACGTCAATCATAGGTGCCATCAGGTCAATGTGGTTAAACTCTTTCAGGATCTGAGAATGGAAGATGTTACCTTTATGTTTTGCTTAGGTCGAAAATCATCAGAATTTCTAATTAACATTTTAGATTAAGATTTTAGGTCTTTGTAAAAGACAAAGAAATAAAAATTAAATACTGGGTATTTAAAAAAGTACAAGCATATTGCTATGAACCTCCAAAGAGAGCTCATGAGTCAACGAGACATCCACTGAATTAAAGAAAAGTGCTAACTGCTCCTAAAGGAAGAAGTGCTGTCAATCTGGATGATGTGTAATCAATTGGGAGTTTCATCACCAACAGTAATATCCTGCTTTATTCTTCATATATTGATGAATCATATTATTGGATAGGAAGCTGTTCTCACCCTCTCCACCTCCTCACTGCCTCCCTCCACCGCCTCGTAGCTCTCCACTCGAGCTGAAATGGCTGCCAGCTTCTGCTGCTCCTGCCTCTGCAGCATCTGAGAGTCCACACTGTTGATGAAGCTCTCCACACTCGCCACCTGAGCAGCAAACACACAAACGTTCAGGAGACTGATCACATCTTCCTAGTGAACAACAGTCCAATATATTTGTCTTCTGACATTTAGGACACAAAATTGTCCTTTTGTCAGTTAAATACAAAAAAAAAAAAAAACCCCACAAACTATAGAATGTGGTATATAACAATCTCTCACCATGCTCAGGAGAGAGACTTTTGCTGCAGGTTCGTCTGTTTTCTTCAGGATGGTTTTGAGTAGCAGGGGGTATTTGGTGAGTCTCTGGTGTGGCTTCACCAGCATGTCGGCCAGCTTCAACCGATTGCACTGCTTGTTCCCCTCAGCCCACTGTGCACAGTAAGCAGAACAGAAAATTAAAGCAAGGATTGAAAAAAAAAGACCTGAAAGAAGAAGAAATCTGGAAGGTGGAGTCTAGACTTGACAGTGCATCTGGATTATGCTACAGTTAAGGGATCCCTGGCTGAAAAAGTGAGAGAAGCCTTGCACTAGAAGGCATTACGCTGTCTTACGCTGAGCAGCCATGCAAAGCACATTTAGTCACATGCAAGAACTCACGGTGATGTAGATCCTGAAGAGCTCGTTGTCTCTCAGGTGAGTGCGCATGTACTCCATACAGCTCTCCTCCTCCATGCAGTAGCGCAGGTACGGCTGGAACCTGGATGCAAACTGTACACACAACATGGTAAGATATTAACACAATCATACTCGCTTTGTGTATTTTATTCGGATATATATTCGGATTTAAAGACTCTACTACTACAGTTTTGTTTATGACTTCACAACACTTAAAAATGTCTTTACTAGGCTGATTGTCCATTAAACAAGTTCGTTCCTATTGCAACTCGTTTTATAGCAGCTATAAACAGTCATTCCCTGACCATCCTCTCTTTGTCTCTTTCCTGAAGTCAAAAAAAAGTGCGGCTTGTCATGTTACAAAGTCCTGACACTGACTTACATAAATGTTAAATAAATTACAGAAAGTTAAATAACAACACATTGGTTGTTTATAATTAGTCTTACTAATTCACCATACGAGTTCCTGTTGAGTTGTTACTATAGAAATGATTTTCTAGTAATGAGTTGTTACTACAGAAATGATAATGTATTAGAAAGAGCACATTAATATACACTTGTGATTAGAATTAGAGCTGGCACTACTATCAGAGCTGCTGTTATAGAAAATTAATCAGAGCCTTCTGACCAATCAGAATCGAAATCTCAGCATCGCTATGGTATAATGACTAGCAACTGAACCTGACTCAATTACTACCATCATAATAATAATAATTCAGTTGACCCAGAGTAACGCAAGGGCAAGGAAACATGATAGTACGCCTAGGTTATATGAAGTGTGCTGCACATTTGCTGTGCACATTTAAACTCTTGTGTCCTCTGAGTGTAGACTCACAGTCTGGAAGCCCTGGAACAGATCAGTTGGATCGAGCAGACTCCGGTCTTGGCGAGCTTTTTGCAGCGCCGGTACCATGACCTGACTCCACAGTGCTGTGTGAACTCGCACCAGGTCTTGGATGTTATTGAACAGCTTGGCTGGTTCCACTTCGTTAAGGAGGCCACAGTCCTGCAGGTTGAGCAGGCCGCACAGGAAAAGCTGCACCACAACACAGCACAAACACAATCTCAGCATGCGGCTCAACACAAAACAACAATGCTTATTTAAATCTCAGCGCAAAAAGAAGTCAGAAGTAAACAACTGGGCTTGGGCTGTCTAGCAATATTAAGTGAAGGTGTCTTGTGTACTCTCGGCCCGCTACTACTACTGTTCAATGACATCTGATTAAAACCACAGGTAGAGCTGTGTTGGGAAAACAGACAGAAACTGAAAGCATAGTATTAAATCTGAACCTACGTCAGTGATAACCTTCAGCTTCTTGATGTAGGTGGCTT
Organism: Pangasius sanitwongsei; assembly: GCA_037576675.1. Classification (NCBI taxonomy): domain Eukaryota; kingdom Metazoa; phylum Chordata; class Actinopteri; order Siluriformes; family Pangasiidae; genus Pangasius; species Pangasius sanitwongsei. The sequence goes on from CM075018.1 coordinate 18,030,111, forward strand.
CAGTGTGCAACAGTTCCCATATCGCCTCTTGCTGGTGGAACTGCCGCCTGCTCAGAGACTGCAACACATCACTTCTATTAAACCCCCATATTCAATTCACTACAGCAATAACAATATCGCAACATAATTATAAAATAGATCTTTATACACACTAATATTTTCATCTAATATGTCTGGCAGCCTGGGAAACAATATAAAAAATATATTATAAAAAAATATAAAAAATTCTTATGGAAACAGACAAACAAAATGCCATCTCCTGATAGTGTTTCACATTTTATTTTATTTTATTTATTTTATAAACACTTTTATGCACTCAGATCAAAATGATCATGACCTACACATAATCTTTATCTCTATATCTGGAGTTTAAAACATTTCTCATGCTAGTATTCATGGATTCAAGATTCACATATACATATGCATATGTGTGTGTATATATATATTTATTTTTTATTTTACTAAAATATATTAAAAAAAAAAAAATACAATGCATGAGTGTTAATCCATTTTGTGTATGCTACCTCTGAGTTGTCCAGCAGCTGTTGCCAGCTGTCCTCTAGTGTCAGGTCAGGCTCCACTTCCTCCTCCTCCCAGGAGTCATGGTGGAAGGAGAGCTGTGGATGCACCTTAGGCAAGCCATGGCACGTGTACATCTGTAGTTTATTGTTGAGCTGCTCCACGCGGTCCACCTCCTAATGGATGGACACACACACACACACACACAGGCAGACAGTGTTACAGACCCAGCAAAAAAGAAACAGTAAGATACATTGCATGATACAAAACAATGTTTATTAACATATCATGGAGCTTGACTGTGTGGCTTTCTGTTCATGAATTGACAAAGACCTCCTCTGTAGTTTATGATATGGTACAAGCATCCTTTCATTCTAATCCCACTTGGTTGTAACTATGCTCTTCTGAGGGTTCACGGCAAATTACGTAACTGTCCTGTTTCAGAGGCTGAGGTACTTATGAAAATGAGTTAGCGCTTTCAGACAATAGAGGGCAGAAACAAAGCCAATAAGCTGGCCTAATGTCACTGATTGGACCTGGCTAACCCCTGCTTTGAGGAGCTAGGTCCCGCTGGGACGTGAGGTCAGTCCCCTTTCTTGTCACTCTGGGCGTTAGAGGGGAAAGGGAGTGTTTGAGAGTAAGCCAAAAGTGACAGCTGAGTGACAGCTACTGCCTCGTCCTGTCACACATCTGCTACATGCCTATCCCCGTGGGAGGAGACAGAGGGTAGAAAACGTTAACTGATACCCAGAATCTTTGTTCTTTTCATGTAAGCATCTGCTTAGTCATTTTTGGACACTAACTACAGGAAGTTTCACCTCACGTAGTGACATCATCTCTCCTTTTAATTTCTCTGGCTTGTCCTTTAGGGGAAATTCAGCCTCCAGGAAGCTGATTCGTGATATGCAGCCATGTAGAAAAAGGGAAACCGGGTGCTCACCTTGTAAGAGGGGAAGAAGAAACCGCTGAAGCGGCTAGAACTGCGGTTCTTGTGTTTATCATAAGCAGAAGGGGTGATGGTCGGAAGAGAGCCACCGAGCTGGGCCAAGGAGTCTGGAGACGGGATGTTGGCATCACCCAGGAATTCGGTCATGTTCTTCCGCCGACGTGCTGGACCCTGACCCTAAGCAAGAGAAAGAGATAGAGAGACATACAGTTAGTGAGCTGAAAATTTCCGGAATGTTTTTTCCCCTGAAGAGTTCATAAGGTGGTGATCATGAAAGTTTATAACGATGACATGAGGGGAATTTCCAACATTTTCATAGATGATGATACAGAAATTATTTCACTAAAGATATTAGGTGAGTTTCAGGAAAGGCTGTTGTGTGTGTGTGTGTGTGTGTGTGGGGGTGGGGTGGGGGGGTTGGGGTGGGGGGCTGGACGGACGAGGGGGAGAGAGAAAGGAGGGCCTACAGAATAAAAGTTATGAAATGATAAAGGAAACGAAAGAGGGAGGAAAAAATTGATGATCCATGGAGCAGAAGCAAGCAGTACATATAAAGTGCAACATATTAAACAATGACATTGGCAGCAGTAGGATATCATAAAACACCATCCTGACTATCCACACAATAAGCTAGGATATACTGTCATTTCCTCATTACTTCATCTTCGAGGATGAGGTTAGATTCCTTAAACAAACTAGAAATAGCCTTCCATTGTCCACGCTGCATTGTTCTCCTATCAGAGAGCATGGTCACGCGTCACACACACGTCCAGTCGTAATCTTCTTTATGAGGACCAGTGAGCTGAACAAACACTTGCTACGGTTTTTTGCCATCGGTGCTCTGCAAACTTCCGAGCAGCCGGCAAAAACAAAGCTGATGACCTCCAGTTCCAAAGCTTGTGGAATTCCACGGCCCTGAGTGCTGTCCCCAACTAATGGCTTCCAACATTCCAAGTAGGACTCTGGATTTCTGGGCTAAGGACGCAAAAACAGGAAACTGGCGGAGATGAAAAAACAATGATACCCGCCAAATGGAATGGTGTTGTTTGCAGTGTGTGACCTATACAATGCATACTCTCCGAGTTCAATAGTAGATTATGAAGTGATGATATTAAGAATGAACAACAAACTTTTCAATTGTAAGAGCAACTGTTACTTGCTCAGAGGTCACCGCAGAAATAGTGGTATGTAAAACCACGGGAATGAATTTACAGCACAGAAGGCGTACTCCTTTTAATTTCCCAAACAAATTCTGTTTGGATTTTTCCACTGACAATCACTCTAATCATTATTATTCCAAACGTGCTGAAATCTGCTGGTGCCTCAGTCAGTCAGGAATTTGATGGAAAAACAGGGCTGATGGATAATACAAAGTGCCCTGCTAAAATTCTATCCTATATTTAGAGCTCTGACACCAGGGCACTGAAGGCAGACACCGATAAGGCTTTGATGAGGGGATTTCTGCGGAATCTGGGGCAAGAGGACGAGGACAGGAACACAGATGGCAGGAAGTGTCACAACTCCAAGGAGAAAGAAGAGGAAGGACTGCTGCCGACCAGTGTAACAGCCAACTCCTGCAGGCTGGAAGGGCTACGCTGCTACTGGCTTATGACAGATTTACACTAAAACAGACAGAATCAAGGTTCACAGAACTTAAAAGAGATGAAAAAGTGAAATGAAAAGGATATATTACTAAATCTTTATGAAAATCAACAACAACTTACAACTTCAACAACAACAACAACTTACAACTTCAACAACAGCTCACAGCAAACAAGACTTTTGTGATCAGAGATGGAAAGATGTCGATGTAAAATTAAGGAAAGGCAATTTTTTTAAGAATTGAATTAACTATGTGTAATTCAATGTATGTAATACACTAAGGAGGCATGGATCTACTCAACACACGGCAAATCTCCGTCCCAAACCTGCAACACTTCAACACTTTTGTACACATCTACTGAGGATCTAAAAAGCGTAAAAGAGGATTCTCAGAGAGACTGAGCTATACTCACCGTGGAAGAAAGCGGCATGTCAAAAGCAGTGAAGACCATTGTAATCCTTCAAATGGCTTCACAGAGTTTGGCCCATAACAGAGCCAGCTGTTGCGCTCTCCCTCTCTCCCTCTCTCTCTAACCTCTTGCTTTTACTCCTACACAACTCATATGCACTGTGCCACCATAGCAGCTGCAAGGACAGCAATTCAAGTCTCAGCCAAGAAAAAGGCTGGCAATAAAAGGTATCCCTAGCTCAAACGCTTTCACTTCTGCGTCCTTTGTTTTTGATGGAGTTCCTCAGGGCTCAAAAACAGGAACGGCGCAGATCTTGGTCTCTGACGTCCTTGTTGTCCAGTAGTAAGTGAGACTGCTTGGCTGCATTACTAAGGAGGACTGTTCTAGCGTCATGGCAACAAGGAGGATCTCGTCCTATTTTGTGTGAGCAAGAAGAAAGAGGTGTGGCTTGCGATAGCCAGAAGGCTCATCTGCATATGCAGGCCCACCCACAGGACAGCTTGCTGTGTCTCAACAAAACATTTTGGCACCACAGAGGTGCCAACTGTTTGTTTGGAGGCATGTCTTTTGTCTAAATTCCTGGGACAAATCTCTTTCCCAACTGGGATTCATTTCAAACTCTAGAGCACCACTGAAGTCCCTTAACAGTCGCAGCATCTGTCGAAAAGATATCCTCTTGGATCCGTCTAATAAAGTTATTACATTCCCGGATTGAATAACAAGAACGTTACACTCTTTTTTTTTTTTTAAACAAACAGAAAATAATTTACACATATTTAGTGAGTTGCCAGTTACAACAAGGATACAACAGTATCCCAAGTAACAAGGTAATGAACTGCATATTGCTGCAGTGGATGAATGTTATATTAAACACTATATTATGATTATAGTATTATGTTGAACAGTTTATATTGGTTTATAATAATCCTCAGTTATTTAGTTAAGGTAAGTACAGCAAGCTTTGTGTGTTCTTACAAAAACAACAGGCATGAAGAGCTTTTCCTAATCTTGGTGCCTCTTAGCAGAGGGAAATGACCTCTGGAGTATATGAGGGAAAATCCCACACTACAACACGTGCTGCCCTGCTTGTACTTGAGATATGCACATAATTAAACAAACTTTTTTTTTTTTTTTCCCCAGAACATGCAACCAGTCCTCCTTAAACTGCATTGTTTTCTAAAGACTCACACAGATGAGCACTTTATCCACCCAAGCTCTTTGTTTCTATCAAATGCAACCATTCATTCAGAAATTCAGAAATGTCCGACTTTTCCTAGGCTATAGTCCCAAGGCCAAACATGTCTTGTTTGTCAGAGCCCTAACCTCTGTGTCCATTCACCTAGTTTAAGATTAAAGACATTCTGACCTCTTAGGCTTATCTTGACAGTTATGGGAACTGCAGTGGGAGTGTAAAAGACCCACATCTCCTACATCTCAGGAATTTCAAATCTGCCTTGCCATCTAATAACTAAATATTTAGTCATCAAAAATTCCCGGAATTAAGACGATATTTTAGCAATTCACAAATTTTCAGCGCAATACCATTTTCAAGAATCCAGCATGTATTGCTCTAGTGGGTCACTATGAGAAAGATAAGAATAGTCCTTGATCAGTCTTTGATTAACAATAGGAAACCTGTGGGATGATAACTTCCGTAGACCCCCCAACCCCCCAATCCCTCCTGCGCCTGCCAGGAAACACAGGAAAATACCCAGAACCACAGTGAAAAACAAGTCTCCAGTTTCACTAGCTAGCCTCAGGATGACTAGCCTTGACTGTGAACAACAACAACCAGGTTTCAGGGCCAGCACCACATACTGCCATTAGTCAAATGCACAGGTAAAACAAAGAACCATTGAGACAACAGCACTGCAGATTAATCAGTGATCAAATACAGTGACATCCTGGAGGAATCTTATCGCCAGAGACAGATAAGCCTGTATGTCCCACAGAGGGCCCCGAACGTGTCACCGGTTCCAACACTACTCTGGTCTTTCCATTCCGCACGCATTCTACTTCCATTACAAACTTCCTGTTATTGAGCATCCCTACGCATATGCACACGGTTGCTAAATAAGCAATACATACCACAAACAACCAAAATTCTCTGGGTTCTCGGAAACCGGATCTTGCTCTGGATGATCAATAAAACAAGTTTTCCACTATATGACTATACACAAAATAAAAGAGACAAACCAGTACAGATCGCACCTACAACCAAATAACTGAAACGTCATACCTTACCTCGCATTGTGTAGAGGGTCGTGGTGGATTGGGCAAGTTCTCAGGGACCATGTGGAGCAAGTCCCAACTTCGCCAGGAAGACAGACGACCAAAACGCACCATTAAACTCACCAGGGCCCAGACAAGGAGACTCCTCCAAGCCCCAAATGCAACACAGCACTGATCCAAAATGGGTAAAACAACAAACTGGATAAACTAACAAAAATTCGGCATCCCATATACGACAACTGAATGAGCGAAAGAAAAAAAAAAAACAGAGAGCACACAGAGAAGGACTCTGAAGATCGTCTAGCCACTCCGACTCTGATGATGACACTGATGCTACAGAGCTTAGGGACCACTGAGTGCCTCCCACCTCTAGCCACTCTCAACACTTTATCTCACACACACACACATTTACATACAGTTATAATGTCCTCACACAGCGCTCACACAGCACATGCTGAGCCCTTCCCCCTCTCGGGGCTGAAGGACAGCAGACCATGCATAATTGCTTATCAAAAGAAAAAGTTGTGTAAAAACAGCTAATGACGTGCAAACTCTCCACTGGGGAATTCTTCCACTGGAGTTGTCTCTTTCAGAGTCAGAAACCGGTGGGTGCCAACGTGTGACTATAAAACCACAAACCCATAAACTTAATGTTTGAACAGTCAATCACAGAATAACACAGGATTAGTGCTGTACTTTAATTAATCTCGGAATACAATCTAGAGAATTACCGGATATAGTCACCTGGATTAACAATTTAATTTATTAATTTAAATTAGAATTCATTTCTAAATGTATTTGAATATTATTCATATTCAAAACTGGGATTTTACCAGGATTTCATGGTAAATATAATATCAGAATATATTTATTTAGATTAAAGCATATAAAGATATTTTATATGTGTCACAAACATTTTTCCCCAATCCTTTTTATTTATTTTATTTATTTTTTTAAAAAAAGTCGGAACGGTTAACAAGACAGGAAATATGCGCCTTCCCAGTTGTGTATTCTTGCTTGTCCTTATTGTCTCTTAACACAGAGGGCTGACGGTCTGAAACTAATTGCATGATAATCGGGTTAGACTCAGTGCAAATCAAAGCATCAAACAGCTCTGGGCTCTGGGGAAATGGGCTGTGAAGTGTGCTCAAAATGAATGCGCTTTGTAAGCAATCACACTGTGTAACGTGAGAACTACCATTTGCTGCCTTGCTTTCATCCAAAGGCCTTCACCAAATATCATGAGGCAAATCAATAAAGACAGAACACAGCATGCAACAACACTAAGAATTAAAAAAAAAAAAAAAAATCACACACTTCTACAGCAAAGTAGTTAATAATACCACAGCGCTGTTGAATTCTCAAATCTGATTGGTCAGAAGGTATTGATTAATTTTAATTCAGCACGTGCTCTTTCTAATACTTATTCACAAGGACTTGTATGTTGGACATAATCTAAAGGTAATAACAAATAGATTTAAAATGTGTTATTATTTCACAAATTTAAAAAAATCCCTACAATTATTGATATGGTGAAGTTTTCTGTAAGCTATAACAAAAGTGACAATAGGATCTAATTTGTCTCTTGGATGATCCACATCATTAAATCTGACAATAAACCGTTAAAATGCGCAACGTTTCGTACGTTAATAAATAAAACATTGCCATCGTTAGCAAACTGCTGTGGTATAAACAGAATAGCACACTCCAGACTATGCTGTTAAACGAAAATAATGTGTTATTCCTTACATAAGAGCGTACTCTTTCGTATTTTATTCTTTACTTAATGCACTAACTTATTGAAAAACAACTGTTTGGATCAAGAGGGTCTTCACAAGAATGTTGCAACTAGAAAAATTTGAAGACCTGAATAAGCACGTCTGCCAAATGCTGTACATGTACCTGTAGAAAGTGAAGAGAGGAAACTCATAAGTTTTAGGTTTATAAAGCATATGTGGCTCCAGCTTACCTGACTTAGATTTCACAGAACGCTCTCAGGCTATCTTACACAAATAAGACGTCATTAGATGAGGATGACGTCCTGCTCAGGTTTCTTCTTCATATAGACCACTATATGTATTGATTTTTTCCCCAATGCATAGTGTGTCACGCTTGACTAGATCACTCTGTATCTGTAAAATTTCTGGCGATCTACTTACAAAAAATAAAAGTTTATAAGCATACAATTCTGTTCTGATCTGATCTGTTCTGCTTTAATGTCACTGCAGCCTCTTGTGTTGCCAAACAGCACAGATTTATTAAATTAGAAGACATATAATCTTCACAATTTCCACAATCCATTATTTTTATTAGAAGAATAGAAGAATGTTTGAATAATAACTGTGATTACAGACACTACGGAAAAAGGATAAGGTGTCCGTGAAGGCACGGCAGTCAGATTTATTTCTGGCTCGATAGCCTGAGGAGTTAGATCTCCAGATATTGGACTCACATATTTGTCGTAATGTCAGCAGTGACGTTCTGCCCAGCGTCATGCACTCTAATCTCCGAAGGGCGGCCTCTGATCCCATCAGCCTCGTTGCTGTGTGACGCACCTATCTCTGCATCAAACAGGTAGACCGTCCAGGCCGAAGGCTAGATCAGCTTATACAAGAGGTTGACTTCTCTATTTGATTGGTCAGAAGGTGTTGATTAATTTTGTATTAGTGCTGGCTAAAAATCACAGGTTTATATTAATGTGCTCATTCTAATATGCACAAGGACTTGTATGACAGACACTCCACGTAACCTAATCCTACTAACAAACATGTTAAAAAAATAAATAAATAAAAGAAAAGAAACGCATATCATTTTGATATGGTGGAATTTCCTGTATGGAAACATTTATGGAAGGAGTCTCCAGTGCCAGTGCTAACATTCAATACGTTTTCCACCATGGGAGACTTCAAAACAGAGGACTTTGCACTTTCCGGCTCTTTATAGCTGCTATAATGTAAAGGATAACAGGAACTAACTTGTCTTGAAGAACGTCCATGACAATAAATGTAACTGGATAAAAAGTACAACGTTTTGTTCGTTAATAAACTAAAAATTGTAATCGTTGACAAACTGCTGTGGTATAAAAGGAGTAAAACACTTCAGGATGTGCTGTTACAGGAAAATAATCAGCAGGGGTAGTAATGGCAACCCCATCATTGGTTATTTACCTATAATAGCATGCCCTGTCATGTTTTATTGCATACTTATCACACACACACACACACACACACACACACACACCTGAAGAAGGTTTAAGGATTTAAAATATCTATGCTTTAATGACTAAATTAAAGAATGTGTTTTAAACATTTATTTAGAGGAACCTTAGGATCTTACATACCGTAGGTACATTTACATAATACCTGAGGCTCCAGATGTGGAAGTATCCCAGATACAGACACACACAATGCTTCAGACTCGGCCTTAAAACAAGGTCAAGGCCCAGTTAAATGCAAACAGTCAGGACCAGGATCAAAGAACACGGACATGAACATGGATCTCACCAAAAACCAGCTCGTGAGACATTTGTCCTTTAAATGTTCTGAAAGAAGGAAACTCAAGCACACATCAAATGGTGACTGTAAAGGTCGTCGCAACAGACACAGGAAATTAGAGCTCAAGGAGGAGTTGCTGGGTCATTAGCGCCCCCAGTGCTCCATGGGGTGGAGGGTTTGTTCTAAAAGGTCAGGCTTTGGTGAGGGGTCATGGCGCAGTGGGGAAGACACCATGCATGGATCAAATACAGTCATTCTGTATCTGTGAACCACCAAGAGCCATCATAAACATTCTGGAGGAACAGCAGGTCGAGTACTGACCAGGTCATGTATTGATGCGGCGAGAAGTAAAGTTAAGTTTCTTACTCGGTATGAATCTGAATATATATTCAAATTTCCTTAGAGATGCTTTTTGAAAATATCTACTGTTAAAAGTGCTATAAACATAAAATTTTATTGAAGTGTACTGTCAAATTCAGAGGCTCTAATCATGCCTTCAGGGTCTAAGCAAATAAAAACAGGTCTCTGTAAGCTGGTTGATATGGCAAACTATCAAACTCCAGTTCCGTGTATTTGGAGAAGTCTAGATATGCCAAAAACAGCAAGTCCACACATCGAATTTTTTCCCACATTTCATAATTATTGTGCAAACGATGGTGCAGAAACTAATCACAACACAATTATTGCTCTGTCTAATTGTGAAATATCATGACTGTACTTCCTGAGAATAATTTTCTCAGAATTCTGTCTTGTCCTGGGATAATAGTATAGTAAGTATTTCTATTAAGTTGTATATGAAAGGTTTTTGTACCTGGCTGGAAATTTGCCTGTGGAGTAATTCATTTGGTTCCCTCTCAGAAACAAAGTAAGGCAAGATACCCCTTTACAACATTTTATATTATGGAAAACATATCAAATATTTCCCCTAATACACTGTTGGTTTGTTAGAATAATATTTAAATATCCGACATGTTAAAGATTTTCCATACATCCTTCTTAAGAGGTGCACTTTACCCCCATTATCTTCTTGCTGCATCTACTTCTTTTAATAAAACTCCTCCTTATATACATATAATATGACATACTATAATATGATACATACAATATACTTTATAGTCCCTTAGTGAATAGAGACACCCATAGAATATTATTTGCATACAGTGGTAGGAACAGTGTAAAATCTCTTCCAGGAAAAAAAGGAAGGGAGGAGGAAGGTGGAATGGTGGAAACTGGCATGGACAACTGTAATGCAAATGCTAGATGTTTTGTCGTCAGGCAAATGTGCAAACGCAAACCCCAGTGTTGCCTGCGGCACAGCATGGAGGCGAAAGTAATTATCCAAATCAATTATCTTCACTGTGTAAATTGGGTAAAGGAATGGAGGTCAGTTTCAGGGCAAGTGCAGCAAAGTTGAAATCAGGCCAATATCCAAAATCGCATGTTTTAAAGGCCGAATGCTAGCTCTACAGTGCACACCTGTGGCCAAAAAGGTGACCGCACTTTTCACTGATGTGTCCTTCCTGAGACGCTTTTCTCACTTCACCTAAATGCTTTTCTTTTTTATGGAGTGCGAGCCACTTCTCAGAAATGAAACTTTCTAAGAAATCTTGTCTCAATAATTGAGATGAAGTGTTTTTTTTTTGAAGTTATTTTGTTAAATACCAACATTGTAGTGGATTTCAAAGCCCACTTTCAAACCATTCGACCTGTAAGAGGCACACTTTAGGGACCGGACATGTGCAGGCTTGTCTTTTTGTTAATTTCCTCTTACAGAAAACATAGCCTGTGCAAAGACTAAACATGCATGTCTCTATGGACTACTGGAGAACTCTCTTCACAAGGTTTTTTTGCTAAGCTTAACAGTTAAACCTCAAACAAACAGTAAAAGCTTCAATGCTGCAGAAAGAGTAAAGTGCTACACACTCTTGCTGCTTTTGCCTGTAGACTTGATGCCAACAGACCAATGGTTACAACTTGCCTGGAACAAGAATTCCTTTTTTCCTGACTGGGGAACACATCCATATCATCATCATCATCATCTTCATCTTCATATACATCCAACATATAAGGCAACACATGTGAAATGTGTTATAATTTGTCATGATATCGATATTATATTGTGATGTTAGCCAGCACAAACTGCACTCCGCCTCATTACTAAGCCGTTTCACATAAAGCAGCCTGTCATATCGCTAACTATAAACGAAAGTTCCAAAGAAGTTCAAGTTTCATGTAGCTGCTGAGTGCTAAATACAAGCGATGAGAAACACGATGGCCTCAGCAACAAGTCAAAAACTTGTGATAGTGATTCAAATCAATACCTAAATAGCTGCAAATTATGAAACCTGAAACCACAGCCAGAAGGCTTGCACGATGTTGCCCACCAGCAAAAAGCCTGTGTTTGCTGAGAAGATAAAATATTTGTCATAACTGTAAAACAGGCCTGTTTCCTCACACACGGCTCTGTACGACGCAATGTGGCAGGGAAAGCACTTCCTGCTGAAAGAGAAAGATGGAAACGTCTGCGGCTTCTTATCTGAGGTGATGACATCAGAGATCTATCGAGAACAAACCCCGACAGGAAGGAGGCTGGGTCGGCATGAGATAGAAGCTAACGAGCACAGAATGCGCTACACACTAAGGGCTTGCATAGACTAGTCGATTAATACGTTCACATTAATACATTCGGTTGTTGCTGTGGGGAGTTGTCTACCAGTGGCGGAAAAAGGAGTAGGCTGAAAATATTTTAAAAAATAGATGAAGCCAATTCTATAGTCATCTGCGTATTGTTTTGTAATTTCTTTTGCTTTAATGGTACATAATTATGGTCCGTTCATATCACTTAGTGAAATGCATGGAACTGTTTGGTTTTTAATTCCACCCATGCCTGCTCCCAACGCAGTTCCTCCCACAGTTATGTTCTTTAAAGTGAATAGTTTAAATCATGGCATAATTAAATGTGATCGTTTAGAGCCAGGAGGTCGATCCAAACTCGTTTTTTGGATGTTGCTGAGGCCAGAGGTGAACATGGCGCTACAATTCCTGGGTCATTATCAGCCATTATACCAGACACTGCTGTAGACATAGCACCCTCCATCCAAGGAAGGTTAGTCAGTGAGCTATAAGGAGGGCTTTGTTGATGGACATGAGCTTCCATGCTGCGCACCCTCAGGTCCAGAATCAACGATTTCAGCAGAGCTACTTCTGCCTCAAGGTTGCCACATGCGTGCATTTTAACAATTGGTACGTCATTAAATAGTGTAATATGATACACGGATTTATTATTTAGCACATTTATTACACTGGTTTATTTATTTTCATCATTTTCAGTGTAGACTAAAAATGTGTCTGGAAATTTGTAAGTGCATTTTGATGCATTTTTTGCTGATGTTTATCAGAATTTAACTGCACTAATAAATGTCCTGAATCAGTTTTTTTTTAATCACTAGTAAAAATTCATAGTCGTGCAACCCCTAGTACATACACTGTGGGTGTGAAAAGGAAAGAATGCTAGGTTAGGAGTTCTGCATACATTACTACTGTATGTAGTGTAGTGACATGGTCAGAATAAAAAAGAAATTTGGTTATTCAGGGTTTTTTTTTAATACTTTTCAAGAGGGTTAGATCACATGTAGAGTAGCTATATTATTATGCTCATTATAGATTCTTACAATAAGTTGAATCACAATTCTTTGAGGTCTGTGCTGATCTTGATACAACTACATGCGTACAGTGCAGAGATAATGCAAGGAATACTGACCAGTATGTCCACGTTCTCTTGGCGGGTAAGTGAGCCATGTTCAACCTTGTCCTGAGCGGCGTTGAGGATGTAGGGACTACCCCCAACTGAAATCTTCATATTGGGCAGCGTGAGAGACTCCTTCACTTCCTTCTCCACCTTCAGCTCATCACCAGGACGAGCTACAACATGCATGCCCATACCAACATGTACACAGAGAGAGAGAGAGAGAGAGAGAGAGATGCATAAAATTACTACATTATATTCAGTTCAATCAGTCGAAGTGCAGTCAGTACTCAGTAGTCAATGACATCAAATGAATAATACTTTTACATAAGTAATAAGTCTGATGGTTTATGATCCTCTTTGTATTCAGAGCTGTACAAATCTCAGACCCAACTATTCACCATATTTCTGATTAACACCTTCTGATTATACCAAGAAAGATATTGATCATATCATCCAGGGCATTACACTAAATCAGCATGCCACTTGCCAAAATTTGACGCTCCTAATCATTCCATGTAAGCCTCTGGACTTACGTCATCAGCTGATAATTACACAGTCAGTGTCAAATTATGACAAAAGTAAGTTTGTGTGTGTGCTCGTGTATGCTAGATGCTTAAGGATATGTTGATTATGGGGGTTTTGTAAAGACATGCCTTGTATGAATGGAGTTCTGTGGAGCCATGAAGATTGTGCGAGTAGAAGTGCTTTCAACACAAATTCTAAATCTTTGCCATGACTGGCCTGATCATCTACAGGAAACTGCTCGTACTGGCCAAGATAAACAGATATCTGGTTTGAAACACTTAACCAGAGGGGATTACCGCCTTCCCTAGTCTGAGCACCACACTGAAGTTTAAACCTTACCTTTAACTTTAATGTAGTGTCCTCCAAAAGGGTAGGCCTCAAAGCTGAGTAACAGGGGGGTGTTGGACTGGTCCAGGAACAAGTCAACTCGAGACAACTCGATCCCCTTACGCTCAAAAACAGGCCCCAGCACCTCTCTACATGTACAGATGGGCAAAAGCAATCAAAATAGTAACCATAGTCAGCACAAATAACAGATTTTCACATGCTTGGAGGTTCCAGAATTCCACCATATTGTTTTTGCGCTTATATTGACCTGGTCTCCAAAATTGGAATCAAAACTGGTAGCCTAACAATCATTTAAGGACACATTTACAGTGACAGAAAATAAGTATTCAGTATAGGTATGTTTTTTGTTATTTAACATACTTCCAGTGCATGTATCCAATTTTGAATGTCTTACATAATGTCCTATGACTCTGTACTTGTAAACATAAACAAAAAAGTATGTATTCATATGTTTAAAAAACTAAATTGACAGGAAAAAAAAATTCAATATTCACTACATTAAAAGAATCCATATGTAAAGGTTACATAAAAATAAGTTTCAGATATAAATGCTACAAAAATGCTCTCCTGCAAATGCCACTGGTTGAGAAGATTTCATGCCACAACGAGCAATCACGGTGAAGGTGACGGAGCTTCCTAAAGTTCTCAGGGACAACATTATTAAACAACGGTTGAACGGAAAAAGCTACAGAGCCACAGCAAAGACATTAGACATCCCTGTGAGTACAACTGGTTTGATAACATGCAGGATAGGTGTGGCGTGCAAGGTTTTACAACGTGCTCTCAGACTAATGATAAAGAATGTAAGAGAGAAGCCAGCAGTCACTTGAAAAGAGTTGCAGGATGACCTGAAAGCAGCGGGAACAACAGTTACACAGAGGACAATAAGCAATGAACTGCAACACAATTATCTCCATTCCTATACACCAAGAAAAACTCCTCGGCTAAAAAAAAGAAGCACAGAGATGCATGTCTAAAATCATTTGCATGAATCAGAACTCTTTTGGAGCAATATACTCGAGTCGAGACGCAACAAAAATAGAACTCTCTGGCAATAATTCAGCTCGTCATGTTTGGAGAAAGAAGGGTATTAAATCTCAGCAGCCAAGAAACTGAGGAGAAGATGGAGCAAGACAACCCCAAATATACAGCCAAAATAACTCAAGAAGGCCTTGCATGGCCTAGCCAATCTCCTCACTTGATTCCAATAGAAAATTTATGGAGGATGTTGAAATTGTGATTCCATCACAGGAACCGTTGTGACCTTGGGGAATTGAAGATGATTTGTCAAGAGGAATGGGCCAAAACTGAACCACAATGCTTCAAACAAAATTACTTCTTACCATAGACATCTCGGAGCCGTAGATGCCAACAACAGCTTTGCGACAAAGTATTAATGTTGGTAATTTGTGGTGTTCAATACTTTTTCCCCTATCAATTTCACTTTTTTTTAACATATCTTTGTTTTTGCTTATGAACACACATCTTTTCTGCTCAAGGAGAAAATTAAAAGACATTATGTCTTTTGTATATTTTGCCTACTAAATGACAAAAACAGAAGTGTCCGAACACTTATTTCCGCTCACTGTAGAAGTGAAAAAAGTAGCATCTGTATATCTAACTGGTGACTTATTGTCAACACGGCTGGGCTACGTCATAGACAGTGTTCTTTAGTTGATGATTAATCCACGGAGATTGCTACATTGGAAACGTTTCACCCTGACTCACCTCAGCGTCTTCTTTTTCAGGGCAGGAACGATCTCCGTGTCTATATCGATGTTCAGGTCAAACTTGAGAGTGAAGCACTCCTTTGTGGGGTCCTGCAGGGGGCGACATTCCCAACGCAACAGGTCAATCATTCCAGGTTCAGTAAGACATATACACGAACTGCAGTTCTTCCGTTATCACTCTAAAGACGAGTCCAAGTCACTAATTAAAGCGCCACATCCTGAGCTGGAGATGACTCGGAGACGTCGGTCATTTCCTGTCTATTAAGCTGAGTAGTCACTGCTGATAATGAACTCAGCAGACCTCAGCGGGAAACCCACAAATATGGCAGCTGTATTTTAGTCGAAGCTATTGATGGATGCTTTTGGAACATAAGTGAGCCATGTTAAACCAGAGAGAGCTGGACACGCTCTCATGTAAACAAATGATGACAAAGCACAGCAGGCAAACTCTCACTAGGACAGCCAGTTTCCTAAAGCTGGATCAAGTCCAAGACTAAAAAGGATTTTTAATGGAGAATCAGCTGGCGCTTTAATTTAGCCAAGAACGAGGCTTAATCCACAAACGTCTAATTTAAATACTCTCCAGTTTTATTACAGCAACGTTTCCCCAAACTATTTCCTTTTTTGAAATAATGTTTGAATGTCATGTGATAAACGCTAATAGCACGCAACAGCTTAACGCAGGTTACAGTTCATTAGCTAGCTAAATTACGTGTTGCGGCTGAAATGTCGTAATTTTTTTTTTTTGAAAGTCTGTAAAAAGTGGACAGATGTGTGGCAACTTTCTTGAAAAGACATTTGAAAACTGGCCTTAAGTCCAGGAAACTATTTCGACTGTCAGAAAGGAAAGAAGGAAAGGAAAACGGAAGAAAGGAAAAGTAGAGAAAAACTGAAAGGAAAGGAAAATACCCGAAAGAAAGGAACAGAAAGGAAAGGAAGATCGGAAAATTAGAGAAAAGTAAAAAGGAATAGAAGACAAAAGGTAAGAAACAAAGAAAGGAAAGGAAGAGAAAGGGAATAAGGGAATAAAGGAAAGGGTAAGAGAGTGGTAAAAATGGAAGGAGGAAAAAGGAAAGAAAGGGGGGAAAAGATAAGGAAGAGAAAGCAAAATGACAGTAGAAAGGAAAAGAAAAGAATGGAAAGAAGGGTAGAAAGGAAAGGAAGAGAAAAACAAAGGAAGGTAGAATAAAGAATAGTAGAATAGTAAGAGAAAAGGAAGAAAGAAAAGGAAAGAGAGTAAGAAAAAAGGAAAGAAAGAGAAAAGGTAGAGAAGTCAAAAAGGAAAAGAAGATAAAGAAAGGTAGAAATGAAAGGAAGGGAACACAGAAAGGTAAAAAGAAAAGGAAGAGAACAGAAAGAATCGAAGGACAGGAAGGAAGAGAGAGGAAAGGAAAAAGGAAAGGAAAAAAGTGGGGAATGGTAGGCAGAAAGGAATGGAGGAGAAAGGAGAGAAAGGAACGAAAGAAAGGAAAAGCAGAAAAGAATAGAAGAGAAGCAAAGAAGAAAGGAAGAGAAGAGAAAGGGAAGAGAATAGTAAATAATGGAAGGAAGGAAAGGAAGAGAACATAAAGAACGGTAGAAAGGAGTAAGAAAGGAAGGAACGTTAAAAGTTGGAAGTGTAATAATAGTAAAATGTAAATGTAGAATAATTAAATAAAAAAAAATTGCATAATTGTAGTAAAATATGATGTAAATATAGAACAGTAATAACAACAGAGATCATTTCATAAAGTTAAAAAAAGCTGGAGGTGTTCGGATGATAAAGAAAAAATTGGGAAATATCGAAATAAGAGGAACTTTGTAAATATATTTTAAATCCTCCACCGCGTCCCAGTGTTCCTGTAATACCCATAATGCCCAGCAGGAGGACACACATCACTTACATCAGTGTAACGTCTCCGGGGCTTCTTCCTTATCTTCATCGGTCCTACCTTACGCTCCCTAACACACACACACACACACACACACACACACACACAATTAGAACAATCTAATCATGAAAAAGGAGTGTTTAACCAGTTTGTTAAGATTTTTAATACGTTAAATTCAAATCATTTGGAAGTCATTTCCAGAAGGACGACGGACGAATGGAACCTGGATGTTCCGGTATGTTCTCACTCATAATTTAAGGCAGACTGACCCTTTCTCCGTGCCGCTCTCCTCCTCCTCGTCCAGGTCAGAAGGAGGGCTGGTGCGTGGGGGGCAGGAGCGAGTAGACACATTTCGGGCCAGGATGGAACCTGTAGAAAAACACGTCAGTATGTCTTAGAGTGTGTGTGTGTGTTTGTGTGTGTATAAAGACGGATTGCTGTTTTGCTAACAGTGGCAGTGCTGATCATTCCTAGTTTGAATGAACTTTGCTGAGGATAATCAAATTTCCTTCTTACAGACGGACCTCATCATCATGGCATCATATAACTTCTAATTCACACAGCATGTGATTACTTTCGGCAGCAGACATTACTGGAAATCGTGTAGTTACTCAATATTTTGATATTTCACTGTCTTACTATTTTTATTCTATGGTCATCAAGCTGTCGTCCTCTACAAGCTGCTCTATTTCAGCTGGCTGCTTGTGTGAATTATTCTCTCAGTGTTTGCACCATGCTTTATGTATAGGGAGGATTATTCTGGGAACGTACCATGCGCCAGGCTTCAGTGTGCACTCTTGCGCTAGCTTTGGCACACTTCTGGGTCGGACTTAAGAACTTTTAGCTATTCTAATAAGAGACGGGTACGACGCGATACTCTGGAACTGTTATAAGTGGTGAATAGCTGAGTCAGTTTTTGGGTGCATGTTAGTGTCGTGTTTGTGTTTTGTCTCTTTCTCTTTTGTGCGTGTGTGCATGTCATACTCTGTCGCTGCAGGTCGAAGCGAGGGTGACGGTCAAAGTGCATGTTGTCACTCTCGTCAGAGTGGCAGCGGGAGTCGCATGACTCGCACAGGTGAAGAGGACTCTTATTATTCAGATCCTGACAGTCGGGATGATGGCACACCTGAACACACACACACACACACACACATGTACGGAAATTACATTTAACGATTCTGCAGGCAAAATCAGTAGCAGCAGTGGGGGAAAAATATTACCATGTTTTATGTGCCTAAACACCTCATTAGGTAGACTAAAAAGTGGTAGATATGCTAGTTACGTTATAACATGTGGTGAGCTGGTTAGCTTGTTGAAGGCATTAAAAAAATGTAAAGCAAACAAAACGAATTCCTAGGGAGAAACAAAAATGCTGAAGTAGCACATGGTTTCAGCTATGAGATGTGATGTTCTGCCCTCGCATCCCACGTGGAAGGATATTATTCGAGCCTAGCTATGGGCGTGTCTCAGTCAGCTCCCTGGGTCAGTAGTCAGGACACTGATCAGGGAGTCGGCCACTTTAAGGACTGTCTCAATCGCAAAATCCTTCCAGTGCACTGAAAACTCCCACAATGCACCGCAAAAACCAGGAAGCATCGATGCTCACTATGTTCCCTTACTGGAAATGACGTCAAATATTCTGAAGCCTTTCAGCTCGGAAAAAAACTCTTAGCCAACTTCGGTACAAATGTAAGTAGCTTGTTATCATTGTTGTAGCACTCAAATGTTTACTTACGTTAGCGAATTTTAACTTTTATTTGACGTCTATATACTGTTTGTTTGAGTCTAACGACTTTTAAGTGTTTAATGATTTAAAAAAATCCACTAGCTAGCCTACAAATCTGCTTGAAGCACCATGATAGAAACATGTGTGATTAAGCTAACAAATGTATATGACATATAATGTCAGAAAGATATGGGTCCTGCCTGTTGTTGATAAATGCCAGTGGTGACGTTTTACAATGCGAGTCATGTCGCTGTAAACTGAGTCATCAGTGTCCCAAAGTGTAGTGAGCCAGGGTCCTTACCAGTGCCCGAACTCATGAATGCGATATACTGATTCGCGACTGAGGGAGCGAGGGAGCTGATTGAGACGCACCTTGAGTTTAACTGCGAGGTGACTGCTAGCAGCAGAGTTATACAACAACTTTGTGTTGAGCTACAGCATTAAGGTATGTCACACCACCGTGAAGCCCATTATGTTTAAACACACACACTAGGGCTGCAAAAAACAAATATATTAATAGTTAATTACTCCTGTGAAATAATCAACAAATAATCGATTAATCGGCTTAAACGTGGCTTTTAAATGAGAACGGCTGCAATAAATATTTCACATTTTTGTTTCATTGTTGTTGTTTTTTTCAATAATACAATGTGAAACAACTTAACATTTTGTTACGCTACTAATTTTCTTCTCTAGGGCTTAAGATTTTAATAAGGAATTTATTTTAAATAATAAAAGTAAAAAATTTCACTTAACCAGCCTCATTAAAACTATGACATTGCTACATATATTTTCCTACTAGGTCAAAAAATATCAAGCTGCTTGAATGAAATGTAATATAAGGCTACAACATGTCGTCCATTTCGTATATTTCAATCACCAAGCAGTAGCTTTCAGCTTCATTCGTTTTTTAACACTTGTGCTGCTATGAAAGATATCTCCGTTTTGTACCTTGCTTTAAGGTTTTTGATCGAAATTATCATGTCTGCTTTTTTTTTCCCTCAATTCCCCCGTTCCTGATCTTTAAAACTGCCTCAGGCTGAAAACAGCTTTGCGCACAGTGCTCTGTGGTGCAGTAGAATCAGCGTTGTTGCCCCCTGTGGCTTCACTACGGTATTACATTGTACATAGGAATGGAGGCCTAAGTAAATGACTAGTCGAATACAAAAATCCATGTTGATCATTTTTCAGAATCAACATTATCAATTATTCAGACTAATTATCGCAGCCTTAACACACACCAAATGAAATTCTTGTTTCTGAAAGTCTGTAGGTTTTTTCTTCCTGGTTATTTAACTTGTCCAGCAGACATGAAATCTGCTTTTCCTAGGTGCCCAGACAACTGTTTTGTCCACCCCTGAGTAGGCTTACTCTCTCCAAATTTCCCTCTACTGTACTCCCTGCTGCCTAGAAAGAGCTAACCATTTATACTATCACGTTAAGATCTGACCTATGCCGCACCTGCAAACAAAGCACAAGCATCAGAAACTCGTGACACCCTGACACCTCTGAGAAAGGCGCAGCAGGCAATGCTACTCACTGGGCATCGTGCTCCTTCTGTCATTTACCACATGCGCCTGAGGGCTGAATGGTATGATGAGTCAAAGTCTTTCGTACGGACTGGAGAGAATCATGTAAAAACATGAGCAAAGCAGCATAACTTCATGTATTTTATTTCAGGATGACTTGGTTTACTAAGCACACAGTCATATTCCCAGGACCACACATTTTAAGTCATCTGAAAAGTTTCACTACTAAAAACATTCAAGTCTATACTGTGTTGATTCTTTTTTCAATCTAAGCCTGCCACTCCTCTAATTACCCTACAGCACACCGTTACTCAACGCGTGCTCAAATCCTCCCTAAAGATCTAGTAGGGACAAGCAGCTCCACCTAGACTCGCCCCATCCCATCTCCTCTCAGACACATCTGTACACATGCTCTTAACTTCCACGCAAATAAGTGGCTGCAGGTTGCCTGTGCTACAGGGGTGGACAAATCAGTAGCCCACGTACCTGGGACAAGCAGATTTTGTGTCCGGGTTGTTCATTTTTTTGCCTGGTTGAGTAGGATCAGCAATGAAAGAGAACAAAAATGAACCCTACTTCCTACTGAGTTTTGCAAAAAAAGTTTTCATTTGGAATACTTTTTTAAACGTCATTCCGAATCCCACTACCTGCTGCACTACACACATCGTCTGAGGCATGATCTTACTGATGCTGGAACTTTTTCTACTACTTGGTGCGCACAGGTGACAGATGATCTTTTCACAATCAGTATTAAAGCACTTAATTCGCTAACGTACTCACTAACTTGGAATATTATGCTCCTGCATTACGTCAGCGAACGATATTTAGTCGTCAGTTAGGATTCTGCCGGACTAAAACAAGGGACTTGGCAGCACAATGGAGCTTTTATGTGACTGGTGGGATAAATAAATGCATCATTTGTCCACCGCTCAGACTCAGGAGCTGACAACACTATGATCCCTGATGTCTGCTCCAACACAAACTACAGACTCCACCCGAAGCCACAAAGAAACCACACGATGCCCATTTAATCCACATTCCCCCCAAAAAAGGACGCTTTAGACTTGACTCCCCAATTCAGGATCCCTGAAAAGACTTCCAAAAGCGGTCTAATCCGGGGAATTAATCAAGAGTGCGGCTCGGTCAAACCCACCCGACAGGGTGGTGAAGATTATCTGAAAATCTTTCACTCTTTCTCTAACCCCACTCCAACTCCAAAGAGTGGCCATGGTTCCAAAATGGTCTTAAATGAGCTCCAAGTAAAAAAAAAAAGGGCCTTGTTGTCAGTACTAGGTGTGTTTGACAGCTTGTTGAAGAACAGTGCAAGCACCCGTAATAAAAGGTTTAGCTGCATGACTTGTGTACTCGTTGTAGCTTGTCTCAATAACTCTGCAAGTACATGCATGAGGATATGAAATTGGTTTCATCAAAAAAGTACAGTATTTTCAGCTTCGGTTTTATTGAATAAAGAAATATTGTATTTATTGTATTTCATATCCTCTTTTCCTGTGTATACACACTAAACAAACAGTTCAAAACTCTGAAACCAAAAACATGTGGCAGTACACAAGTGAAATGCGGATTTGGCCTTGGATTCCCACAACTTCAGAAGCTGAAAATATTCCATATTTAGGCAATAACAAACCTTTGTAAAAGGTAACCAACATGGCAAAGGCATCCACATTCCAACTAAAGTGAAAGCATCTTAATACAGGCTTAGGGAGCCAAAATTCAATACTTCTGTGCAAAGAGCAGAAAAACACGGAGACGGCGTGACAGGATAACCGGCGCACGATATCAGACTGAATAAACTCACTCTGTTCAACAAGAGGAGGAGAGGAAGTGAGTGGGAGAAAGACACAAGGACATTCAAATTAAATTACGAGAAAAGGATGGCAAAAAGGATCGTGTTAAAGCAGCTTTGGTGGATAAGAACTATAAATGGAGAGAAGGCAGGAAACCAAAATCGAACTTCCATACCGAGAAGAGCTTTTATTTCAACAGCTAACAAAAACGAACATAAGCAGGACAAATTGTATTTCTCCAACCAGATTACATTGTCCTTTTTATGAATATATGTGGCATATGTCACTATGGATGAATTCTAGCAAACAGCCAAAGAAGGGAAAAAAAAAAAATCAGGTTTTGAACCATTTTTTAAACATGTTTTGAAACCTCAACTTTAAGAAATCATAAGTATATTTCAATGCAGAAACATTTTTAGGTAGTTTTAGTCTTTTAGACAAAAATCATGTTGGGCAATAGGCCAGTTCAACAAACACAGTGGTAAAAACGGTCAGTCTGCCTAAAGATGTCTAAAAGCTTGCTAGCCAAGTATGATTTCCTTATACAAGTCACTGGATAGCTACACTATACGGCCAAAAGTTTGTGGACACTAGACCATCACACCCATATGCTTTTCGGACATCTCATTCCAGATTTAGTCCCCCTTTGCTGTGATAATAACCTCCACTTTTCTAGGAAGGCTTTCCACTAGATTTTGGAGCCTGGCTGTGAGGATATGAGCCAATTATTCCAGTTCATCCCAAAGGTGTTAGTAGGGTTTAAGGTCATGCTGGAACATGATTGGGCCCTTTAGTTCCAGTGAAGGGAAACTGTTAATACTACAGAAGACAAAGAAATCATAGTCAATTTTGTGTTAACAGATTGCTGGAGGCCCACACGTGGGCATGATGGTCAGCTGTCCACAAACCTTCAGCCATGTAGTGTGCACGCCGTGCTGAAACATGAGCCTATTTCATTCCGTTTGGAATCAGATATCAGCCGGAAATGTCTATGAGGTAGAGATGGCACCGATATGATATCCAGGATTGATGTTAGGTTGAAGCCAGCAAAAATAAATAAATAAATAAATAAATAGATCCAAATGAAAAAGATTGGAATTAGATTTTGAAAAGACTTTTTTTGGGTAAGTGGACATGTTTACATACAAACATGACTGCATTTTTTTTTGTTAGGAATTTTAAGTTAGGACTTTAAAATGGTAGAAATTGATCCACGCAAAACAGAAAGACTCATAACTCATAGAAGACAGGAGCTAAGATCACTTCTTGGCCTTTAACAGATCTATAGAGTTTTGGAATAAAATTGATCGACAGTGTCAACATGATAGTAGTCTGACATTTTTTAAAAACTTATATACCATAAATACCACTACGCCAATACACTATCACCAGCTCATTGTGCACTGGAGGTCCATTCCATTAGAGGCTAAACATCTCTATCTCCATCAAGTGTGTGTGTGCTGGGTTGCCTGGAATTGCATGTATAATAGAACAAGGCTCAGACAGCTGTGAACACACATCAGTCATGTTAGCTCCTCCACTGGGACGTCTCGCATTTAGAGCCACGTGGCTGCAGCTGATATGCCCAAATTCAGAGCACACATCCACCAGAGACACACACACACACACACACGCACAGACATATGGACTGTGTTTAGCCAGGCCTGGGGTCTCCAATTACAAGACATGCATGTCTGAAAAGCAACTGCTACCATAACTTTTGCTTTGGGCTCAGTGTAGTCTCTGCTGCACTGCTGTTGGGTTGGAGCGGAGTGATAACGCTGTACTTCTGATTTAAGCGGACAGGTTGTACTGCGCGGATTTATGTAAGAGGGAGCGGATGAAAGCGCTGATCTGGTCGCCAGTGGCGCGGGATCAAATGCAGTCCGCAAGCTCATCCTCACAGCCTGTTCAGCACACATCATCATTATTATTATATAACCTCCTTCTGCATGTGTGTGAATCAGCGCGTATCTAGCATGTCCTGGAGTGTTTTATTCCTTTTGCACTACAGTGATATGCCAATGATATCAATCTTTTAGCAATATTATTACAAAAGCCATACTTTAACGCACATGGCAAGTTATTTGGAGTAGAAATTTATCTTTGGAACTGGAAATATTTACATATAAAGAGACTTTATTAGAGTTTAATTTAGTAAATTAAATTTTATTACATAACATGTATATAATATGTAGGTGATTTTAGTGTGAAAAACTGAAGTGCTTCAGTTAAAAACATTTTTTTAAAGCTTAGTAGTTTTTAACGCAAACAACAGCAGATGGGTATCGGTATTGGCTGATGCCCAAGATTTCAGTATCGATATCGAACAAGAGGTATCGTGCCCTCTCTATTGTGCACTAATGGCTACTAATAACGCATATGTATGCTCAGTTTAAGGTGGGAGCAAGTCTCCTATTCCAATCTAGTTTGGATTTGGCTTTTGGATCCAACAAGATTCAGAAGATTCCATATTTAGGCAAGAAGAAATTTGGAAACTTAGCCAACATGGCAGAAGTGACCGCTTTTTAAATAAAGTGAAACTTTGACTCTGTGGACAAAAATGTCATGAGAGAAAGCAATGGAAGGAGGAGAAAGAAGCTCAGCATAGACACTAGTCCTTATTGGTTTATTAACTCGCAGAAGCATGCTCCATGACTAGAAATGTGAAAACCACATCAGGGGACGTAAATCTGAAAGTAAAATCCACACGAAGTGCGGAGCTGGACTTTCAAGCAATAGAGGAAGCACACTCAGTGTTCATGTTATACATTTATCAAAACGAACGCACCAAACGTTTCACGGCTCGACTTCCATGCCTGATGCGTGCAGTCAAGAGATGGTGTAAAATTTGATATTATTCCATAGCACTGTTGAATTCTCAAATCTGATTGGTCAGAAAGTGTTGAATCAGCTTCTATAACAGCAACTCTGACAACAGCACTGGCTACAAGGGAAAGCACTCACTGTACTATATCATCGTTTACGAAATTTCACGAAGAAAAAAAATATGCATTTTTGGAAGGAGTCTCCAGTGCCAGAGCTTCGTAACAGTCTTAGGTAAAGCTCTCAGGACAGACGCTGTACACGTTGTGGTTTCCTGGTAACATGTCAAACTGCTTTTTTTTTTTTCTTCTACAGATGCTAGAAGTGATAACAGGAACTAACTTGTTTCGTAGATGTTCCACACCACTGAATGTACCTATGGTGGGTGATATGCCAAAAAAATATTTTATCATAATTCCTAAAATGACTCTACAAAAAACACATATAAATAAAATTATATATATATATATCATGATAATTAAGTCTGCAAGAAAAAAACACTTTTTTTGCAAAACATTATTTTTTTTATAATTAAAAATAACAATAATTCCTACTTATAATAAACAAATCTTTAAAACCTAAAAGGAATCTGTAAAAAATTTACATACATAAATATAATACTCAAACAAGAAACATTTGAAAAAAAAAAAAAAAAAAAGTAAAAACTGATTTGAAATATAATAATCCAATAATTTGTAATTCAAAAAAAAAAATATTATTTTTTAAAAAGTGTATTGTGACCCAACTTATCACAATATCGATGCTATATTTTATTTTAATCATATCGCTATTTCAGTTGGAAATAAGTGTATTACATGAATGACGTAATTTCCCTGGGAATAAACACACACAAAAAAAAATCAGCCCTAAAAGTAAAAGTAAAAATCAAGTAAAAGTAAGTAAAAACTCTCACCAACTACAAAGATAGCAGGCTGGATCTCTCTCTCTTTTTAAAAAAAAAAAACAAAAAAAAAAAAAACACAAACTGATCTCTGACTCCAGCACAGATTTAAACCGTCCTTTAATTGCCTTCAGTTTATAAGCTGGGACTACTTAAATCTAAAGGGTGTAAATGTGTGAGCATGTGTGCGAGACAGACGTACACAGAGACGGAGGCGGCTTACAGCACGGCAGTAAATGATTCACAGGAGTAAACGTCAGCGTCCATGACTAAAGTCTGTGATGCAGACAGATACTGATACGTGCTCTCTCTCTCTCTCTCTCACACACACATGCACAACACACCCACACGCTTAAGCTTAGAATCATACCAGCTCACGAAAAAACTGATTCATCACACTCTTGCGAGAAATCCACACAAACAAAGATGTAAATATGATAAACTAAAGCCAACCACACAAACACCACAGACAATTAGTCAGCCTGTTATGACACAATATTACTGAAGACATAATGACTACCTTTTTTTTTTTTTCCTGTCTTTCTCATCTACCGTTTTCACTGAGACAGATCCAGAAAAACACTTCAAGTGTTTAGTCGTAGAGTCCACCAGGCATTGCCAATAAATTCTTTCCATTTCATACACACAAGTCATTTGAAATACGCAACAAATAGATGTAAGAATGCTAGAAATTCAACACAAATTCCTTCCATTAGATTCCTACACATGGAAGTTGCTTGTGTAAAAGGTCAATTGTGGACAAAATTATGTTAAGTACAGAAAGGACAAGTGATAAAAGGAGACGCTAGACAAAAAGCTGACTCTAGACAACTTATTTTTAACATTCAGGATTGTAATCTTTTTTTTGGATGAAAATTTTATGATGCCTGTAACTAAGGATCTTGACCAAATCGCACAATCTCATATAACTGCATGAATTATATACCTTCAAGTAAACTAGAGATGGATCTAATTTACTTTACAATCATATGGGCTCGGCGGCAGCGTGGCACGAGGTTCATGTCTGGTCTATTTAAAAAAAAAAAAAAAAAAAAAAAAAAAAAAAAGCGTGGCAGAGACTGCCTTCGATTAACTTCCTTCTCCACAATTTGTTTTGCATTCACTCGTTAAGTGGGCCTAAAAACAGAAAGTCCTATAATAACTAGTCTTCTGAAGCAAGCTGTGGATCTGTGTGGTTTGGCGAATGGTTTTGATGGAGACATGAAAGCACTTAACATGTTAATGAGCTTATCCACATCAACACGCAAAAATAGAGTGGAGCTCAAGCTCTGACGCTAGTCTTCAAGGAAAAACTGACTTCGAGTTATGAGCTAGTGGGCAGACAACAAGCGTGGGGGCTTAGAAAACAAATGCATGGTTTTTAATGATTTAGCTATAAAGAACAAGGACAGTTTAAAGAGCTTATGGAAGATTAAGCGTATTTATCTTCGTTATTTATGTACGTCCAACTTATCTGAATTTTTTTTTTTTAAAGAAATTAGACTGACAGTTAATAGTCCAATGGCTGCTGGATATCCTCAATACTTAACATTCAGTGAGGTTCCCTTCTTCCATACTTCAGGATAAAAACTCTGTTCCAACCCAAAACAGTCACCAAAGATACAAATAACCTGAGATCTTTACATCAAGTCCTAGCATTATTTCCAAGCCTGGCTACACATTAACCTCACAATTGTTGTAGACATATTTCAGGGCGGCATCCAGATGCTCGGTCTCAGAAGCATCTGATTAAAAGAAAGAGTAATACACCACAAGGAGCGAGTTCCTGAATGAGCTTATGACACACCTCCGAGAGACACCACTGGGGTTTTTCCAGAATTACATGCTCTACTAAACACATGAAAAGCCACTGCTTCAGCATGTTCATAAAACTGACTCATATCAACCCACGGAGTCTTCCTTTGGGTTGGATTCCTCCTCTTTTTCAGAAAAGGTGTATTCATAGACTGGATTAGTCACATCTAGGACACTCATCACATCGGGTCAATACCTGACAGGTGTGGTGTAATATAAATAACGGACAACAGGAAGAGTTTCCCCAAAACAAATGGATGGGTTTGTCAGCTGTACTTTGTGACCTTATATTTACTATAAAACAAAATTCAAATGCACAAAAATACAGCTGTGATGAGGCACCAGTTCTTGATGGCCAATAAAAAAATTTAAACTGTGTAATGTCTGTATTTGTATCTGTTTAGTGCTCTAAATATCCATATCTGTATTCAGATTTAAACCCAAAGTGGGTATGGCCTAAACCAGAAGTTTTTTTTTTTTGGTTGTTTTGCCAGCACTGTTTCTTAACCTCAGCTACATCACTCCAGTTCATAACTGGTCTCAACCAGATGTGTGGGCAATCCTGTTCACGCCGTTGTTATTTTTGTTTGTACCTGCCTGCAATATTTTCTAACAAATGTAGTTGGTTCTATTTCCCAAAATATAATCAAACTAGTAGCCTACTTGAAACCTTCGTGGCCCTGACCAGGCAGTTACTAAGGATAAATGAATAAATGCATAGTGTAGCACTGCACATTTATCTTTCTTTGTCTTGCACCCTTCGTATCTGACTGCTCACTCACACTCACATGCAAGTAAAACCTCCTGTGGGACCCCAGTCCTGGTGCATGCCAAAAAAAAACAAAAAAAAACATACATCTGTGTGTATCTGTATTCCTTTATACTGTTCTTTCTGAATAATATATTCTTATTCTGTCACATCTGCAGATGATAAGGATGGCACACTGGTGTTGCTGCCTCACAGGTCTAGCTTCCTGGTTCGATCCTAAGCTCAGGTTACTGGCTATGCAGGTTCTCCCCGTGACATTTGGGTTTTCTGGGATTGGCTATGCTAAACGGTCCCCAGATGTACCCCAGATGTGAACGAGTATACATGGTGCCAATCCAGGGTGCATTTCCGTCTCACTCCCAGTGTTCCTGGATACACTGCGACCTTGACCGAGATAACGTGGATACTGAAGATGAATGAATAAGTTCAAACTCTGCTTCTTGAACCCCTATCAAATTCAGCACTTTTTCCTCAAATCAAGAACATTTTAGAGTCTTGATTTGATCAGCATTACTCATTTTTGGCCATTTACGATACAACTGAATAATCAGATTTATTGGTGATCGGAAACACTTCACTGTGATTAGCGTGGACATCCTGGAAACTTGAGGAGTGGTTGATCGCCACATTCATCATACATCGTCAATGGCAACGGATCACAGTAGCCTAGTTTCCCACAAAACATTCTGCAAGTGTGTGTTTCAACACGTAGTGCAAACACTTATCTGGAACACCACACACCCATCTGAAACAGCAGAGTCTGTCAATTTTTCTCAACTATCTGTTGCACAGTCCGGGATAGATCAAAATCATAAAAGAAAATGTAAGTTGAAGATACAAACCTAGTTACAATATATACGAATAAGTTTGACAGGGCTTAAACTCAACCTGGTCAAAAACAGTTAATAAACAAACACAAACATACTCAAACACGTAGCCATAAAAACTGAAAATCGTGTCACAAATCGTTTTATAACCAGTCACATCCCCTGTGACCGCCGTCCAGTTTCCAGTAACCACCATTTCCAAAACAAGACATTAAATATGGCCCAGCTGTGTCCATTTAGAAGCACGGATTTCCATGTTGTGTCCCCAGAGAAAAAGTGGAGAAAAAGGAATCAATCACAGAAAGTAGACTCACCTGCAGTTCTTACTCTCTCAGCTCAGCTCAGCTCAACTCGGAGGCAATCAAACAAACTGAGAGCTGAGCGCACTGACTCGGGCTCCTACAGCCCACTGTGACGCAACACCGCTATCCATAGCTCGAGGGGAGGAATGGAGCCGAGAAGGATAGCGGGCGGGAGAGGCAGACAGAGAAGGAAATAGAGAAGAAGGGAGGGAGAAAGAGAAATACAAACCAGAGGAGTAAGGGGAAAAGGAGAGGAAAAAGTAGATCAGAAATGAAAGAGAGGCAAAGAGAAATAAACACAAACCCTTTCAGGGAAATGACAGGTTACTTTCCCATAATTTGGAAATGTGTAAAATTCCCTTCTACTTTAGAATTTTTAACAAGCTCTTTCTACTTTTATTTAGCGGGATATTAACAGTCTGGAGCCAAGGTCAATTTGTGAGAATGCAATAGGGAAAAAGTAAGTGGGGGCATTTACACTGGCAAGTGCAGAGAATCTTAGGTAGTTGATATAGGAAGCAGATGTGAAATATGCACATGCTGGAGGAAAACAAAGGCGTGAATCTTAGGCCTGAGATCTCCTGTTTAGCTACTGCTCAAAAAAAAAAAAAAGAGCAAAGAAAAAAAAAAGAGAGAGAGAGAGAGAAAAAAAGAGAAAAAGAAAAAGGGCAACTTTTTTCTAAAGAGACAAAAAGAAGTGCTGTTTCAAGTCTTACAATTCCACGTCCAGCCCAGACCTGCTCGCTCGCCCTATTCGGTTTGACATGTTCAAACTGCTCTGCTTACACATCACGGTCTGTTACGTTACCAAGAAGTTTGCCAGAAGCTTCTTCAGGCCGTATCTGTCAGACTTACCCATGTCTCAATACTTAGATCCGCTTACACATTTAAACCAGCAAATGCAGCATACTTTTCCATACATCTGATCTGCACTACACGACACCCATTACCTGACAGAAAGAAAGTCCTAGAGATGGACAAAGAAAGAGAAAAAGAAGGCCTCTGTTGCTCCTGCAGCTGCTCACCTGTGGCAAACAGACCAACACTTGTGTTTGTGCTTCCCCCGAGCTCTGCAGATTGCACGTCATCCTATCTGCGTGCATATGTGAAATCTGTGTTCAGTCCTCTGAGCTGGTGTACATCCAGTCCCCTGGTCTGAGAGTTTGTGTGTGAATATGTGAGAGTGTGTGCAGTCAGCTTCTCTGTTCAGAGATATGAAAGCTTATCTGATTGGCGAGAGGCGAGGCTTATGCAGGAAAGAAAGGGAGAAAATCATGTTTGCTCAGTTATTTTTTTTTTTCACCCAATCTGTAGACACTTTTTTTTTTTTCCTTTCATGTTTCTGGTAGTTTCTCAACACAGATTAATATCACTAGTGCAATTGTGCAACACAAGCAGGGAAAAAAAAAAAACAAATAAATAAAGGTTCCACTGGCACCAAACGATAAAGACAGACATGTGAAGAGAAGATGCTGCAGGGCTGAAAACAAGAAAAACACACACACACACACACACACTAATGAGAGACAGAGAACACAAACAGGACACTAAAATATTGCCAAACTACCTCAGTTGTTCACCACTTATAACAGTTCCACAGTATCGTGTTGTACCATTCTCATATTAAAACAGCCAAAAGCTCTTAAGTCCGACCCAAAAGTGCACCAAAGCTAGTACAAGAGAGCACACTGAAGCCTGATGCATGATACATTCCCAAAATAATCCACCCTATACATAAAGCATGGTGCTTGATCACAGGTTGCAGAGTCTACTAAGATCTGTCCAAACGTATACACCATGACCAGACGTTTTGGCTCCTGAGTGGTGCAATGGAAAATCATTGACATATTGCCGGAATATTGCAAAGCTGATCTGTGGTTAGAAACCAAGGGATGGTGCTCTCGCCCCCCTCTCAGTCAGAAATTCTGAAAAAATCTGGAAAAATCCACCCTGAACGACCTTAAACACCTTTTTTTTTTTTTAAAGATGGTTTATTTTCACTTTTAACAGTTTCCTATATTACCCACGATGCTGGTGGGATTTAGCCCTCACTTCATGTCTACCTAAAAAGAGCGATGCAGTGGTGCTTTAGTCTGTCCAGCTCTCTCACCTTCTCATCTGTACACTCTGCTCAAAGAGATCAGCTTCCAAATCTTCAACTTTCATGCTAATACCACCTTCAACTCCATCAACACTAACTGAGTGTCTGCCATTACTCTGATTCTACATCAGATTTCTCATTAATATTAACTTCTCACGGGAATAATGAAAACAGCACATCAGAAATATTTCAATGCAAACATATTTAATGGGTTTCAGGGTGGACCTTTCCTCTACCTGTATTCATTAGAGCACAAAAGGCAGAAACAAACTATAAATCAGTACTCAGAGGTATACATTAATGGCGCCTGAATGATTGACTGGACCAACCACCTAATGTGTTAGACTGGAATAAACTCTGGATGATGGCCGATTTCCAGGAACAAATCTTGGAACCTTCATCTCTACTCCTCATTGCTACAGTATTTACTAGCTAATGCCAGGAGCCAGTCTGCTCAAGTGTATTACATGACCCAGTCTGCATTTCTCCAGCTCCTACATATGTATTTATTAGGATATAAAAGGCAGAAGCAAACCTCGGTCGTGAAACTGTAGAGTTCTGTAGGTGATGATCAAAGTTGCTACCAATCAGATACTCTGCCCATTTGTCATTTAAAGTAATCCAAGCTGAGCCTTGCTCAAGTCTGCCACAATTTGTTTCTCAAATAAGAAAAACAAATAATTGAAGAGGTGGGCTGCATGGTTAGAGGGGGCAACGCAACCTGGACAGAACAATCCCTGATCCTCCCACCCCTCAGTTTTTCACAATTAAACAGACCTATATTTAGCAGCTACACGATTATCCCAAAGAATTCGATTCTTAAAAGCAAAGTCATTGCATGGATAAAAGCAGGGGTGAGGACGCTTTTCAATCCGACCCTGGCATTAACCCCAAACCTCAGCAGAATATCATCACACCGAGCGAATGGGATGAGCTCAAAGGAGAAGAGGAAAGGGCATAGTCAGGTTCAGGAGTAACACTGCCCATGCGTCACCCACCATTCCCCAATGGCTGGGGATCTAAAGGACATTCACTCCATTTAAGTCAATGGGGATTAAAACTTCAGAGTCCTTAAGAACATGTTTATTCTTTTAAAATGCCAGCAACATACAACTGGGTTCAATACTAAAAACTATGTTTATTTCACCAATTAGAAAAAAATGAAAACATGTTTAGCTGTCCGAGAAAGCCTCATATGAAGTTAGAATATGTCGGGAAATCAGAAATTTCTTAACTCCCATGGTACAATATTTGTGGCAGTGTGGGAAAACCATCGGATGTTACTGTGACTGATTTCTGGAAAACAGACAAAAATGACAAAAGATTCAGTTTTGACCGAAATTGAGTTTGTTTTTTTTTTGAAAATAACATACTCTGATCCCTCAACCAAAGGGGATTACCAAAATGTCTAAAAGAGCAAAACTGGCCATGCAGTCTGGGTGAAAGGGACAAATTACTCTCTCCCCTATCTTTTACAGCAACACTAGCCACTTGTTGATGTTTGTGAGTTCATGCATGGAGAAGAGAGCCGATTTCACTTTCCTTGGATTGTGTTACGCTGCCCTGTGATGCAGCATGAGCAGCAGTTTGAAAAGATGCTCTGGGCTGGCTTGGATGGTGGGAATTGGCCATGACTAAACTGGGAAAAAAAATGGGGGGAAAATGTCCTTGTTGTGTCTGCACAAAGAAAAGTGCATATACAATCTGTACAGATGACAGCAGAGAATGTTTTAAAGTGTTTAAATGACCTAATAAGCAGAGAGTAATACCAAGAAATTTAGCCAATAGAATGAAAAGTGAGAGAGTGACGCAGCGATTAATTTCCCCACCAATGTTTTTACCACACCACTGCATGAAAAGAGATCAGCTGAGAAAAGAGATGACTCATCGTCATCATTGGCTTGTGTTTAAATGCTTTTACTTCAGGTAATGAGACCGAAACCGATGTGGATGATACTGATAATCAAAGTGAGAACTCTTTTCCCAGTGTAAACTTTTAATTCTTTAACATTTGACAACAATGTTGTTTTTCCATAAGCAGATTAGGTTATAAATGTAGAGATGAGACGTGTGGCGTCTTTCAGTGGAATTGGGATGAAATTGAAATGAATTTATATGCAATCTTCTCCTTTTTTCACTTTTGAGAGATTCTAAAATGCTACAACTTTACATTTTAGTAAAAAGAAGAGAAACATATTTTAGCTGAGGAAAGCCTGTATTTTTCAGAACTAGCAAAAAATATCAAAATTTGACCGTGTGAAGAGTGTTTCCAGTCTGCCACACACATTTCAATCAAATCTTACATAGGTTTTCATTATACAGTGTTCATTTCGGGCATCTCTTTATGACTAATGCATGAAACTGACTAAATTAGTAAGATCTCTATGCAGCACCATCACTACAAAATATCAACAAAGAAGAATGAACATGTGTGTCTCATGTGTACCAGTTTGAACCCTACAAGGGTTGAACGAGGAAGAGCTGAAGGAGGATGGCCTGAAAATACAGTAAATAATAATTTCCCTAATGGTAGCTTGTTTTGCCATGATAATATAAAAGAATTTCACAAACTTTTCCCGAGTACACCTGTAATGCTTTTTCTTGCTGCAAGCATTTCCTGATCCATGAAAACAGTAAACACAGAAAAGGTGCATCACTCAGGAACTGCCAGGAATTCCCCTGTTCTATTTTTCATAACATGCTGGCGAGTCACGTCTACCAATAAACAAAGTGAGCACCGATAGTTAGTGTCCTTGCAATGTATAGTAAATCTGTGTATTGCGTTGTGTATATTTAAGAAAAGATTAACTGCAGTCCAAATCTTGTCTTTTCACCCATAGCTTGTAGCTTGACAATGACTGCCCCATACACTGCCATCTGGTCACCCAAACACACTGTATCTTCACAAGCAAAAACAAGATAATTCCAGAAGACTACTATTTATAGGCAGAAAAAAAAAAAAAACAGATTGGTGTATACTTGGGTTTAATTTTATATGCCTTCATTCAATAGCATAGAATATAATAAGCAGCTTTCACATACATAAACCTCACCTCACGTAAGGCTTAACCTGTTCAACTTTTTTAGGCAATTTGAGATAAAGACATCTCAGACTGTTCTTCACCTTGTGAGAGTTACTTCCCACGTGTAAGGCTTATAAATGTAATATAGCACAAAATCATCTTATAAATCGATCTGTTATTCTTAGTATGCCATCTCTGCTAAAATATAAATGTAAATATGAGTTGGTCCCACAGAATAAAAACATACACAAAAAAAAAACAAACAACAAATAACAAACTGAACCTTTAACTAGCCAAACTAGCTAATTTTGTTTGCTGGAGGCTTTGTCTTTGTTTTAATTGTATAACAATATGAGACACTCACTGATTGATATCAAACCATTGGAGAGATTATTGACAGTGTCAGAATACACAAGTGTATCATCAGCATATGGCTGATAAGATAAATGTTTCACTCAACTTATGCGATTGAGCTATTTTTAGCTAGGGTCAAGCGCTCACTTCCTGGTTTATACAGAGGTGCAAACAATTATGATTGAAGCAACAAGAAGAGCCAGAAAGAGAAATACAGAAAGTCTAAACAACTGCAAATTTAGATGGCTGATCCAGCTTCCAAGGAAGCAATATCTGGCAGTCTGACATCCCCCCCACGCCCTCCTGAAGCAACTCAGAACTTGCTTAGGCACATCGTTAGTGTTATCTGGAACCACTTAGGTTTATACTGACACTTATGTTTTAATATCTTGCATCATGCCCTTAAACACATACGATAATTATTCGGCGGAAAATGTGGGAGTGAAGGAGTAAAAGTATGGAAAGCTCAATAAAATCTTGGTTTCCAGTGTAAAATGTCACACTGAGATTCACATGACCCAAAGCCAATATCATGCTCCAACTTCTTTATTCTTCTTTATTAACTTCTTTATTAACGTTAAGTTCTTGAGGCTAAGAAAGTATGCATACCCAAAAACACCCATTATGACTTCCTTTAACCTAACAGCCTTGATATATGATTCATAAAAATGATTCATGTCGCATTTATAAACATCGTTTTATCATAATTAGCAAAATCCCTGCACCCATCGCTGCCGCTGTCCTCTCACTTCACTCCTTCACTCTCTAACTGAATGGTAAAAACTCATCAAACTAATGCAAAAGCCAGTCAACATCACTGAATGTTGTGTAAAGATGATTGATGTCCTAACATTCCTACAGGCAGAATCAAAGACTTTCTTTCTTCCAGTACTGGAAAAGCATTAGCTAATTTTAGGCTGTGAGCCTGATGTCCAATTCAGCCTCTCAGTCAAAAATGCACAGAACCACAGTTCCGGTCCTGGCAGTAGTAGGACCATCTTTCTCTGACAGCCAATCCATAACATAATGTTGAAGTCATAATCCCAATCTTCTCCAGCCAATCGTCTGGTTTTTAATGTTCTGGTTATGGCATTACAAGCAGCAGGGAATATGGGCATGGCATCCAGCTAGGACCAAAGCCCAGATCCTACTGTTCAGGTGGAGATGGTAAAAATAGAAATAAAAGCAACATATCCATCAAAGAAGTGCACTTCTAGATGTGGTATCATCTATACCTCCTAATCACATTTTTGTTCTTTCTGGAGTTTTGTTTACCCCATTTTCTTCCAGTTCAGTCATAAACATCTCCCCCATGACATGACATCTAGGAATCAGGTAGGGTGATGGTTAGCATTTGCATCCTCTGAGACACTTGAAGCTACTGCATCTTTCCAAACTCTTTGCTGCTCATTATACATCACAGGGGAGCTGAACACACTCGGAGGAAAGTGCTATCTACCCTCTTACGCATGCATGAGCTCACAGACATCCAAGATTGGCTAGTGTTGCACTGATTGACAGGGGACACAGTTATGCCAATCATCCCACCCCATAGAGCATGGCCAATTTCGCTCTCTTGGCTGTGGCACTGTCAGGAGATTGGGAGTTCAAATCCTGGCGATGGCATGGGGCATAGGCTTTTCTGTTGCCCACTTGAGAGCACATTATTTATCTGCAGATGATTTGGCTTTATATTAATAATGCACCATTGTCCATTCCATAGACTTTGGACATCTTTGCAGAATTTGATTCTCCATTACTGTTTACAGAATTAACTACACAAAAAAATCCTAATTCTTCCTTACTCTCTTCTACATTACCATCTCAATGACATTTATTCCTTTGATTACAGAAAACATCATATTATGATATTCTTTTCCTGGTCAGGGTCAGGGTGGATCTGGGGGCCTATTCCAGGAACACTGGGCATAAGGTGGGAACCTTGCACACACAATCAGACACTCATTCTTACCTAGGGGCAATGTAGAGTCACCAATCCACCTATTTGCATGTTTCTGGGAGGTGGAAGGAAACCAGAGAACCTGGAGGAAACCTAAGCTGGCACAGGGAGAACACACAAAACTCCATACAGACAGGATCAAAATTGGGGATCCTTAAGGTGTGGGGCAGCAACGTTACTCTCTGCACCACCGTCCATTTTCAGTGAGCCTGTGCCCACTGTAGCCTCAGATTCCTGTTCTTGGCCGACAGGAGTGAAACCCAGCAGGGATCCTCTGCTGCAGCATCTCAAGACTTGGCATGTTGCGCATTCTGAAATGCTTTTCTTCTCTACAAGGTTGTAAAGAGTGGTTATTGGTGTTACTATAGCCTTGCTGTCAGCTTGAACCAGTCTGGCCATTCGCCTCTGACCTCTCTCATCAACAAGGCACTTCTGCACACACAACTGCCACTCACTGAATCTTCCTTTTTGCACCATTCTGTGTAACCTCCAGAGACTGTTGTGCTTGAAAATCCCATGAGATCATCAATTTCTGAAATACTCAAATCAGCCCATCTGGCACCACCAACCGTCACCTACAGTCACTGAGATCACTTCCCCATTCTGATATTTAATATGAATATGATTTAACTGAAGCTCTTGACATGTATCTGCATGTTTTTATGCACTGCCCTGCTGCCGAGCTTCAAACGGGGAACCATAAAACATAGACAACTTTCAAAAGGATCGTCAGAAGACCGATACTTCTGGTGGCTTTAGGTAAGTTGTTGTTACTCTAGCATATGTATTGCACTGATACACATTGTACAACAATCGCTTATAATAAAGGTGAAAGAAATTAGCTTGTATTAAAGATTTGTGTTTGTGTAGGATTACAATATGGCTTGTAAATGTGGGATTTAGCCAGAAAAATACCGAGCTTAGAAGCTGGAAAATTGAACATATTTGAATACGAATTCTGTATATATGAATTATATACACGTTACATTAAATAAAACTGGTGTATATAATTCAAATAAACAGAATTCATATTCCAATATTTCTGTCAGAGTCTATGCTGCATAGAAAAACAAGTCACGTTTTTCTAGTTCAACTCTCTTTGGTGTGATGGCAATGCTTACCATGCATACACTCATCTCTGTCGTTTACATACAGAGATCACTTATCTCCTATGAATCTGGCATAATCATCACAAACATCATCTAGCAAAGTTACTTAACAGACATACTGTATATCTGGAAATCTTATCCTTTATCATATGCAGTCATACTCTGTCTGCCTTCACCTGTGTCACCTTGAATGTAATAGGGTCTCCTGCCACACCCCAGACTCACCTGTCAGACTCCTGAAACAGACACCAGAAAGTTTTGCGGAATCTACGTCATGTATCTATGCCAGTGAATGCAAGTCAGTGTGGGTGAACGGATGTTTGAAGCTTCACGCCCACCAATCCACCTACACAACATACCTTTGCTGAGAAACTGATAGGGATTCCAAGAAATGGCTAGAAGCACTTCCCTGTAACCCTGAAAAGTCATGGATCATTATGTGATAAAAAGGAGGGAGGTGTGAGCAAATAAGAAGGTAAGTGACAAATGGTAGGAAGGAATAAATCTCACACACTTCTGTCTCAAACAAAAGCACAGACACACACACACACACAGGCACGCATGCACGCGCGCTGGCAGCAGTTTGTGTTTTGGCAGGGCGGTTTGTCATAGCAACACACATACATACACACCCTTGCGGCGTTGTCTGGTCCTGTCGTGCGTTGAGGGGAAGTGATTCTCTGAGCATGCTCAGACTGGCCTTACCTGCACTCACACAGATACACAGCAGTGCTGCCTACCAATCACATCCACCGCTCACACATTTTGCTACTTTTTATTTTCCCCCTCAATAAAGCAATCATTTTAAGGGAGCTGCTAATTCATGTACATGCGCAGTGTCCTTAAGGTCTCACTCCAACTCGCTGGAAATGCTGTTATATGTATTTCCTTGGAAATACTGGAAACACATTTACCTTATTTATATACCTGAAATGCATGAAAACCTTAATAGGAGGGCTGGGCAATAATGATGATGTATATCGATATCGTGATAAATTATGTCACAATACGCTCTTGTGAGATATTGCAGGTATCGTGATATCTCTTTCACACTTTTTTTAATAGTAATGACAAACTCTGATTGGAAGCAGCTGATCTGATTTAGTCTTGAACTTTAAAAATTGTGCATTTTTTTGGGCAGTTTGATTGAAAATGTTTTTTTTTTTTAGAAAGAATTTTTTATGTATTTGTATTTTTTAAAGAATTTACTAAAAGTATTAGAATTTTTTTTTTAATTTTTACTTTGTCAGTTTATTTTTGCAGATATTGTATTTTTTTTAATGAAACACTGCTGCTTTGCTGTTTTTGTTACCAAACCTAAATATCATGATACATATCATGTATTGTAAAATTGTCTTCAAGTACTGTGATATGATATGATATGTGAATGATGACATTTTTGTCATATTTCTCACTCCTACTTAATAGTGCAACTTAAAATTGAATGGAATTTTTTTTCTAGAGGAAAATCTGAACTGAAATGGAAATTGATATATAAACAAAAAGATACATCTCTTTGTGACATCTATTTGCAATAAATAATGCCCAAAGCGAGATATACCAATGATT
Organism: Pangasius sanitwongsei; assembly: GCA_037576675.1. Lineage (NCBI taxonomy): Eukaryota > Metazoa > Chordata > Actinopteri > Siluriformes > Pangasiidae > Pangasius > Pangasius sanitwongsei. Next base: position 18,070,152 of record CM075018.1, read on the forward strand.
ACAATTAACAAACAACACACCAATCTTTATCCATTTATAATTACATTTTATATTGTGGAACATCTACAAATGTTGGTTCCAGTTATGACTTATGTTATAGCAGCTATAAACGTTTCTCCACCAGCCTCTCTTTTTCGCTTTTGAAGTTAATAAGACAAAAAGAACTGCATTGTCATGTTACTGAGAAACCACAAAACACAAACTTGTGTCATGAAGACTTTCAGAAAACGTCTTCCATAAATGATGCCATAATCGAGAAATAAATGTCTCCAGATGTCACAATAGGAACAATTATACTTTTATATGTTTGTTATTTCTTTTATTATTAGCCTGACATACAAGCACCTATGAATTAGCTGTTGCTATAGAAACGATAATATACTAGATTGAGTGCATTAATATAAACTTGTGATTTGAATTACAGCCGGATCTATGCACGAATATGATATAAATGATTTTGAAGTAGTGTATGGAACGTACCTTTCTGCAACAAAAATGTAGCCTTCTGAAGAAAAAAGGAACTTCCTCAAAACCATACAGACATGCAGGATCTAGTCACCGGGGTTCATGATGCTAAATTTAACTCGCTTCACATGCACCAGTCTACAAGTCTAAAGCAATAATCTGTGGACACTGTAATACCAGTGACTCCGTCCCAGCTGCAGTAGTGGCTAAACCACAGCCAGTGATTCAATGCACAAAACCGCTGTGAATGTGTGTCACATGTATTCAAACTGACGTGAAGGGAAAACACACAAACACTGAGGTTGCTTCAGGTCCAGTGCCCTTGCCATTTTGTATCTTTGTTATTAATTATTAGTCCTGCATTAGTTAGCAAAGGCGCAGGACAGTCACAACTTCAGGCCAAATGAAGTAACCACGAGCATCTAACACATGGGCGCACAATGTAGCACACACGTGTTAACTTGCATGACTTATCTCCCCCTGGTGGCCAAGAGTTGGGACAGCAGATTAAGGGAAAAAAAAAAAAAAAAAGCTTTTTATTCTATTTATCAAGACAGATTGCATCAATATTCTAGGTTCCCTCAGATGGCAGGATGCTTCTAGAAAACAAAGAGCTCAACTTTAAGCACTTATTGTATGTGTTATATATGACTGCTGTTTTTCAATTTACCAGTTATAGTATATCTGAAAATTCAGGAAACTAGCTCAGATTGCTGCATCTTCATGCTGCTGCTACTAAAACACTCCCTGCTGTCATAATAGCTTTATAGATTGACCTATGTTAGAATTGCCAAGTCAAACCCAGACTTCTGATTGCCAAATCTTGAAAATGCGCAAACACTCTTCATACAAACTGACAGAATTTGAGCCATTTTGCCAAGAAGAGTGACACTACAAAATTTGGAAGAGTTCAACAAGGGTGAATAGCTATGCACTTATGATTAGAAGTCACACCAGCTAAGTTAAAAAAACAACTCTATTTGAACCACCTCTGATCCCAGAAAAGTTTTCTGCTCTATCCAACATTTTGTCAGTACCCTGGTGAATAATTGATTCGACTCTGAATCAACTTAACCACAGGAAGTGAAACAAACATAGCATGTATTTTTTTTTTTTTTTTTTTTTTAAGCTGCAAGTTGCTACAGTGACCCACAATGCACAAACTGAGCAGAGCTATAGCACTGAATGAAATTCCATGTTCAGGATATTTGGACTGACAAATAAAAAGAGAAAAACGCTAGACGTGTTTCCATTTATTTACATTTATACAGCACCACCACCATGTTCAGGCGATTTTTAGGATTTCTATGCACACTTGGCAAAGGTTTGTTTACCTCTTTCCATTGCCGGATTTCTTAACAATGAATAACAAAGTTTTAGCATATTTAAGCTCTACATGCCCCTTGTTTTAAGCAAATGTTTTTTTGCTTTGTTTAAAAATGTGCAGTGTGAAACCAGTCCAAACCAAATACCAAACCAACTGTATCAGTTTCGCTCTGATTCAGACTCAAGTGGACTAACAGGTGAATAATGAAGCCTAGTGATGAATACACACTTTCAGCTATTACATAGCTCACTAAGAACGCATAAAAAAACAGTGAAATGAGTTTTAACTTGCAAAATCTGTTACCCCAGTGCACTTCTCCATAATTTCTTTATGTACAGAAAATAGAAAAGCTCCTTTTCACATTTTTAATAAAAGTGCACTGATATCTAACTTTCCCCAGCATGAAACAGTATGGATTCCTTCCCCTTATTCTCTCTCCTTTTTTTTCCCCTTATTAACATCACGAGGGGAAAAAAAAAAAGAGATGCTGGTGAGGGCTTGATTGTTTAGAGGTGCTATAACGTAAGTGAGAACAGGAAATAACTTGTCTTGTGGACATTCCACTACATCAAATATAACTATAAACACTTAGAAATCATGATGTGCTGCTCATCAGTGAATTAAAATTGTCGGCTGTTGCTGTGGTATGTGAGGAATACAACACTTCATGATGTGAAACGAAGGAACCTAACTGTGGGGATATAAATAAAAAGTAATCTAAAATATTTAAGTTGATACATTACATGCATTGTCTCCTCGTGACTCTTACTATCCTTAGTTTATGCAAAACAAAAAAATGTAATTTAATTAAAATTAAATTAGAGGCTCACGATAAATAAATCATTTAAATTCAAAAGCACAACATTTCACAACCCTAGGGTGTGCGCAAGGGCTTTATTTTCTGTCCAGAATTTTCAGGCTGCTTTCCTTTCTCTGTACTTTCTCATCTGATGAAGTGGTTCTTGACGGGAACAGAGGAAAGAGAGAAAGGGGAAGAGAGAGAGAGATAACAGAACACTCTCTTACACACACACACACACACACACACACACACACACACACACACACACACACACAGGAAGGCTAACTTTGTGAGAAATACTGTCCATGTTTATTAGTAATAAAGCCATGACTCACCACACACACATAGATGGCAAAAGTCAGCGAGTGAGAGACTGACTGTCTGTGTATGTGTGTGTGTGTGTGTGTGTGTATGTGTGTATGTGTGTGCGCGCATATATGCGGTAATAATTCAGCCAGGACCCTCCACAGAGCTGTGTAAAGAATGTGAGTCATGTCCAGCTCTTACCTTGGAGGCCCGACGGCGCTCACTGCAGTCTGGATGCTGACACTCCACACACTCCTCCTCCTGGGCAGCCTTCTCATCTGGAACAATACAGCAAGCGATGTCGTTAATTCAGCCGGCGTTAAATCAGAGGAGCACGCACGTGCACACACAGAGCACACAAATACGCACACATTCTGGAATACATGCCATTAAAAGCAATGGGGGGGAAACAAGGAGAGCGCAATGACATTTGATTATCAGATCAAAATAGAAATAGGTCATGATAGACTAAGTAAAGGCCCAAGTAAGGATTGCAGAGTGAATAAGGGTCGGTGTTGGACGAGGAAGGATTAAAGGAAGATTAAAAGAGGGAAACAAGAATAAAAAAAAGACAGGAAGTCTAAAAAAAAGTATGGCCATCCAGCGTCTGGGGAAGGACAAGTCCAATTCAATTCAATTTTATTTTATATGTATAGCATTTTTAATAACAGACATTGTCACAAAGCAGCTTTACAGATATATATCTATATATTTACGAATATAGATTGAGATCTCTGATGAGCAAGTCAGAGATGGCAGTGGCGAGGAAAAACTCCCAACCTGACATGAGAAAGAAATCTTGAGAAGAACAATAGTCAAAAGGGAAACTATCCTCTTCTGGATGACACAAGATAGTGGGATTATAAATCATCACACTCTGACAACTGTTTACTATAAAGTGGTATAAAATAGCTTTAAATATTTTGAAAGGACGATCAGCATGATGAGCACCAAAGTATTTATGATTACAGCAGAAGTTACAAGCAGATACAAGTATCCCAGTGAGATTACCCTCTGAGGAGAGCACAGGTCTTGGTTAAGACTTGGGTAATTGTGCTTGGGAAGTGAAATCTTTAGGGTATCCATGTGGAACTTTCCACAGCAGCAATAAGAGAGTCACATGTGCAGCAGAAGAACTTGTATCAGAATGAATCAGTCAAGTCCAAATGGGGGTTGAGTAACTGGGGCCAGACACTTTAAGGACACTTTTCAGGGTGTAGTCCATTTGAATCTAACCCTGGTGTGTTTACATCCTCAGTACAGCTCATTTAGATATGTAGATGTGAACACGACAAACGCACTCAAGTGTGGAGGAAGCGCCTTTTGCTTGTAATACAGCGCTCCAACCTAGAGCCTACAAACTTAGCACATCTTGAGTCGGCAATTTTATTCCACTCCTATTTGCAAAACCGCACAAGATCTATCTTGTGAACTCTGCTTGCAAACCTAATTTTTAATGTCTGATTAAACACAGGAAGGGGCTCGGTAGCATGACGCAACAGTAGCCAGTTGGAGCAGACAAAGCTGGTAATGTTGATGATCTCTCACTGCATTTAACACCACAAACGATGGCCTTACAAATGTCCAAACGGAAGGTGGAGGGTCAGTGGAGGCCTATGTGCAGTAAGTAAGACAGTTGAGTCAGGAAACTGTCCCGGCAAGAGACTTCTTAGATAAGCAGTAATTTTAGTTTTAGCATGAGTCAGTGGATGGTAATGACTAGGTGTGAAGAGCACCAACAGTCTAAGTCAGCAATTTCCATCTCTTCTGCTCTCTCGCTCTCTTAGACAGGAATTCCTGACTTCATCGTTGCTGATTAAGCCCAAAGTAAACAAATAAAACTGTGCTACGAGCTCTCGCAGCCACATGCACATATGTGGTGGCAATGAGGTAGAACATTGAAGAGCGAAAGCCAGGGCTTTCCTTTTATAAAGTAGTCACACCCAAACCAAAAAAAAAAAAAAAAAAAAAATGCTAAGCCAAATCATTGTGGGCGATTACCAAGACTGGTTCAATAAAGAGCATCTCAAAGATTTTAATCTCAAAAGTTTTCACTGCTGGCCACATCAGGCAAATCAGTTATAATAATTGCTTTAATCAGTATTTCCTGGCCCTGCACTGAATAACTCAGCACTTACCCCAGTTGGCACACCACAACAAACTTCTCAATTAATTAACAAGCAAAGCCCAAGCCTATTCCCCATATTCCTCCCATAAATCTCATATTAAAAGGGATTGTAAACACTTGATGAGCTCAATTTCTAGGACAGGAAGACTCCAGCACCATTGGAAACAGAGTCTAAACTCAAGATTTTTAAGGGACCAGTCACAACACAAATCCTCAGTTGCACCAGAAGTGGCCCTGAAATTTCTAGTTTGTTGCCTTTAGTGTAACAAGTGCAGCACTGAGTGTTATATCAGACCCTCTGTGGATGCTGTTCTCAAAAGTACTATCTATCCAACCACAATATTTCCTATTTGAAACTTAATATAAAATATCAAATACTATAAAATTGACCAAAAAAAAAAAAAAAAAAAAAGTAGCTGACAGCATTGACGGGGATGCTTTTAAACATCTGACCTTGCTGTGACCTTGACTCTGTTTGGATCAATTCCAAAGTCTAATTAGTTCAACTGTTGGTTACAAAGATACTTCCATATAAACCCTACAAACATTCAACCATTCATTTTTGAAATATCACAGAATCTTCTGAAATATCAGGAATCTCGGATGTACACATGGACAGATGGACAACTTGAAAAGGCATAACAATTAATTATTACTGGATCAAATTAATCTGACCTTTGAAAATAAAACTGAATCAAAGACACAAAATTGGCCACATTTGCAACATGTAATCAAAGATTTTACCACACAGATAAAGAAAAAAAAAACCTATATTTTGGAGGAAGTCCTAATTCTTTGTTCACTGAAATCGCATATAGCCACATTGATTCTGTGTTCCACAACCATTGCTCTGCTGATTTGTAAGCATGTTCTGGGTCATTAGCTGAGCCACCAGCCACAACGCATCAAGCCCTAACCATTGACATATTTTATAGTGAGCATTTCCTTGTTTGCAGTTCACTTTTTCAGCAAAACATGCTGGTGGTGTTCATGGCCAAAAAGGTTTTAGGGTTCTGACCACAAGACATTTCCAGTTCTTGTTCTAACGATGCTTGATGAGGTTTAGGAGCTGCAAGATGGCGTCTAACAGATTTTGAAACATGACAACCCCAATAAACAACTAAATTAAAAGATTCTCAAACAGATCTTTCCCTCCTTCACCATCATCTTCACTGTGCAGGGGGGTAATATACTCAAGTGCCCCCTTCCTGGCAAAATTTTAACTGCGCCACACTTTTGAAACTTTTTTTTTGTTTTTGACCTGATCATGTCATCTGCCATGGACACATCACCCATTCATTAGCTATCTCACTAGTAAAAGCTCCAATGTGTTTCCCATTCCCAAGTGTTTGTTGCCTGGGAACTAACTAGGCTAAATTGTGGTAACTAAAGCTTTATAATAACAACATATGGCAAGTTACTCAAATCTATTAATAAAGACTATTATTAAAACAAACAAGTATATGGTTAATAAATTCTAATAATTTTCTAATGTTGCGGCATTAACTTATTAGTCAAGTCTGTCTAGAATCTTTGCTTTTTGTTAACATGTGATTGCGTGTATTATTTGGAAGAGGTATATGGCAAATTTATTAAAGGGGGGACTCCATATAAGAAAGTGCTGTAATCCACACACCGTTCACTTGATTAGGATGTAATTACCTTTAAATAAAAGCTGAAAGTCTGCATTTTGAGCTCATATTTATTGTATAACAATAACTTTGTGAATGTTAAAATATTTACAGACCTGACTGTATGCAGTGCAGCAGGTGGAATGATTCAGAAGCATGCACTGTAGTTAAAGCATTACGGTGTTTCACTCCCACTGACTACAGAGTATTGTTTTGCGAAAAGTCAAAGTCAAAAAGTTTTTTTTTTTTTTCTGGACACAAAATCTGCTTGTCCCAGATGCTCAGGTTAGCGATTAGTGATTTCTCAACTGTTAGTGAATTTTCCTATATACATTACCTTACCTGCACAGGTCAACAGCTACACTATATGGCCAAAAGTATGTGGAAAGCCCATATGAGGGTCTTCCCCAAACTGTTGCCACAAAGTTGGAAACACACTATTGTCTACAATGTCTTTGTTTGCTGTAGCATTAAGATTTCCTTTCACTGGAACTATGGGGCCTACCCCAAACCTGTTCCAGCAAGACAATGCCATGAAGACATGGTTTACCTAGGTTGGTGTGGAAGAACTCGAGTGGCCTGAACAGAGACTAACCTCAACCCCACTCAATTGGAATTTGGGATGAACTGGAAGACCAACTTTGCGCCAGGTCTTCTTGCCAGACAGCAGTGCCCAAACCTTTGTGCTCTTGTGGCTGAATGAGCACCCATCCCCACTGCCATGTTTCAAATCTAGTGGAAAGCCTTCTCAGAAGAGTGGAGGCTGTTATAGCAGCAAATCAGGAACAACCCAATATTAATGCCCATGGTTTTGCAATGGGATGTTCAATATTAAATGTCCACATATTTTTGGCCATATAGTGTATATGACAATCTGTGCTGAAAGTTCTTTGGTTTTTCCTTTTATTAATGGATGACAAATGAATATTACATGTCTGCAGCCTTTCATTTATACCACAGGAAACAGGACCTGGTCAAAACTCAACATCAGAGAGCCTAGAGATTAAAGGCCATTTTAAAAGTAATGCAAGGACGACAATGTCCTTACATCCATTAGAAATGGTACTTAGGCGTACTAATAATTTTGCCACACGTCTTGGGATATATTGATGTTATTTCTTTAAGAAAATGGAACATTTAAATCATTGTGTGTAATGTTTATTTTATACAATACTTTCTGATTATTGAGTTAGCTGTACTTGGGGTACAAGCCGCCGCCATCATCATCATCATCATCATCATCATCACCATCCCAAACAAGGTGGACATTTTATATCCTTGAAAAATAAGACCCATATTTCAGTTGTAGGTGAATGCTAGTTTTCTTCCAGCCAGCTTTGATACTGTTTTTCTACATGTGGTATGCGACTGAGGCTGCCTTCACTTTCACCAGTCTACTGCTGAAAAAGATCCACACAGACAGAAATATTTGATTCCTTCCCCACTCTGAATCCTGTCTCCTGTTCCAGCTGCCTGTTAGCTGGAAGCTCTACACAGTGAAGACTGAGGGCAGGTTATGTGGGAAGGCTTCTCCCACAAAACAGGCAGCATGGAACAAAGGGTTTCCTTCAGCTACCAGGACAAACGCTGAGACACTAATTCATTTCACTGATATATCACCGGCTGGACAAATGCATAGTGTGAACAATATCACATGAGTGAACTCTGGTTTTTGAGTCAAGAGTGACCTTTGAACAATTTATCATAATCACTTCAGAAATCAGTACAGTCCAAATACTTTAGAAATAGTTCCATGTCAGTCACCAGACAAATAGCATGAAGACAGATGCTATTTATATGCACATTTTCTGGACGGATTATTAATAATAATAAAATAGTAAATTTTTTAAAAAAGCTTATTAAGTTCAGATTCAGCTGGAAGGTGCAAAGAAGTTCAAATGAGCAAGTCATTTTAGGCAAAGAAAGGAAAATCCAAATGAGACGCTCCCCCTGCACCGTCAGCAAAAAATATGGTGTAGCATACTGTCTCTTTGTTCCATTCAAAAAGATTCCAGCTGTAGCCGCCTGCAGTGGCACAAGTGCAGAGGCTTAAGTGAAGCTGTGCTTGATGTTAGCGCAGCCTGCAGAATGATTCACACCATTACGCTTCTTCTAAACACAGATGCACCCACGGAAGTGGGAAACAAAAAAATATCTATAAACAAAGACAGCAGAAACCCTCTCATCTCCAGGTCCCAAACTCAGACCACTGGTAAAGCATAATGAGAGCATATGAGCCATCCAGACACTGACGTTGCTTAAAAAGTTTCCACAGGGAACTCTGGATAAACTCTAGCACCATGTGTACCTATCTACGGTAACCAATGAACACAGGATTAGAATATAGAACTCACTGAATGTATAAGAATGTTTTTTTTGCTGCTGACACTTTTATCCAAAATGACTCAGAATTGAGATATAATAGAAATGAGCAGCTGAGAGATAAATCACAGATCCAACCATGGCATTATACATTGTGATGAGAAACTGAAGTTGTAAGCAACAAAGTAAAGAATGGTATCAAAATTACTTGAATATGCCTTTAACAACCCTTTAAGCAATAAAAATGTTTAAAGACGTCAGTTCAAACTGGAGTCAGAAGACTCAGAAAAATATACCCTTAAACTGTGACAATCTTCTTCCTTATAGTTCTGAGCTATGAGAAGAACAGACTGGACTCTCCAGCACAAATTATGTGCGATTTATGCTGGACAGCAAAGCCAGGGCCTGGCCAAGCAAGGACATGCTGGGAGCAAACAATGAGCCATGAAATAACAGCCTTCAGCAATACGGCTATTCTCCTCTGCTGAAGAGTCTCAAAGGGAGGAGTTTTATGTGCTCAATTTAAAGCATCTTCAAAGCATCTTCCAACCATCTCAATTTAATAATGAACACATGGACCAAACAGCAAAACCTCCCCCTTGCTGCCACCAATTTCACTTAAGCCTAGTCCACGCTACACAGTTACCCCAATTTCCAAGTCGCTGACTAACACTTCTGCATGTAGTGTGAATAGTTCATTCAGAATTTTCTCAGTCGGCGAGCAATTGCTGAGACTTCGAGCATTTTCAAGCATGTTTAATTTTCTCGCAGATGAATCCTGGAGTGTGAAACCCTCTGCAACTAGTTGCAAGTACAGTGATAAAAGAAACAGCCTATGAGAGCCTGAGAGAAAATCAAATTCATCTGCTCTCATGCGCAGCAGATCCCTGAACCCAGTTTATCATCCATCTATTTGTGTGGGAGGGCAAAATAAAAGTGCAATAATATTAATAAAATTATTTGGCTTACCAATTAAATAGCTACCTTTTTGCACTATACCTCCAGTTCTCTTGGCAGAACGACAATCCCCGCTGCCAACGACTCCCCAACCAATATTTCCTCCACATTTTCTCTTATTTCTCTTTTTTCTCGTTCTGTTTCTGTACCAAATAATAACAATGCCACAAAGTCACATAACAGACAGCTCTCACATTTATTTTTGTGAGAATACGGGATTTGGGGATCAGGCGTGCTTCAGTGAACATCTCTCCAGGTCAAAGGTTGTGCAGCGTGTGCACCTCATCTGTGAGCGATCATGTAGCATCAACACCCATACGTCCACCAAACATCTGAAGTGATTAAAGTTGTGCAGTGTGAAAGGGTCAGCAAGATTTTCAAAGTCAGCCTAACTCAGGCAGATTGTGTAAATTTAGAGATGCAAACAAATACAAAATCTTGACACTTTGAACTGTAAGAGTGTGTGAATATGAACACTTTAAAGGGCACATTAAGGGCTTTGAAGTAAGTACTTTTTGTCACTTTTGTTTGGAAAGATCCTACAAAATGGCCACAAAGGCTTCGTCACTTTAGAATAATCCAGTGTTACACATTTCACAAAAAGAGAAATAAATTCATTTGTAACAGACCTGAAATGAAGATCCCTTCAATAAAAATCACATTACACTCTGATCGGAAGCTGTTTTTGTAATCTAATTTATCTAGCGTTTCCTATACATGAGTGATATTTTGGCCCTGCACCCAGGTATATTGATGACCGGCCAAGTATATTTAATCCCATTAAAATGCATTCTATTTACTAAACTGTTCCAAGAAATCAATGGACCCTGGATCAGAAAGTGGTGGGAGTGGAGCGAGCGAGTAAGAGAGAGAGAGAGAGAGCACAGAGAGGAGAGGGGACAGAGCAGCAGTAACATAAACTAATGAGAGACAAGAAGACCGAGCTGGTAAAACATTCTCCTTACCTATTAATGCTTAAACATTACCCTGAGTTTGGTTGCTAGCCACTAGCTCCCAGTTATATTGATGCCCACAATCTGTGCTTTATTAGCAGTTAGTTTGTGCAAGTCCATGGTACAAGTCCAGAGTGTTTGAGTACAGAGACAGACTACTGCTTAAAATATGGGGATGCTCAAAACGGTGGCTATATCACACCAGCCCCATCCCTCCAATAAGCAGAGCCGATCACTGCATTGATTAAGACGATACCAGAACACACTTGGCCTATCAGATTCTTATGCTGATGCATGTGCAACTGTAATTTGCTTTGCTCTATTCATTCATTTTCAGTAACTGCTTTATCCTGGTCAGTGTTGCAGTGGATTCAGAGCCTATCCCAGGGTGCAAGGCGGCAAGATGCCAGTCTGTCACTGGGCACCAAGCACACACCTTCACACACTCTTTCACATCTAGGGACCATTTAGAGTGCCCAATCCACTCACCAACATGTTTTTGGGAGATGGGAGGAAACCAGAAAACCCAGAGGAAACCCACATAGACATGCGGCGACCCCGATGGTAACCATGCCACCCTTTGCTCTAATAGTTATGAATAATCATGCATACACAGTAGCTCAAATAACGTATAAAAAAAAGCTTTCTTTCAGCTACCTTTCAACACCACATTCAGCTACCTCAGACTGTTCATAATGGAGATCTGCAATTGAGCGGCTACAGAGGCGAAGCTCTTTATCAGGAACTGAAAAGACAATCTAAAATGTTACTGATAAATGAGCAGTTCTGCTTCCATCAGCATTTTTTACATCAGCATGACAGCCATAATATCATGCTGTAATACAGAAGTTTCACGTGCACTATATGAGGGTTAAAGGCTGACAGAAATAATCTGGGGCTGCCATATTAGTCCTTTAGATATTAACCTGCACAGAATTGAAGAATACAATATATGGCACTAACATGGAAATTCAAAAGCCAAAGAAAAAATTAAAAAAGTATTATATCATGTTCATAGCCCACCTTTTCTGAAAACAGCAATTAAGACAATCATCAAATGACTAAGGACTTAAAATGAACAGCACAAATAAGATCAGAATAAAATGTTTCCATATAGTTATAACATGCTCGTAAATCCAGACTAATGACTCCCAGTACACAGCATATGCTCACCATGTTAGAGAGGTTTTTAAGAAGAATGAAATTTAGCCTTACCATATAGATCATGAATGACATCCAGGGAGGAGGACCAGGAGTAGCGTTCTGCCCCCAATATTGAGGACGGAAGTGTCTCCAGCTCATAGGCCCCCCGCTTCTTCCAGTAAAGGAACATGGCAAACAATGAGGCTCCTCTGAGGTCAAAAATTATCACTCTCTTGTACCTTAGCTAATTTCTTCAACCATTAAATTGTCCTAGAACTGATACTGTGGACAGGTTTACTCCAAGTCCCTGAAATTGAGGCCATCATTTATCCAAGTGAACACAACTTCCAAGGTCTCTAAGAACAATCAATAGTAAATAATTCTGTATAAATTAGAAACCAGCACCGTTTCTTCTTTCTTAGATTAATGCAAGATCCATAGCATGCCAGTATGACTACCCAAACAATTTCTTATCCCAAAAGAGTACTGTATCCATTTAACAGGAACCTGGGTACATATCTGACAATATGTTTTGATGAAGGAAGTATAAACTTTTCCACCATCTGTTTTTAACTACAAATTGAAGACAAGAGTTTTAGTGCCAAAACAAAGCAAAGTTCCAACAAATCTGTCCAGTCAACAACTCCTGCCATGAGGAACAATTCTTAAGATATCCTTTCACTATCACAAAAATGGTGCTTCGCATTTGACAACTCCTCATCTTGAAAGTATGGCCCAGTTGCTGAAACTCAAAGTTAGCACTGGCCAAAGAACTGCTGGGTGTCCCATGGCAGAGGGGGCCGGCTAATAGAAGGCATTCGACCTACACATCCAGACAAATGTTGCATTCACAACAGGATGAAATGCATGCTGGGACAGTCTGAGCCAATAGCTTTCAATATAGGTGACACAAAGATCTCTTGTACTCCACCTCCTACACAGACAGGGAACTTTCCTCATAATTTGCACAAACTTTAAAGGCCTCACATTTTTGTGCATTCATCGCACTCTGGCACCCTCTGCTTGGTGATGGATTTATGCCTTATGAATGCGGTGTGACCACGCTAACGTTTTCAGCTATTTCTGCGGAGGGACAACACAGGCTGAGAACCAGCAGACTGAGATGATAAAATGAACTGGCTGCCCTGCAAAGAAAATACTTTTGGAAGGAAAAAAATTGGTGCCACAATCAGAATGACATCATATCCACTTCTCCCTGAGACAGCTTTGTTTGGGTTTAGGACACAACAGAAAGTTTGCCTTCTGCATTTCCTAATGCTGCAATGAGACTGAAGCACCAAGTCTCACAACAAGTCACCTCTGTGTTGAATTCTCTCGAGTGAGGTTGATTCATTGTTATCTGCCAGCTGGAATGGGGAAAGAATCACAGTGAGAACACACTGTGCTAGTCTGGGAAGGCAGGGGCAATGTCATACGGCAACTCAGATGTCCAATTTTGGGATAAGAAATTAGAGGGTAGGACGGCAGCCGGATGGCCACTTGGAGCTCTGCTCCACAGACATGTGGTAGTAATCTGAACCAGCTTTGAAAGTGCAGGCTTGTTATGGTGCTCCAGAACGCAGTCTTTCCATTAACTTCTGCTGAAAGCGAAAGTTCAGTATTTGTACTTAGCATTACTGCAATAAACATCCACTCAGTGCCATACATAAAATTTCCAGAAAATGTTTACTGCTGGCTTTATCTCAGCAATTATCTAAATCATTACATTTTTAATTTGGAGTCAAGTATGGTCAGTTGTTTTGGCATAATAAGAGTTCAGGACTATTTCATGCTATTTCTCTGCCATTTGTTTTCTTTTACTAGTTACATAAACATGCTTCTATGAAGCTTATATGTGTACAGCAATCATTCTCTAGAACCTTCTTGCAGGACCAGCACAGGCTCCAAATGCATAGACAGTTAAATGTGGTTAACAGATCCACTATTGGAGCCATTAGATCCAATAGAATTATACTTCTATTTAACCCCTCCTAACAGGCATAACACCTGGATAATATTTGCTAACAGGTTCATGTGGAACAAGACTTATATTAAAACTCTCCTGAAAGGTGCTTAGAGATATACTACCTTGTGTTAACCTTGTAAAATGTGTGTGGCATGTCGCAGTTGGGTCGGCCATCTATGGACTAAGGTGATTATGTCCACCCCACCAGGGACCTAACCTCAGCTTGGACATGGGAACACACTCCATCTTAATCGCCAAAGCAATTAAACAGTTGGTCTGAGGATTGAATGAGGAAACAGTCCAAAGAACATTGCAAAGCCTGCCCTGGGCACTGCAAGAAATGTTCCGCAGATTCATCTGTATTAAAGGTCAGTTGATTGATTCACAAAGTTAGGTGATAGGATCTTGGACAGAAAACCTTGATTCTGCAATAAGGTAACTTAAAATTACAGTTCTCGTTAGCAATCCCAGGGGCCAAACCAAAGACACAGGCGATCTGGTTGGGGATGCCAAATCTTGCCGTCCACATGTGACAACAGATCCACTCAGGGACGAAGCTGCCAGGGTGTTCTGACGTCTAGTGAAAGCAGCAGTGGAAGTCAAGGTCTTACTGACCATCTTAAGGTCTTGCCAAACTTCAACAAGTAAGCCTTTGTAATGTAGTTGCAGAACAATGCCCAGAGTAAGAAGAATCAGCAGTAGAGGAGGAAGTGGTTAAGCCAGTCATGGGCCATAGCACTCTGTATCATGAGGGTTATGCAGCTCTGCTAGAAAGAACTAGAACTAGTAATGTGTTAACTTGGCACTGGCATGTGCACCTGGCCAAACCTCAATCTGGGCTACCACTAAGGTGTAGACACAACTGCCCTGGATGTATGCTTATTCTCAACAATGTGTCCATTTAATACCACTAGCAGATGAGCCCCAGAACAAGGCATTGTTGAAGAACCAGTAAGAAGGACTTTAGTGCCAAAGGGACCTCCCTCAATTCCAGCTAATTGAGGTACCTTACACCATAGGGCCAGTTACCCCCAGTACACCTCTGATAATAGATAGCACTCCCCAGCATGTGAGGCAAACATCGGTTCTGGTTGTCTCTCTCAGGTTAGGAACCCTCAGATAGAAGTGCCCTGCACTGCCAGATGATCTGTGGCATTTGGGGTCCAGTTGCATTCTTTGTGAGTCCCGCTTCATCCCAGTGCACTGTGTGATCTGCTTTGGTGTTAGGATGCTCTTTCTGTGTTCATTGAAGGTGGAGGGTGGATGTGTTCTGGATTGCCTGCTCCTTAGTGAGGGCACACAGCAGCCCTATATGGCAGTACCAACTCATGACTAGCAGATGCTAGGAGCAGAGTGACACTTTAAGGCTCAAGTAACATCAGAAAAGAGAACACACTCAGAATGGAAAACAAAAGGGGGCTATCTACAGTTTTGGGCAGGACACCTGTAGGTCAGCCTCCAATCACAGCACACACGTAAGTCCAGCATAGTACAGACAAGATAGAAAACAGCAATGATTGGTGTATAACAGCAGTATTTATTGTGAATACCTTACTACATTGCCTTGTTGGAACATCATTCAAGTATTATGTAACTATGACTCTACTGAAGATAGGGCAACAAACAATGGCTTGGTTGTTTCCCTATCAACTGTCATATCAATTACAGTGGTAACCTTTGTGAAAGGTTAATATGGTTTAGCAGAATGGTACATCAGTGAGATAAATGTAATCGTGTGTGTGTGACTATGTATATAAAGGAACGTGAATGAAGTAAAGAAATTAATTTCTTAATTCAATTAAAAAAATGAAAATTAGAGAGCAAAGTTAGGCAAATACTGAAAACATACTACCAAAATGAATAAAATTGTGTCTGCTGTGATTTACTCTGTATGGCCAAAAGTATGTGGACACCTGACCATCACACGTATGTGTGCCCATTCCAAAGCCACGGGCATTAACATGGACTTGGTCCCCCCTTTGCTGTTATAACAGCCACCACTCTTCTAGGAACGCTTTCCAATATTTCCAAAGATTTTGGAGCATGTGCTCATTCAGCCACAAGAGCATTAGTGAGGTTGGTACTGAAATCAAGTGAGAAGGCCTGGTGCGCAGTCATGGCTCCAATTCATCCCAAAGGTTTTTGCACATCAACCTTGGCAATCCATGTCTTTATGGAGCTCACTTTGCACACAGGGGCATTGTCATGCTGGAATATGTTTGGGCCCTTTAGTTCAAGTGAAGGGAAATCTTAATGTTACCGCATACAAAGACATTCTAGACAATTGTGTGCTTCCTGTGCAACACTGTGGCAACAGTTTGAGGAAGGCCCACATATGGATGTGATAGACAGGTCTCCACATACTTCTGGCCATATAGCATGTGTTATAGTGACATGAAATTATATAACCCCAAGTAATGCATGATATCCAAATGTATTTGAATGGCCTGGGTGTGCAATTTACCTGCCCAAGGTTCCGTTGTCCTCAAACCAATGCAGCCATCTATGATGCCTCTTGTACACAAATACATTTATTACCTAACTGAAAGACTAATACCAATTCATATTTACAAATTACATGTTGACACTATTCAAATTGCATTATCTATATTTAGTACAAAGTGCAGAAACGTAATTACCAGTGTTATTTTCTATTTCTAATGGTTTGTATATATACCACTCTACTTACTATAATTACTGATCATATTGGCTGATTATTTAACTTACAATTCAAGCAATTTCTTTGGTTGCAAATATACTATGCTCAAATTTATCTGCACTGAGAACATGCATATAAGTTCTGGGAGATGCAGTCTTCTAACCATAGATGGATCTCTGTTTTACTGCCTTTCATTTTGAACAGGCACAGCACACAACCTATTTCAGGTCATTGCCAAGGTTGCAATCCATTACATTCCCCTTAAGCCAATCCAGCCTTAAATTAAATTTAATCAGGACATCATGAACATGAAAACAATTATTTAACTGCTCAAGGACAGCAAAAGAATGTACTGTGGCCAAGTAATGTTCATCAAACTGCAGGATGTTCATACCAACTAGAAATTTCTACACCTTAGTTTATAAAATCCTTTAATTGTTAACAGTTGAAATTACTGGGAGCACTGAGAGCAGACACGACCTCCATCTCTTTAGGAGTTGATATTAGACAGCTCTTCCTGCAAAGACATGCTTATTAATGGAGGCCTGCCATGCACCAAAACAGTCATAAAGTTGGGTGTGGGCCCTAGCCTGGGCTAAAGAAAGGCTACAACAGCTCTTTAAGAGAGAAGGTGTTAGAACACTACCTCTGAGTAAAAACACCTTTCATCATCTACCTCAATATGGTAATTCGAGAGGGTGTGGGCCAATTCACCAGAGAAACAAGACACAACTAATGTTTCTGGAGCAAGTAGCGTTAATAATGAGGACCTGACCACTGGACATGGCAGCACTGAGATGTTGCCTTACCTATAGTTTGATCCAACAATTCAAGAGAGCAGGTTCAGTAACAAGAGGAAAATTTCAAATAAGCTATAAAACCCTTTTCCAATGGCAGTGCAAAAGATTTAACATGTTCATGAATGAAATCAGTCGAAGACCGCACATGACTACGGCTTCACTGTAGTCCCTGCCAAAGTTCTAAATTGTTTTCCCGGTTTATCCCTTCAAGGAAGCATGATTGCGGTTCCATAATAGTCTATATATTATTACACACTATTCCAGACTGTTCCGACTCAAGAAACTCAAACATCCCCCTTAGGCAATGCATTATCTGTTATAGAAAGAGATCACTGCATTCAAACAGGCTGCTAATCTCCTTCATTACATAAGACTAATCTTTAACCAAGACCAAAAAGCTGGGGATGAAAGAACTCCATAGCATGTGGAACGAGTGATGGAAGGGGATGATAAGAAAGCAGCAAAGATGAAAAGAGGAAAAACTGTACATGTGTATTAATAGTCATGACTTCATCCTTTTTTTTTTTTTTGCTTATGTTGAGTTTGTGTCCATATGTGGTTTAGGATTTTAGAGGCACACACATGGTAAACCCATTTACCAAGCACAGCACTCAGTTACACTTAAGATTTAACATAAATGTTAATACATTTTGGCTGAAACATGAAAGAAAAAGTGCCCCAGAACAGCTCTGCCATATTGGAAAATATTCCAAACCTACAATACCACCTTTTCTAGCAAGTGAGCTCCTCATAGAAGTATTATGGCATTATAAGAATACCACCTGCTTTCCATCAGACTGTTTGGATGATGCTTGGAACAAAAATAAGCTTATACTAACACACACACACACTAGTAATGGCTAATGGGTCATGTGACTCTTGGCAGGCTACTCTGCTAAGCATGGTGGAGTGATAACTCATCATGTTAGCAAATGAATACCCAGTGACAGTGTGGATAACGAGATTACTTCCTATGCAAATGGATTTAAATATTGTTTGGGTGAGGGATCTGGATGACGGCAAGGAAACATCGGTTCAAGTTTAGCTGTAAAGGAAGGCGCATTACAGATCAAGAGCAGAAACTTGGACAACAAAAGGCACAAAGCACTAGTACATCAAAGACCCCCCCCCCACCCCACCCCCACAGAAGAAAAAAAAAACAAAAAAAAAAGGAAACATTAGCAGATGAGATTAAGATAAGGGATAAACATAAATATATAAATAATTTTGCTTTAAAGTGAGACAAATGCACACACAGCACTGGCTCCACAACAAAGCCTCGTACTTCAGAGAGGATTAATTGACCTGTGGTGTGTTAAAGCCAAGCTTTAGTGCTCCGTGACTTACCAGGCCATGCTCCTGCTTTAATTACTGTGTTGCTAAATATAACCTGCTCCAGTACTGCATATCGCCACACTAATCTTATCACAGGTGCGACAGGTTATTATTGTCTAGAAGAGCATGCCTGCTTACCTGATTACTTCACCTAACTAAACAAAAAGTTAATGTATTTCCTACTTTTTCATAGTTTCATCTAAAAAGAGAAAAGAAACTATATACGAATGCTAGCTGGCAAAAGTAAGACGTATGTGTCAGAAAGTCAGGTGTGGGTGTTAATGAAAGATAATAATTATCCTCCATGGTTGTGGGGAAAAAAAATAGTCAGCATTATGATTTATTCTGGAATAAGACAAAGCAAATTCATTTCTACTGGTAGACCATGACAACAGAACAAATATTAATACATGCCAGAACTGCAATTAAGGGAATAATTATGATTTGTTGGCACCATTTCCATCTATCTAATCAACTCTACAAGTATTGGCACCCCATCTATCTGTCTGTCTTTCTCAAAACTGCACATTACCTTCAGACTTCAAACCGATAAGTATTTTAAACTTTCAGACTGGCTTTGTCAAGCCAAAATCAAAAGTTTGTCACAATGAATTTTACCTATCTAGTTATGATTTATACTCTTAGAAAGAAAAATGAGTTCCCTAAGGGTTCGTTGGATGGTTGACAGTTCTATTTTTCTAAAAGGGATTTATTTGGATCCTAGTTTATGAGACTTTGTTGTACGGCTGTGTATCAAACCTGAAAAGGTTCCACAAAGAACGTACAATATAAAGTCCAAGATGAAATCCATTCCTTCTTTCATTTTCTTAATTTTAGGCTGTACGTGAAATATCTAAAAGTTCCCCATGAGGGACAAACCAATGAACCTTGAACTGTCTGATGGATTGTGTAATTCATTTTAACATAGAAGAACCAAAACAGTGACATTATATTATATTATATAAAATGTACATGCTGTGGTATTATTTTTCTTGCGCACACTGAAAAAGGGGTTCTTCAAGGATCTTTGATGGTTGTAGCTTTCTGGGCAAATTAGCTTTAAAGATTTTATTAATAAAGCCAAATACAGTTGTCCAGGAGCAATCTATGATAGGATAGTCCTGGTATATATGGTTGTGTGTACCTTTTTGCTCTCCGGACTCTCTCCAACAAGCACCAGTTCGATCTGGATTAAACTTAGCTACTATATGGGGCGTTCAAAAGAAACGATTGCTCATTTTCAGTGGAATTCTCTCCATGTATTACTACAAGTCATTTCATGCGTTTCAGCATGTATCTCATTCCAGGTCACATCAGCAATCGCTAGTTTGAGTTCTTCCTCCCATTTTGATTTGATGTGTCTTATCTTTCTTCAAGGCCTCTAAAGCTCTATAAAAGCTGCTGCTACTATTATGTTTACACATAACATAATACTATTATCTTTACACTACTTTCAGCTATTTATATCAAATTCTGTATTATTTGCACTATTGTCACTAGGTCACTTTCAAACAGAACTGCGTACTGGTCGGCGCTGTAGTCATTGTACTGTCTTGTTCTGTCTTGTGCGTCCGCA
>CM075018.1:18090621-18110303 GCA_037576675.1 Pangasius sanitwongsei
TTGTTTCGTTTCACTATGTACTTGTATATGGCTGAAATGACAATAAACTCCACTTGACTTGACTTGACTTGACTTGAAGGATCTTATTACTAGTTTGCACCTCAATCAAAAGGAGTTCAATAGGTGAGGTGAGGGAGTGTCTTACCTAATTCCAATCTGTTGTTTCAAGAGGAAGCTTCGAATCTTGAGATGCCTATAAAAGTCGGTCTTATGGAGAGTAAATTCAGTTACGATTTTTCCTTTAGTAGTTGGTGGATAGATTGTACTTTTTTTTTTTTCCTCAGCCCAGTTCCTGAAACCAGAGTCTATTCTGAAGGGTAAAAAATGTCCTCATCTGTGTTATGGTTGTTAATAATGAAAGAACCCTAGGTTCTAGCTTTCTAAAGTGGTTCTACTTGGAACCTTTTCTAAAAGAGGGAACAGTTTAGCTGCAGGAACCTTTAAGGTTTCTGACAGAGAAACAACTCATACCTGACTCATGAGCCTCTTCACTCCATAAAAGAGTGCATTTTTTGGGAATGTTCTTGAGAATTTTAGCAAGCCTGACAACTGGAAACTTTTAGAAACGTGAACATATAGGAGGAAATGACACATTAGTGATTTAGAGAATGGTAAAGGAGCTCTTACTGAGACGCAGTCGGATACCAAGCCAGCTTCTCGGAGGGGATTTGTGATGAAGAGCTGTGTTCATAGTCCACTTACTCGGAACCATCCTCTGGCGCTGTGGCTCATTTATTCCGAGTCGCTTACAGAAGGAACTGGTGGGGGAAAGGTCAGAGCAGGTCAGCAAAGTGGGAATAAAGTCAAAAACCAAAGTTCTCAGACCATAATCTACCTTCACCTCAGAAGGAATTGTGCGACTGTGTAGTCAGTCGCGGTTTAAAGCTCGTGAGGCTGTCTTGTTGATGCTAACTCTGCTAAGGAGCTGCAGGGTAGACGTGAAGAGATGTGAGGAATTGTGGACCAGCAATAATAATAATAAACAAATTTTTATTTATATATACATATATATTTATTTTATACTTATTTATTTTTATTCATTCTTTTAACAAAAATAATTTTAAAAAAAAATACGTCTTTGCTTTGTCCAAATGAGAATTTTTCTTACATGAGGTGACTTAATGTTGCTTGTGTAGGTATGCTACTTCTGTAGCCTCCTGCCACATTTTACATTGTAGCTCCTTCCCTGCTAACGGTACCATTTTCAGTGCTCTTAGTGCATTTTCATGAGCCTAGACTACACACTTTACAAGACTTTACAAGAGTAGTGTGTATTATAAGCCCAAACTCACACTACTGACCTGTTGCGCTGACTTTGACGGCAAGTCGACTAGTGTTTCCATAACAAACAGCTCCGTCTGCACCTCATTCAGGTTTCCTTCCTTCCAACATTGTGTTTTCTCTTCTCCTCGGCTTGATTTTCGCTTGATTCTTTTTTTCTTGTTGAGCTAAACATGAGCGTCTTTTTTTGTTTTTACTATCAATGTCGTCCTACTGCTTACTTCTGGTCACCCAAGACCAGTATTTAATCCTCCCCCCATTCACACTCATTCATTCATCAGCAGCTTACTGGACCTCTTTCTCCTCCTGCTCCTCCTGCTCGCTCCATGACTGCAGTGCCGCATTTAGCCGCTAGTTGGAGCCAAAGGATAAAGTTTTCGTCCCGTTTACAAACTTCAATATCCTTACAATAAAAGGAAAAAGAACGAGCACACACCTTGTACACCTTTCTACAAATTTGCTAATGTGTCAGTGTTGGTTCAGGTGTCTTTTCATTCTCACAGCACTGTGGAATAAGGTATTAAACACTGTGGGGTTATGCTGTTATAGGAAAATAATCAACGACAGGGTGCAGTGATGCGGAGTTGCTGTTCCTCTTTTGGCTGCTCCCGTTAGGGGTCGCTACAGCAGATTTTATCCGGGCTTGGGACTGGCACTAAGAGCGCACTGTTGCGAATCAAACTCAGGCCGCAGCGGTGAGAGCGCCATGGCCTAACCATTAGTCCTCCAGGTACCTTGGAGTGATGCGGAGAGGAGGGCCGTTATTACCCAAAAGTAGAATATCTTCCTATTACAACATGTCCCAAAGTGTTTTATTCCTCTTATACCACAGCAATTTGCCAACGATTACAATTTACCTAAATTTAAGAATGATACGTCATACTTTTTATTCATCTACAGTAATATTTATGGGGCACAGTGGCTTAGTGGTTAGCATGTTTGCCTCGCACCTCTGGGGTCGTAATATTTAATATTTAATAGGTAATATTTAATGTTGTCCACAATGAATGAGTTAGTTCCTGTGATCTCTTACATTCCAGCAGCTATAAACAGCCATCACCAGCCTCTCTTTTTTCCTCTCTCTTGAAGTTAATACGACAAAAAAAAGACATTTCCCAAAGCACCCCAGCCCATAGTTACCATGACTTACACTAGACATTGATTAGTCATTAAAAGTTACCAAGATGATAAAAATAATAATTAATTGCATTGACAGAACATGGAGCACTGGTCTGGCCACATGGGCTGTACAGGGTGGCCTTTTCTGACCCCAGACCTGAGCTATAAGAACTCCTAATTGAGTATTAGGATCTATAAAGCAACTATGAAGCCAATACAACCAGCATCCAAATCAGATTTTTTTTTTTGCAAACTCAACACTGTCCTATACATAATTAAGAAGTCCAAATCATTTGTGTACTTACACCTCCCACCTTGCCACCTGTGGCTAAAAACTTGGTCACCTGACTGCTCTGGAGTCTTCCTACTGCTTTTCTACTCAGTATACAGGTTTTGGGTTTCTACTTAAATCATGTCGGTTAAAATTTGTGCAATTCAGAAGACCGCAGGGATATCTAAAGAAATATTTGCAATAAGAACTCACAATTCTAGTAAAGATGACATTCTTGAAGACCAGCATACAAACAGATGTTGTCCTTGCTTGCGAGATCACCAAGCAACAGTTCCTTGGCAGAATCGTTTGGATGAGACCCATCAAAGAACGTTCACTAAGCCTGGAGAGATAGACGAGAAAGAAGGCGCAGAGTTTTTTTTAGCCAGTCTGTTCAATGATCCTTAAAACACCATCTGCAGGAACTCTGAACCAAAAGTAAAAGCCTCTAGACAAATGTGGTTGAAGAAAGAGGATCCAGAACTGGAGAAAAGCTGTTAAATACAATAAATGCCAAAACCACAAACTAACATCTGTGTCTGCTTTCGTCTTAATTCTCTCTCGCTCTCTCCCTATCTGTCTTTCTGTAAAAGAAATGCATTTTGGTCATTTTGCTAGTCCAATTAGAGAAAATTCCCATGAAAGAGAGTGGGTTTTATTTGTTATATATATATATAGCTCATCCTGCTTGTGCCTTCAACCAAAGACTTGGAAGGAAGTCTTTGGTTATTAGCTGTGTTGTTCTCATCTTTCTCCCACGTCAGATGTGATTCGAGTCTGGCTAGCATCTTCGTTTTCCCTTGACATTTTGTGTATAAATGCACTAGAAGTAGAGTTATATGCAGCTTTTAGGCCACAGTAGGCTGCCTGGTCTTTTTCCAATCTTCAACTGTCCAGTTTCAGTGAGCCTGTGTCCACTGTGGATTCAGATTCCCGTTCCTGGCTAACAGGAGTGAAGCCCGATGTACTCTTCTGCTGTTGTAGCCCAAATGCCTCAATCATGTTGTTTGTTCTGAGATGCTTTTTTGCTCACCACGGTTGTGGTTATTTGAGTTACCGTAGCCTTCTTGTCTGCTTGAGCCAGTCTGGCCATTCTCCTCTGAACACTCTCATCAAGGTGTTTCCAGCTGTAGAACTGCTGCTGACTGGATGTTTTTTTTTTTTTTTTTTGGCACAATTCTGTGTAAACTCAACATGCTGTTGTGCATTGAAATCCCAGGATTTCCAGACAACTTTCTGGCACCAACAACCATGATTTGATGTGAACATTGACTAAAGCTCTTGACCTGTGTCTCCATAATTTTATTCATTGTCCTGCTGCCACATGATAGGATGCTTGGATAATTGCATGAATGAGCAGGTGTACAGGTGTTACTACTAACATGGCCAGTAAATGTACACCACTAGTGAATAGCACCAGAGAATTTGATTTCTTGTACGTTTTTTTCTCAAATGTTCATTTTCAGTTTTCTTTTTCAGTAGCACCTGTGAATTTGATTTCTTGTACTTTTTAATTAATTGTCAATGCATTTTTTTTCTCAGATGTCCACTTTTGTTTCTTTTGCTGACAAATCAACAAATATCTATGTTCTTTAATAGAAACACTGCATAATGGGTGGAACAGAGAGAAAAAACACAATCAACACCAGCACCATTACATTATGTCATTTTAAGAGATTTAAGACTACTGAAATACTGAAGTACACACAACAGAATGTAACAGAATCATCTGTGCAAAATCTGAACGCTAGTAACCCATTTCAGACTTATATTTTATAATGCAATATTCAATAATTGCTGCATGAACCTCAGTACAATGTGAAGAGTGGTGCTGGTGGGAATAACACCTCACCCACTTCCATCTGCAGTCATGGAATCATGTTGTTAATATTTCTTCATATAAGAACACTGAGAGAATGAAATGCAAGGGCTCTGTATCTTGTACTAAGTCATAGTTCCCCTGGAGATGGTGGAGAGATTGATTACCCTTGAGCACTCTCAACTGCTCAAGGGCAACATACGGCTGACCCTGTTCGCTGACCCTAACTTCCTTACAAATGTTTTGTTATATAAAGAAAGTATTGAGAGCATTACCATTATTATTGTTTTTTTTAAATAAAAAATATAACAACTGCATTGCCCTTATTGCTCCTAGACAGTATCCCATGCATTTGTATGTTTTGATTCTTTAAAGCAAGTATGCCTTTACACCTTGAACCCTGTATCTCTGAAAGCAAAGGGTCTGAGGGGTTTTTTTTTGTCTGTTCTGCCAATATCACCTGACTTCACGCGTGTGCCAGCTAGTCACCACAATTCTCGCGAGATTGTCGCAAATTGTTTACAAGAGTGAAAAAAGTTAAAGCTTTGGAGTAATTTAGACCATTTGCCTAAGGCATATTTTAAATCAGATCCAATTTAATATATTCAAGCTATTTGTGGATGCAGTCTACACATATTCTACAAGTACTGTTGAAATCTTAGGGAAGTTATATACAGTGATTATGAACTGAACCTCAGGAAGTCTGCGCACACAACCGCACAGTCTGCGTTTCTTCAACGCAGTTTGTGTTGCACAAACGCACCCAGGAGTGATGCCTGATGTAAACAAGGAAGTACAAGTGAGGAGCGGAAGCAAGTGTATTTGCTACACTTAAACTGTAAATGTTTTCCGCGTTTTCATGTTAACACTGTAGCTATTCTAACCTTTAATAACTCATATACAGTCATGTGATCTGATTGTCACGGTGTAATTTGTTTACAGAATGGATCGCAGGCACAGAGAGATTCTTCGGCAGAAGAGAAGAGAACTTGTGTTAACTTTAGACCCTTCAGATGTTTACGATGGACTTTTGTCAAGGGGCATCTTTACTGACGATATGATAGATGAGATAAAGGTACGAGGACGTGAGGATGTGTGTTTTCACATACGTGTATACACAAACAGGTACCATGGATCAGGGAAGGGCGATATAGACTTAAATCTATATCACGATATTTTTTTTGCGGTAATGAATGACGATATGAAAATAGTAACATTCAACGCTATCTTTTTGGTCACAAGTCACATCAGCATACAGTCTTGAGAGCTGTCTGATTCACATCTGATCTGTATCTGAACCACTTCCATATTACGGAGGAAGCTCCTTTTTTGGGAGATTAATTCTTCTTCCTCGTTTAGGGCTGGAACTCCTCCTTTTGCCAAGCTTGTTCTTGTTCTACGTGTGAGATGCCCACGTTGTGGCGCATAAAAACGTATTCAACTACATCGTCAATATCGCGGGATGACAAATTCTTATCATGGGCAGGAATTGTAACGGTATGTCATGGATGATATGATATGGCACAGTCCTAGCATGGATCAATGGCGAAACCTTACTTTCTTCCATTCCAGACCGCCAAGGCAGTTTGTTTCGGAGCTAGTGGAGTTTTTCCATGTACTCTTTTCCTTGCCGAGTATGATCACAAAAGTAATAACCTCATTATCATGCTTATTGTAGCTTAGAAAAATTCACCTTCATCCTCTTTCCCATTCTAGTCTTCCTGGGAACTAAAGGCCTGGCTTATACCAAATCACTATCTAATCACAAAGTTGAGGAAGTAACATTCAAACTTCTTCGTAGAATCCACCTTCTAATAATGATTTCAACATAAACATAAGTTCCGTTATTTTAGTATTGCATATTTTTAAAACTGTAGCTTTTCAATAACTCATAAAGCTATATACACACATGTATGTATGATAAATCTTAATTTCATATCCATAAATGAAAATTGTTAGCTAAGATGCCATGTTTTACTACTTTTAAAAGGGCACAATTGACACATTGACACAATTCGGACCGCTGTAAAACAAAAAGCCATTATAACTATAAAGATCTAGAATTATTTACAATTTTTGTATTAAATTGTATACCTCGGTAAAGCATAAAGATAAGTTTGGCACCCACAGTGTTTGATTTATTTCTATTCTTGCCACATTTACTGTCATTACAACAGACACGTGGCTTGACACAGAGCTATGAGAGTAACTATATTTATCATTTCAAAACTTGGGAATGATTGACCTTTTTTCAATTTTTTCAACAAACACCTCCAATTGGTTAGTGTCACTGTGACAGGGGAAAGAGTATGCCATCCTGCCCACCCAGAGAGCAAAGGCAAGTTTGCTCCCTCCTAATTGCAGCACAATGCCAACAGCAATGCATGATTCATTACCTTCCTCTGGTGGTGCATTGTCGCAGTGGAACGCACAGCAGGCAGTAGCCCTAATAGGAAGAACGTAAGTACCATTGCTGCATTGTTGCAACAAAAACAGGCAGCAGCCTCAGTTACTTAGCCCCCTAATAAGACATGAGTGAACACCTTTGCGGCGTTGTTGCAGCAGAAACAGCCCACTCATCATCCCTAATAAGAAAAAAGTGAGGATTTCAGCTCAGGCTGAAACAGTTATGAATAGGCACGAATCATATTCAAGAATATCTAACAACAGTGCAGTTGAATGAAGTGTATATCCCAGAGGAGCTTCACTGTCCTCCACTCAATCATAGAACCATGGATACATACGTAACCTTCCATTAAAAAGGAAAAAAAATTAGTCTTGAATTTTAAAAAAAGGTTTATGATTTTTTAAAAATTAATTATTTATTTCCCCAGAGCTCTGGACCCAGACGTGCTCAAGCCCAGCAGCTGATGAGGGACCTAGAGACACGAGGAAGTCGGGCTTTCCCAGCCTTCCTGGAGTGCCTTCGAGAAGCTGGGCATCACAAGCTGGCTGAACTGCTGGAGAGTGGAGATTCTGCACCAGTTTCTGTACCTGTTCCTCTCCCCGTGCAGCCTACTGTAATCCCCCTCCCTGTCCGTAAGTGTGTTTCACGGAAAGATTCTCCACAGTGGAAAGTATTACAGCACATCCACATTATTCACATGCATACCGAGTGCCTTATCTCATGAGTCTTGTCTCACAATTCAGCAGGGAATCCTGTAGGTTTTAAAAAGCCAGAAGGAGGTTATGCTCCTGAGACGCTTCCACAGAAACCAACCACTCTGCCTATCGCATGTAAGGAAACACAAGAGGTTCTGCATATATCTCATTCTGCAGTCAGTCATTCTTATTGAAGATGATAAATGGAAGTTTTGATGTTATTTAAATTGAGCAGAATGTCTGGTATTTCTACAGCTATTGAGGATGAAATTGAAATACCTAGAGCACCGAGGCGCAGGACTGATAGCCTACAGGTAATAACATAACAATTAAAAACGGCCAACCTTACTGTCTGTATGTCTATCTCTCTATCTTTATCTCTATTCCTCATTATCTCTTTATCAATCTGTCTCTTTCTGTATCTCTCTCTCTCTCTATCTATCTATTTATCTCTATCCCTCTTTATCTCTCTCTATCAATCTGTCTCTTTCTACCCCTATCTATCTATCTATCTATCTATCTATCCTTCTTTATCTCTCTCTATCAATCTGTCTCTTTCTACCTCTATCTCACTATCTATTTACCTAACTACCTATCTATCAATCTAAATATCTATCTATCCCTCTTTGTCTCTCTATCATTCTGTCTCTATCTATCTATCTATCTATCTATCTATCTATCTATCTGTCTATCTATCTATCTATCTATCTATCTATCTATCTATCTATCTATCCCTCTTTACATCTCTTTCTAACAATCTGACTCTCTCTCTCTCTCTCTGTCTACCTATCTGTCTTTCTTTTATCTATATGCCTCTTTCTCTGCCTCTGTATGTATTTCTATCTCTTTATCTCTATCTCTCTATCTATCTCTAACCCTCTTCTTCTCTCTCCATGTCCATATGTCTATCTCCCTATGTCTATGTATCTATATAGATATGTATCTCTCTATCGAATGTATATCTTTCTGTTTATTTATCTGTGTAATATTCTTATTTCTTTATGTGTATTCAGAACTATAAGATGGATGCCAGTCCATGTGGAGTCTGTTTGATCATTAACAACGTGGAATTTGACGCTGCCTCAGAGCTAAAGAATCGCATGGGGTCGGACATTGACAGTGAAAAAATGGAGCGACGATTCAGATCTCTCCACTTTCATGTTATTGTTAAGAGGAACTTAAAATGTAAAGTAAGTGCTTCTGCATTAGTCACTACAACCAAGAGAAAACTATCTGTGTCCTTGTTTCTATAATATTATTTTACAAGCCTCTGTTTTTTTACTCACTAGCACATACGACATGAGCTGTCCATGCTAGCTAAAATGGATCATTCTGTGTATGACTGCTGTGTGGTGGTCATCTTGTCACATGGCACTGAGGTAAGGATGGTAAAATTGACATTATGCTTTAATTCAGGTACATCCTTATTAAGTGCTCTATTTATGTACATATATGTCATGAGTCTACACAAACTATTCCGTAATATTGAAGTGAAAAATCAATATCGTTTGCAAAATTACTATTTGCAACCTATCTATCTATCTATCTATCTATGTAAAAAAAAAAAACATAAGTATTTGCATAAGTATTCACCCCCACTACTGTGAAACCCCAAATTTTCAACTTACTAATGAAATAAAATGTATTGCTCTATCTTGCCCCCTAGTGGAATAGTAGATACTAGCTCTTTTTTTCTCAAATCTTTCAATTAAATTATAGCCCACTAGATATTTTCAGTTAAAAAAATTATTTGGTGGGCCAGATTAAATCCAACAGCATTAAAGTGAATTACAGCATTTTCACAAGTTTTTTTTTCCCCAGACCCAAGTCTTTTTTTTTTTTCTAGACCCAAGTCCATTTGCATCACGAATTTGGTATATTTGGTCATTTTTGAACTGTTTTTGAACCTGATCCACTGAATGACTGTCTCCTTCACTTGAAAACAGTGGTTTAGGGTTTTGTTAAGTGAATCCTGGTGTGTACTGCCCCATGTGTGAAAGCAATCTGCTTCCAGGAACCTGAAAACGGATTCCTCTTAATAACAATCACCACTGTAAAAACACAAATGTCTACAACTATTATTTATTTCTGTGTAGGCCATCATCACACAGTGAGGCCTCACCCAAAACAATCAGTAATCACTAATTAAATAAAAATACATTAATTATATAAAGATTAATAAGAACAATAAAGGGATGTACCTTTTATCTGTTATTCTGAGCTGCTTTGCGCAATTTATACTTCGGTTCAAAAGGAATTTGTGATGTTGACACCCTTGAACAAGCCCAGAATCGATCCTGGTTCAAGTTCAAGCATTTGAGCCAGATGTGCAAACTTTCTTACTGCATTACCGTTCATCTTTTCATTGTTTTTAAGGCATTTCTCTTTCCGTGTCCAGGCCAGTCACAATCGCTTCCCTGGAGCAGTCCATGGTGTGGATGGTCCCTCTGTCCCAGTACAGATCATCACTAACTACCTCAATGGACAGAACTGTCCCTCTCTGCAGGGCAAGCCCAAACTCTTCTTCATCCAGGCTTGTGGAGGAGGTGAGCACATAGGTTCTGCTTCCAATTGTTGCAGTATTTCCTTTGCCAAACAGAGCCATGGTTATGAAATGTGCTCTCCTCTCCAAGAAAAGGCAGTATTATTTCTAGCAAATCAAGAACACCATCATGACATGACTCTCTTCTTCATTTCTTTATGTGTCTAGCTTGTGCAACCAATAAGCATTTGGATTTATTAAGCTGCACAGTTAATATTAGACATCACTAAGGTTAGACGTTGCTATGGCTACATTCACATTCACAGAAGTGACACAATTTCACAAACTCAAATGGACGTCAGCTATAGCAGTGATAGTATTCATCTGTTTATTTGCTTGATATTTGGGGAATTGTTTGTAAATAAAACCAGAAAGAACATCCTTCCGAAACTGGGAAGTCTTCGAAACAGTTGTCCAAGAAATTGGTTTGCATGCAGAGAATTTCAGGGGACAGGTACATTCAAATTAAAGACAGATATGGATCACTTGCAGTTATAGATGTGAATCGTCAAGAGAGAGAGAGAGAGAGAGAGCTGATCTGAGCCAAAAATTGTAATTGTGCAAAAAAGGCTTGTGACTGTAGCCTAAGGTACTTGTTGATAAAATTAAGAGCTATAAAAAGTGCTAAATTCTTTAAGTACAAAGTATATGTATAGTGCCATGCATGTAGTATATGCAGTCATTTAAAGTGTATATATTGTATAGTATATACAAAGTGTAGACTTTCACCTTTAATGTTAGCATATTTACAAACTCACATAATTTTAAATAAAATTGTCATTTTTAATACTTGGTTACAAATCCAGCTGGAACTCATAGACATCACCAGACACTGGGTTTCTTTCCCTAGTGAAGTGAAGTGACTTGTGACCAAGTATGGCGACCCATACTCGGAATTTGTGCTCTGCATTTAACCCATCCAAGTGCACACACACAGCAATGAACACACACATACACCGTGAACACACACCCGGAGCAGCGGGCAGCCTTTTTTTTTTTTTGCTGCGTTGCCTTGCTCAAGGGTCTCACCTCACCTCAGTCATGGTATTGAGGGTGGAAGAGAGCACTGATCATTCACTCCCCCCACCTACAATCCCTGCCGAACCTGAGACTCGAACCCACGACCTTCAGGTTCACCTTCGGGTTACAAGTCCGACTCTCCATTCAAAATTGAAATCAGATTTTTGTGCAAATTAAACACAGAGTTAAAGGTTCAACATCATGAGCTTTTACTGATGTAATAGGAAACTGCCCTACAAAGTACTCTGGGCTACTTCTTTTCATTTTCATCTCCCTACTTCTATTTTTCCCCTCTCATATATCTCACCCCTGCATCAAATCGTGTGCCAAGTAAAAGCTGAATTATTAAGTAAAAGCTGAATTATTATTACTGGCCTGCACCTCTGGTGATACTCCTGGCATGGCCATTCATCCCCTTCCAGCTTTAACTGATATGATGGATGGAGCCACCCTTTTCATCTCACTGTGACTTGGTGGCATGGTGGTCCAGTACTCAGTAATGGTCACTGCATGGGCAAGTGTGTCAGTGTTTTAGTCTGTGTTTGGGGACAATATTGGCTCTTATATCCACTGTGATATGTAGGGCTATCCACTCAACCTGCCAATTGGGACTGTTGGGGCCAAGTTTCTGTGGTGTTCCATGTTTGGGCTTGTGTGGCATGATGTTAAAATGTAATTCACAATGATATATAACATTCAGGAGATTAATTAATATGAGGGTTTAGAAAACACATTGGAGCTCTTTAAATCTATCCCAATCACAATTTGGTTGCTTCACAACATAAGTCTCCTGTGAGTGTTTTGTGTGGAGCTGCTTTAAGTGCGTTATTGCCATGTGCTTTGCTGCTTAGTGCTGTGTGTTTGCATTAAATGTGTTGAGATAAGTGGAAGAGCTTTGTGTGTGGGGTAGGAGCATATCAGTGATGTTACTATGACGTTAGACAGGCTATGTTACTTTTGTCTATGTTACTTTTGTTCCCCTTAATCTAAAAGATAAGTTAATATTGTGTAAATATATATAGTTGGGTCTAGAACTATTTGGACCGTGACACAATTTTCATAAGTTTGCCTCTGTACACCACCACAATGAACTTGAAATGAAGCAAACAACATGTGTTTGAAGTGTAGACTTTCAGCTTCAAGGGGTTTAACAAAAATATTGTTAATTGCTCAGTTATAGCTGTTTTTACATAGTCCCTCCATTTCCATAGGCTCAAAAGTAATTGGACAAACTAACAATTATAAATGTAAAGATTATTTTTAATACTTGGATGCAAATCCTTTTCAGTCAATAACTGCTTGAAGTCTGGAACCCTTGGACATCACCAAATGCTGAGTTTCCTGCTTGTTTGTGGGTCTTTTTGCCCTCAGTTTTGTCTTCAGTAAGTGAAAAACATGCTCAATTGGGTTGAGGTCAAGTGACTGACCTGGCCATTTAAGAACAATACATTTCTTTGCCTTGAGAAGCTCTTGGGTAGCTTTCACACTATGTTTTGGGTCATTATCCATCTGTACTGTGAATCAACATCAGTTTTGGAGCATTTGACTGAATCTGAGCAGAAAGTATAGCTCTATATAATTCAGAATTCATGCTGATACTTCTATCAGCAGTCACATCATCAATAAACATGAAGTACCCAGTTCCACTGGCAGCCATCCATGCCCATACTATAACACTGCCTCCAACAAAACAGATGCTTTGGATCATGAGCCCTCCCTTTCCTTCTCCATACTTTTCAATTCAATTTTATTTGTATAGCGCTTTTAACAATGGACATTGTCACAAAGCAGCTTTACAAAAATAAATACATTCAGGATATAAATTGTAAATGTATGAATTTATCCCTAATGAGCAAGCCAGAGGCTATGTTGCCAAGGAAATCTCCCGGAGATGATATGAGGAAGAAACCTTGAGACTGAAAAGGGAACCAGACTCAAAAGGGAACCCATCCTCAGTGACATCCTGGGTGACAATGGGTAGTGTAATTCTAAATAAATCCCTTCTATAACTGTGTACTACATGGACAAATATTGCAACTGTGTAACCAGGAAATTGATTACAGTTTTCATATGAAGTCTGTTTTGTTTAACCTATCCGCTGTCAGCTGATGGAGACCTGAGTGCAGAACTGCTCGCAGCAACCGCAGCCCCAAAGCCGCCACAGCAATCATAGTCCCAAGCCATCATGGTACAACTGCTCATATGAACCACAGTCCAAAGCTATCTCCTTGGTCCCAAAACTGCACCATCCCCAGCAATGCCAATGATCTTCAGGCCGTCCATGTGGGGCCATCCCATGACATCATCCAAACATCCCAGTTCACCAGAACGCTCTATGCTCGTGAACACTCCAGATCTGCTCCTTTACCTAAGAAAAAACTATTAACAAAAGGCTTGACTAAACAAATATATTTGTTTAGCCTGGACTTAAACACTGAGAGTGTATCTCAGTCCTGAACACTAATTGGAAGGTTGTTACTTAACTGTAGGGCTTTGTAGGAGAAAGCTCTACCCCCTTCTGTAGACTTCATTGTTTGAGGTACCAACAAATAGCCTGCAACTTTTGATCAAAGTAGGCATGATGGATCATAAAAGACCACATTTTCGCACAGGTACTGAGGCACAAGACCATTCAGTGCTTTATAGGTCAAAAGTAGTATTTTATAATCAATGCAAAATTTGATTGGGGGCCAATGCAGTGTGGATAAGATAGGGGTGATGTGGGCATATTTCTAGCAGTAGACTAGTCTGGTTCCAACAAAGACTCTCACTGCTGCATTCTGGACTAGCAATATTTCTGAGATGAAAGAAGGCTACCCTAGTAATATCTACATGTACTTCAAATGAAAGACTGGAGTCGATAATCACACCACGGTCCTTTACTGCTGCACAAGATGAATCAGAAAGCTTACTTCTAGTTGCATGTGGTCCTAGTACAAGCATTTCTTTCTTGTCAGAATTAAGTATAAAGAAGTTAATAAGCATCCAGTGCCTATTGTCCTTTACATATTCGTCTATTAAGCTGGTTTCTGTCATCTGGCCTTGCTGAAACGTACTACTGTGTGTCAACAGTTTTATAACTCTATAACCATGTAGCATATATGCAGAAAAGAGCTTTTCTCTTCCCATCATTCTGGTACAAGTTAACCTCGGTTTCATCTGTCTAAAGATTCTTCTTCCAGAACTGTGCAGGCTTTTTAGATGTTATCTAGAAAAGTCTATTATGGCCTTGATGTCATGAATGGGTTTTTCTTCACCAAGGAAAGAATTCTGCGATCATCCCCTTAAGCTGTATTCCGTGGTCTTCCAGGCCTTTTGGTGTTGCTGAACTTGCCAGTGCATTCCTTCTGTTTGAGAATGTACCAAATTGTTGATTTGGCCACTCCTAAAGTTTCTGCGATCTCTCTGATAGGTCTGTTTTGCTTTTTCAGCCTAGCGATGGCTTCTCTCACTTGCATTTACACCTCTTTGGATAGCGTACTGACAGTTCCCATGAACAGCTACCAAATGCAAATTCAACATTTGGAACTCCAGACCTTTTATCTCCTTAATTTGTCATGAAATAACAAGGAAACAGGCCACACCTGGCCATGAAACTGCTTATCAGTCAATTGTCCCATTACTTTTGAGCCTGTGAAAATGTAGGGACTAGTCAACAAAATGTCTGTAATTCCTAAACAGTTAATGTGATTATTTTTTTGTAAAAACCCCTGAATTAAAGCTGAAAGTCTCCACTTCAATCACACTTGATTGCTTCATTTCAAATCCATTGTGGTGTTGTACAAAGGCAAAATTATGAAAATTGTGTCACTGTCCAAATACCTATGGACTCAACCGTATATAGATTTGTACCAGTCCCAAAACTCACTAAGCTACTACTACCTCATCAGTGCCACTCTTGTGCTGAGAATAGTTCATCATCCAAATAATATCTGGCCATTGATGGGTAGGCTTTTTCAAGTGATGGACAGTTGACAAATTGTGCATAGCAACAAATGGCTGCTATGAGTGATCTACTGTATATGGTAGGTGTAACTGTGAAAAGGGCAAATCAGTACTGTTTCAATTTAGGTGTATCTGTGTGTGTGTGGGTGTGTGTCACATGTTCCAGTATGTTTGGTCACTTGAAAAATGGGTGGGTTCAAACAAAAGGTGCGATGATATAAGTTGTTTAATACCTCTAGATGTAAATATCAGGAAACAAAAGCTGAAATTCTGATCTATCATTTAATATTCATCTTTTGATCTCAAACCCAAATGTTTTCAGTGTATAGAAAAAAACAAAACAAAAGAATTGGCATTCCAGTAGTTTATGGAGGGGACTATATGTATATGCACACACACACACACACACACACACAATATGATGATCCCATTCACATGAACTGTCTCTATTGATATCTATAGATATCTACTGATATCTATTCTTCTCTCTTCCCATTCCATTCCTAAAGCCATCTACCAGGAGATGCTACACTACAGCAATACCATGTTTAATGATGAACTTTTCATAGAGCTTATAGCCCCATTTTTGTGAATGGAAGTGGAGCAATATAGCACTGATTGTGGTGTTCAGATTATTTATTTAAAAATTTTAATAGTTCATTCATTCTTTGAATTTGAATTTGAAATCTGAACAATTTTTGCAGTGTGGCAGGGTGCATTATCCTGCTGAAAGAGGCCACTGCTGTTAGTGAATACTGTTGCCATGAAGGGGTGTACTTGGTCTGCAAAATGTTTAAGTAGGTGGTACGTATCAAAGTAACATCCACATGAATGCCAGGACCCAAGGTTTCCCAGCAGAACACTGCCCAGAGTATCATACTTGGTTTCTTCCCATAGTGCATCCTGGTGCCATCTCTTCCCCAGGTAAGTGATGCACATGCACCCGGCCATCCACACAATGTAAAAAAAAATGTGATTCATCAGACCAGGCCACCTTCTTCCATTGTTCCAGTTCTGATGCTTCTGATGACCATTGTAGGCGCGTTCAGTGGTGGACAGGGGTCTGCATGGTCTGTGATGCGCTGCTTGTTATGACACCTTGCTATCATAGCCAGCATTAATACAAACTATAGCCCATTGCTTAAACACAGACTGACTCACTGACTGACTGACTGACTGACTGGGTGGATGGTGGCTATCTCTATAAGTGATTGGGAACTAGTAATCTGGCTCAGTGTAAGGTGACTTGAGCAATCCCACCCCCACCCTGATAGGATAGGTGGGTTAGGGCTAGGGGCAACCCCACCCCCACCCCCACCCCCACCCCCACCCTGATATCTTTTAAAGCTCCCACAGAAGAAAAAGAGAAGAGTGCCATATGGTACTCGGCCTTTTGCCTACGATCAAGTGTCGTATCTGTTCTTGTCTATTCAATATCTGATACGTTCTCTATTTGAGGACTCTATGTTAAATGGATTTTTAGAGCTGGAAGAGGGGCTTGCTCCATCCACTCCACACATCAACCTGGTATTACAGTACCTCCAGGAATGATGCAGCTTCTAAAAATGTTGAAAGAAAGAACTTGTTTTTTTCTCTCTTCTGTCACAAAGACCACAACCATAGGAATGGCTAGAAAGAAGTAAAGGAAGCAACTGCAACCCCACAGACAGCTTTAGGATGGCTTAAACACTGACTGACTGACTGAGTGGGTGGGTGGGTGGTGGCTATCTCTATAAGTGATTGGGAACTAGTAATCTGGCTCAGTGTAAGGTGACTTGAGCAACCCCACCCCCACTCTGATATCTTTTAAAGATCCCATTGAAGAAAAAAGTGCGATATGGTACATAAAAAAAGGAACAGATGTGATTTGTAAATGTTTCAGCTGTGCTTAGTGAGAAAGGAGAGAGAATAACAGGTTTTAATACAAACTATAGCCCATTGCTTAAACACTGACTGACTGACTGACTGACAGGGTTAGGGCTAGGGTTAGAGTTAGGGGCAACCCAGGGTTAGGGTTAGGTTCAACCCAGGTTTAGGGTTAGGGTTAGGGCTAGGGTTAGGGTTAGGGGCAACCCAATGTTAGGCTTAGGGTTAGGATTAGGGGCAACACAGAGTTAGGGTTAGGATTAGTGTGAGGGTTAGGGTTAGGTGCAACCCAGGGTTAGGGTTAGGGTTAGGTTCAACCCAGGGTTAGGGTTAGGCTTAGGGTTAGGGTTAGGTTCAACCCAGGGTTAAGGTTAGGGCTAGGGTTAGAGTTACGCGCAACCCAGGGTTAGGGTTAGAGTAAGGGTTAGGGGCAACCCAGTGTTAGGGTTAGGGGAAACCCAGTGTTAGGGTTAGGGGCACCCAGGGTTAGGGTTAAGGTAAGGGTTAGGGGTAACCCCAAACCCACCCTGATACATCTCATAGCTCCCACAGAAAAAAAAAGAGTACAGTGCCATGTGGTACATAAAAAAAGGAACAGATGTAATTTGTAAATGTATCAACTGTGCTTAGGGAGAAAGGAGGGAGAATAACAGGTTTTAATACAAACTATAGCCCATTGCTTAAACATTGACTGACTGACTAAGTGAGTGAGTGATTGAGTGAGTGGATGGGTTGATGATGGTTATAAGTGATTGGGAACTAGTAATCTGGCTCAGTGTAAGGTGACTTGAGCACCCCCACCCCCACCCCCATCCTGATAGGTTAGGTGGGTTAGGGATAGGAATAGGGATAGGGCTAGGGCTAGGGTTAGGCGCAACCCAGGGTTATGGTTAGGGTTAGCGTTAGTGTTAGGGCTAGTGTTAGGGTTAGGGGCAACCCAGGGTTAGGGTTAGGGGTAGGGGCAAACCAGGGTTAGGGTTAGGGTTAGGGTTAGGACTAGGGTTAGGGTTAGGGTTAGGGGCAACCCCACCCCCACCCTGATATCTCTCATAGCTCCTACAGAAGAAAAAAAGAGCACAGTGCCATGTGGTACATAAAAAAAGGAACAGATGTAATTTGTAAATTTTTCAGCTGTGCTTCATGAGAAAGAAGGGAGAATAACAGGTTTTCATGCAAACTATAGCCCATTGCTTAAACACTGACTGACTGACTGAGTGAGTGAGTGAGTGAGTGAGTGGATGGGTTGATGACGGCTACTTCTATAAGTGATTGGGAACTAGTAATCTGGCTCAGTGTAAGGTGACTTGAGCACCCCCACCCCCAGGGTTAGGGTTAGGGTTTTGGTTATGGATTGGACTAAGGGCAACCCAGGGTTAGGTTTAGGCTTGGGGGCAGCCCAGGGTTAGGGATCGGGTTAGGGTTATGGTTAGGGTTAGGTTCAATCCAGAGTTAGGTTTAGGGTTAGGGTTAGGGTTAGGGTTAGGGTTAGGGTTAGGATTAGGGTTAGGGTTACGGATAGGGCTAGGGTTAGGGTTAGGTTTAGGGGAAACCCAGGGTTAGGGTTAGGGTTATGGCTAGGGTTAGGGTTAAGGTTAGGGTAAGGGGCACACAGGGTTAGGGTTAGGGGCAACCCATGGTTAAGGTTGGGGTTAGGTTCAACCCAGGGTTTTGGCTAGGGTTATTGTTAAGGTTAGGGCTAGGGTTAGTGTTAGACTTAGGGGAAACCAAGGGTTAGGGATAGGGTTAGGGTTATGGTTAGGGTTACGTTCAAGCCAGGGTTAGGTTTAGGTTTAAGGCTAGGACTCGGTTAAGGATTAGGGTTAGGGTTAGGGGAAATCCAAGGTTAGTGTTAGGGTTAGGGGCAACCCCACCCTCACCCTGAATTCTCTTTTAGCTCCAACAGAAGAAAAAAGAGCACAGAGCCATGTGGTACATAAAAAAAGAACAGATGTAAATTGTAAATGTTTCAGCTGTGTTTAATGAGAAAGAAGGGAGAATAACAGGTTTTAATACAAACTATAGCCCATTGCTTAAACACTGACTGACTGACTGGCTGAGTGAGTGAGTGAATTGATGGGTTGATGATGGCTATCTCTATAAGTGATTGGGAACTAGTAATCTGGCTCAGTGTAAGGTGACTTGAGCACCCCCACCCCCAGGGTTAGGGTTAGGGTTTTGGTTAGGGATTGGGCTAAGGGCAACCCAGGGTTAGGGTTAGGCTTAGGGGCAGCTCAGGGTTAGGGATCGGGTTAGGGTTATGGTTAAGGTTAGGTTCAATCCAGGGTTAGGTTTAGGGTTAGGTCTAGGACTAGGGTTAGGGTTAGGGTTAGGGTTAGGGTTAGGGTTACGGTTAGGGCTAGGGTTAGGGTTAGGGTCAGGTTCAATCCAGGGTTAGGTTTAGGGTTAGGTCTAGGACTAGGGTTAGGGTTAGGGTTAGGGGTTAGGGTTAGGGTTAATCTGGCTCAGAGTAAGGTGACTTGAGCAACCCCTCCCCTAGCCCCAGCCCCAGCCCCAGCCCCAGCACCACCCTGATATCTTTTAAAGCTCCCACAGAAGAAAAAAGAGCACAGTGCCATGTAGTACATAAAAAAAGGAACAGATGTAATTTGTAAATGTTTCAGCTGTGCTCCGTGAGAAAGAAGGGAGAATAACAGGTTTTAATACAAACTATAGCCCATTGCTTAAACACTGACTGACTGACTGAGTGAGTGAGTGGA
>CM075018.1:18116624-18131635 GCA_037576675.1 Pangasius sanitwongsei
CTTCAAAGCACTATTGTAAGTCGCTCTGGATAAGGGCGTCTGCCAAATGCCATAAATGTAAATGTAAATGTAAAGACTATAGTTCGTTTTTTCTGTGCACAGTTTGTGGTGATCAGCCTCTAACCTTTTATCAATAGTTGGTGGTGCCACTGAGTTTTTTTTTGACAGTGAGTGTAGTGGGGGGATGACACTACAAGTGGTGCTGTTTAGAATGTACGCCTACAAAGTTCCACTAGACAGTAGGTTTATCAGATAAAGGGTAATTCTAAGATAATTAGTTGATGAGGTGAAAGATAAGCATAGTACACAAAGTTTCCAGAGAAACAGAATGTTGTGGACAAGCAAAGTGCTACTATACGTATGAGTTGTATATGGAGAATTTATCCCCAGTCAACTTACAAAATGCTCCATTATAAAATATATTAGTTATATCAGCTTCTCTTCTGATTTCTCTCATCTACAAAGTGCACACTTGATGTCGCAGGATTCTGTATAAACTCTAGAAACTGTTGAAAGTTCCAGGATACCAGCAGTTTCCGGGAGCCTATCTGACACCCACAACCATTCTGATGTCTGATGTGCTTGACCTGTATCTGCATGCTGTTACATGATTGGCTGATTGAACAATTGGCAATCAGCCAAATGAAGTGGTTGGTGAGCGTATATAATTCATTCATCTTCAGAAACTGTTTTATCTTGGTCTGGGTGCGAGGTGGCAGAATTCACCCCGGATGGTATGCCAGTCCACACACATTCACATCTAGAGATCATTCATAGAAACCAGTTGACCTACTGGCATGTTTTTTATGTTTGTTTGGTTTTTTTTTT
Source organism: Pangasius sanitwongsei (assembly GCA_037576675.1). NCBI lineage: Eukaryota > Metazoa > Chordata > Actinopteri > Siluriformes > Pangasiidae > Pangasius > Pangasius sanitwongsei. The sequence goes on from CM075018.1 coordinate 18,117,453, forward strand.
GGAGGAAACCCATGCAGACACAAGAAGACCATGTGCAACAGTATACAAAATCATTCTCAGCATACACATATGAGAATATACAATATAAGCATAGATAAGTACATAACAACATTTACATTTATGGCATTTGGCAGACGCCCTTATCCAGAGCGACTTACGATTATCTCATTTATACAACTGAGCAGTTGAGGATTAAGGGCCTTGCTCAAGGGCCCAGCAGTGGCAGCTTGGCGGTGCAGGGACTTGAACGCTCAACCTTCCGATCAGGAGTCCAATGTTTTAACCACTGAGCTACCACTTCATAACAAATACTTCATAACTTCATAACAAAAAAATAGAATTACAATTCATTTTAACTTTCATTAGCAGCAATGAGCGAGTCCTCAGTAGTAGCTGCTGTTGTGTAACCTTGTTGAACTGTTAAAAAAAAAAAATTCCAAGCAGTTTCCAGCCTCACTTTGGCATCCACTATTTCCCTACAGCATTGTCAATGACAAGTCATAGCACGCTTCAGTAAAGGCAAGAAGGATTAAGCCTGACTACAATGGAGGAGTAGGGGGTGCTAAAGTTTCCAAAGTGTACAGGCTTAGTTTTGAAGAACACTTATGAGACCAAGAGAGTGTGTCAAAATGAGTGGGCAGCAACAACAGCAGAGGAGGAACTCAAAAACTGTTCTCTCTCTTCTCAGTCTGTGAGTGAGTTTATGTTCGGGCACCAGCCCTACTGATGGCGCATGTGTGAGAGCGAGAGATCTCCAGTGTGTTTGGTCTACAACAAGGCTACATATTAATGCGAGGGAGACAGCACATCTTGTTACGTGTTTGAAGGTTTCAGTGGAGGTCAATGTGAGAGGTGGCGAGAATAAGCATTGGGTAAGTCTTTTACAAAATATCTGTGCTACAACGGAACAGTGTGTGGGTTTTCTGTACTTGTACTGTATCAGGATGGGTTACAGATAGGCTTTTTTGGTAGCTTGTGTCACACACAGTTCTCTAAGTGATAGTGTTAGAAGCATGAGTGGATCATGAATCAGCATGTTTTTTTTATTATTAATCCAAAAATGACATTTCGTCAGGCCAAGTTTTAACAAACACAGACCCTTTGGTGCAAGAAATTAATGTTGAAATGGAATAAGCTCCTGCAGAAGTAGATATTCAGCCCACTTTATAATCAACAGCCATCAGTGATACGATATGAATGAGTTATATTTTAGTTTGCTCATTTTATTTATGGGAAAAGAGGAAGTTTTCTTCTTTGATAGCTCACAGAAAGAAAGAGGGGGAGTGAGAGAGAAAGAGAGAGAGAGAGAGGAGGGGTGACTCATGGTGAGAGTAAGTTGCTGGGGTATGATTTGCTCATGTTTCTGTTGCTCCTAACACAGGAAGCACACTTTCTTCCCTTTTTCTGATGCCTGGTGCATCAGCCACCACGTGAAGCGCAAGTGAAATGTTTTGCAGTTTAACCCCGGCATGCACAGTCACAGTCACAGTCACTCTAGAGTGAAACTGGTACTGCATGACCACATTTTCTATCCACACTCATATACTTGAGATACTTGGTCTCTTTTCTGCCATTTTTAGACACACTATTAGTGATAGGGTTTTTCACTTTCACTCATACAGTGTATAAATAGCATGACTAATGCTTTTTTGAACTTCACTGAACAAATTTATTTAGGCAGTTGAATTACACTATATGACATTATATTCTCCATTAGAAGAAATAATTGTAGTTAAAAAAAAGTAGTTAATTTTGTTGATCTTTACAGTTTCATATAGTACTGTTTAATATGTTCGATTGTATCATATAAACTGATGTATAAACATCAGTTTAGGCATTATTATCAGCACCTCCAGTGCTACATTTATGTAGAATATGATGTACAAGACATTTTTTTTCAAAATGGCTGTACACAGTGCACGTACTTACGTACTACCAGCAACAAATTGTTTCCCTGGTTATCTGTGAACATGATCATCACCTCCATGTTGCAAATACACCCCCACACATGCACAAGCTCATTGCTACTTCTGCACATGCTATATTTAGTTCCTCTGAACTGTGACTTTTTTTTTTTTTTTTTTTTTTTTTTTTAAATACAGTACAGTGTATCTGGGGGCATGAGTTGCATACGGGGGCTGCTTTGAATGAAAGAAACAGGATCATGAGTTGGCTGCTATTTGTTGTGTGATCATTTATACCTATGACAAGGTAGTTTTGATCATTCATTCATTGCACGCACACGTCTGAGTGTCTACTGAATGGTTCGGCTGGCATTGGATAGTGTCCAGTATGTCCAACCACAAGGCCATAACAATGGTCACCTATGAATAGACAAACTGCATGCATATCGACATGTGGCTATTTTCTGACGTTATTTCGCTATTTTGTGTTCAAAGCAGAGTTCCATCCAGTCGGAGCTACAATGTCGTCCTACAATGTCAAACTGAGAAGAATTGGAATCTCTGACTATGACACACAGATTAAAGGTAGGACAGAAGCTAAAATATCTTTAAAAAATTCTGATTTCTATAATAACTTAGCTTATTCCATTTCTAAGCAGCTGAGAACAAATCCAGGCCTTTATAGTAAAGGATGTTTAGTGAATGCAGTCAATGTGTAGTGCAGAGGCAGAGACATTTCACTTGATAATTCTAAAGAAATGGATGTTTGAACCAGTTGTACAGTTAACTCCAGAATTATTGGCACCTTAGGGAAATGATTGTGGAAGATAAATACTGCACAATATGATTCAAATTCTCTGCTAAAAAAATTCAGAAGCTTCATATAGTTCAACAAACAGAAGTCATTCAAATACGAACATGTTTTTTTCATATAACAGTGGGGTTTTTCTCAGAGTATAAATTGTGTAATGGAATCTCGATTGAAAGCTGTGAAAAGTTGTGAAACTATATGCCAGCATTCAGAATTGTGTTCAACACTGTAGGCAATGAAAATGTGACTGTAACTGGACAAATTAAAGATAAGCAAAAAAAAAAAAAAAGAACTTCATCACTAACGTAAAGTTTATTCAAACTTTACACTCATTGCATTAGTGGTTGTGTTGCATCTTTTTTCCCCCTCATAATCCCGCCATCTTGCACAGTCTGATGGTGTTTGACAGTGGCTTGTAAAATTCTCACGTAATTCTCCAAAACTAAGTGAGCTTACAGAGATAATTAGATGTGATGCAAGTTTCTCTTAAAAACAAACACTGGTACTCCAAAGAATATTTTTTAAAAATGGTTTATAATTAATATTTAAATTAATTATGTTCCTTGAATTTTGGACACACCGGCTCATAGAAGCGTTCTTCATTTTTCACTCTTTCAAACTACTTCTTTTGTTAGAATGATAAAGAAGACATTAACATTATAAAATGAAATCATGCAGGGAATTTAGTGCTAAACAATTTCAAATTATTTTACATTCTTAACAATATTCCTGATGAAGTTTTGCCCACTCACATTTAAACCAAAATGGAAATGGATAGAGGAACCCAGCATCACTGAACATCACTGAACCCTATTGCAAATCAGATGGTCTAAATCAAAGTTCACATGCATAAACCTAAAAAAAATATAAAGGAGCTTCATAGACTGATCGAGGATCTCTCTGCAAGTGTCTCTAATGTTGTTGGACATTATAGCAAGAGGTTCAGAATTGTTCTCACCAAGGGAGGCTTTGGCAAGTATTAGTTATAAGGGTGCCAATAATTTAGATTGGATTTTTTTTTTTTTTTTAGAAATAAAAATGCACTATTTAAGTGAAAAAATGGTAAAGTTTGTTGAAAAATCTTTTGTTTAAATAAACCTATTTAGTAAGTAAACCTGTGTGTGCTCACTACATATGCTGTGTAATTTAGACATCCAGCTTTGCTCACTTTAATGAAGGGTATCAATAATTCGGGGCGTCCTCTCTCTCTCTCTCTCTCTCTCTCTCTCTATATATCTCTCTGCTTGTCTGGGTGACTGGTTGAAGTTGAATTAAATAAGAATTGCCATTTTCACATTACCATTTTGGTGTATAACCAAAGATTCATACAGGCAAAGTCACTTTGGGGGGGGTGGGGGGGGAGCATAGAATAAAAGCATAGCTTAAAGCTATTAGTATTTTTTAAAACTAGGATTCATTGGTTTATAAAAAGTTAAGCAATTCTGGAGCCAAAAAGTGGAACTCGCTCTCGAAAAGCCGTTTCTGCCAGAGAGGAAAAGTGCTGATGGGTTCGATCTGTAGGTTTGGGAACACCTACTTCAGCAGTTTCAATAATCTGTCGTCCAAACTTAAACTGCACATAACTTTTTTACAGATATAGTCTGAACTTCATGTAGATTAGCAGTGTCCAGCCTTATCCACTATTATACCTAACTATTAGGAGTGTTTCTCCTGCTGGATTGGAATAAACATCTGCAGCCACACTAGCTCTTAGTAGACAGTATTGTACACCATTGTGAGAGATACCATTATTATAAATCAGTAAGTAAGAAATAGCTACATTACACTTGATTAACCTTCTGCATCACCTTCCCTGAAGCAGAAGACATGTTCAAATAAATCATTTATCAGAGAGGAACCAAGTATGTTGTTGACTAATAAAATGAACTATGCTAAAGAGTGTGAAGAGCTGCGGTAGAAAGAGTGCACATGGAGAAGTACTGTTGCTACAGATAGCAAGCGCAGAGCCGAATAATTGAGAAACCACTTCTATAAGAGTTAATACAAGTACACTTGGGTTTGTTTTTGCATGCATACTAGATATTCCACTGCCACTTCCACTTCTGTCGACTTACTGGTGAACCTAGAATGTACACCTAAGCTAAATTGTGACTATTTGAAGAGTATGTGAAAAGTTGTGAAATTATATGGCAGCATTCAGCAGTGCATTGCATTCTGCATTTTTTTCATGTAATCCTTGCACCTTGCACAACCTGTTGCTGTTGTGGCTTGCGCAAAAAAATTAAGTGAGCTTATGGAGATAATGAGATGCATTACACATTTCTCTTGCTCTTTCTCTTCCTCCACTTCTCTCTCTCTCTCTCAGAGGTTCGCAATCAGCTCTCTGAGCAGCTACGTGTGTTTGATAATCATTTGGAGCAGAAAACCCAGATACTGCAGGATCTGAGTGATTATCTGCGCAGACGTGGGGAGATCGAGGGCGAGTATGCACGCTCTCTGGACAAATTGGCTGACAGGTTTGCCTCAAAGACCAAAAAGTGAGGACCGAGAAAATGGTTTCAGCTTGATATACAGCTCTTTTAGTAGCAGGTTTTATGCATTTAAGAATATTTTTAATTATAATGAAAAGTACATAATTGAATACATACAAAATGTATTCAAATGTGTTTATAATTTGGAACAACTTTTAAATTGTGCTTTTAAATTGTAATTCAGCTATGTTCGAATATATAGTATATATTGTAAATATATAAATATATTGTATATCTTAAAAGCCTTTGAGTACTTTTTTTGGAACAAGTTAAGTTACTGTAACCACTCAGGTATATTTAAGAACGTAATTTGTGGACACAATTGTTATTACAAGTATGATATAAGTATAGAACTGGGTGTACTAATATACATATCACATATACTTTATTGCTAATTATACTGGACCTAAAATACACTTAAGTACATTTTAAGTAATGCCTTTAGGGTGTTGAAAAAATAAAGTATTCAATAACTTTTATATATACTAAAACACCATTCAAATTTATTTATGTATTTAAGTATACTTTTGTTTAAGTATGCTTCAGTATGTTTTTCAAGTGTAGTTCTTTATACAGCATACTGTATAAGTATAGTATTTATATAGGGTATTATTTTAAAATATACATTTTGAAAGTATATTTTGGTGACATTTAAAAAAAAAAAAAAAAAAAAGAGGAAATGAAAAAATATTCATTTTTAAATATTCACATATTTATACATTTACATAAGACAGACAGGGTTTCGTATGTGTCTCTATATCTATCCTTGTCTCTACATCTCTCTCTCTGTCTCTCTCTCTGTCTCTCTGTCTCTCAGGAAGGAGTCCAGCAGTGAGTCTGTGTTGAAGTGCTGGCAAGAGTTGTTGACTCACACACGTCATGAGAGTAAAGACCACATCACACTGAGCGAGAGCTGTGGCACTACTTTACCCCAGCAGCTGTCTCGCTGTCTGGAGCTCGTTCAACGCCTTGCTAAGAAAGTATGTGCACACACACACACACACCCCCCCATACACACCCTCACACACATATACACTTATTACGGTGACACACTTAGTAACTGATTGTTACTGAGATTGGTGAACACACATAGAGTACACACACACACGCACATATATGTTTGTATGGAAACATATATAAAAAGATCATTCAGTCAGGTCCAAAAGGAATCAACTGCCAAGAAGTGTTTTTATTCGTCATTTATTAAAAAGCAGTGCACAGTTTTACTTAGCTGATACACATTATTCAGAGAAAACGAATGCATTCAAATTTGAGCTTGTTTGGGAAATCCTTGAATGAAACTGAAATACTGTATATGAATATTCCATTAACACGCATTATTTCATTTATAAAAAGTGTGTTCAGTGCAGAATTGTATGTGATATATTGTATATTGTTATTTGTAAATGTGGTCTTATTTGTAAGAAATAAGTTTGTTATTTGTACTTTTTATCCGTTTGTAGTTATTTTTAATATTGTCGAAGCACTGGCACTGGAGACTCCTTCCAAAAATAGTAAATAAACGTCTCCTCACAGACTATACATTATGTGGAGCTTCCGTAATTTTTCACAATAGAAACAATAACATATTAATTCAATATTAATTTGAATAGTGAAGGCTTCATCTTCCTAAAGGGGTTCTAGTCTTATAGGGAAACAGATTAGTGACAAACTGTCGAATGCTTAAAGGTTCAAGATAAATTTTTTTTAAAAGAGCGTAGGGGATTTGAAAATCAAAATCAAAGTTTATTAACCAAACTTTCATGGCAACAGTAGTACAACACGGTCTCTGATAGCTTATGATCACCTTAACACCATTCTGCTTTTAATAAACCGAGTTCTGGCTACATTCGACTTTTTTTGTGTCTTTTTCGTTGTTTATTTATTTATTTATTTTGCTCTTGCTTTTCTCTCTGTTTACATTCTTTCAGAGTAAAGATATTAGCACCCACTTACAGGAAGGACTGCTGAAGGTCACAGCTGAGCTACAGAATGTGAGTGTGCTATATTCGGATTTTCGTTTGTTGAAATGTCTGTGATAATGTCCACCCATCAATTCAACAACCTTGCTTGGAAACAGGGAACAAGATTTAGGCTTAAAAGTCAGGGGGCTGATGATTCTGAGACTAGAGTTTGGCAGAAAAATGGCACTACTTCGTGACAATACTTATGTCAGGAAAAATATTATATTAAAATTAACCTATTGTGTTAATCATGTTATATATTTATAATCGTGTTATAAAGTATTGTATTCATCATGTTATATATTCATCAAATGTTTGTATATGCTTGGTTTTATGAATGTTTCTGATAATTATGGCGCTGACTGTAGTTAAATTAACTATTGTTCTGTAATAGACACTGAAGACGTATTCACTGTATCACGCTGAGTTCTTGTCAGCTGAGGGCAAGCTGAAAGAAGCCACCAAACAGGAAGAGAAACAGAAACTGTGTGCACCCAAGAAAATGGAAAGACTGATCGAAAAAGTATGTTTCATATTCCTTCCAACTAAACCAAAGCCGTTCCAAACAACAAGAGTAAACAACTAGATTATCAGAGTATAACTATTCCAAGTACTATTTCTGAGTAGTTAGACTATCAACTGTTTACTTCACTATAGAAAATGAGATTTATCTTACTTTTGACTACATTAAACCAACAGTTTGTTACTTTGTTGGATGAAACAGTGAGATTGATCTTTTATTTTCTTCATTATTTATAATTTTCTGTTTAAGGTCGGAAAAATACTCTAAATCTGGTTATACCACAGCGCTGTGGAATTCTCGATTCTGATTGATCAGAAGTTGTTGATTCATTTTCTATAACAGCAGAGAGAAAATGCAAGGTTTATATTAATGCACTTGTTCTGATACAATATTGTTTCTATAGTAACAACTTACACAGGAACTTGAATGGCAGACGCTCTACATCAAAAGATTAATTTTATAAGTGTGTGTTGATAATTTGTTGATTCGATAAGTTTTCGATAAGGAGATGTTTATTTTGCATTTTTTGGTATCCAATGTCAGCACTTTGTAACAGTCAGAGGTAAAGCTGTAACTTTATGACACAGGAACGCTTTTAGGACGGAGGACCTTTTTTTTTGTGGTTAACATGACAAGCTTCATTCTTGCTTATTCTAGATTATTAATTTCATGAGAGAGGAAATAAGAAGCTGGTAATGGAACAACTGTTTATAGCTGTTATAAGTGATTTTTAGAGGACATTCTGCAACAGTAAATGTAACTATAAATGGATAAAACCTATGTGGCATTCTAAAATAATAATGGTTAATGTTGGCAAATTGCTGTGGTATAAGAGGAACACTTTGCGGTATCATTTTGGAAAAAGATTTTGTGGTCCGATGAGACTAAATTTGAGCCAATTGGTCAAGAAGCATAAGCATAATGTTTGGCGCAAAGCAAATACAGACCAACACCCAGATAAAACCATTCCCGTAAGCAAGCACGGTGATGGTAGCATCATGCTGTAGGGTTTCTTTTCTGCACTGGAAAGCTTGTTGCACTGGAAAGCTTGTTGAACATGGATGGAGTCAAATATAAGCAAAGCCCAGATTTGACAGAATCAAAGAGTCCAACTGAAAATCTGTGGCATGACCTGAAAATTGCTGTCCACCAACATTCTCCATCTAATTTGGCAGAGTTGTAGAACATTTGCATCCAAAACAATTCAAATCTGTAATTGCTGCAAAAAGACAATTCACACTGAGTGGGTGAATACTTATCAATTAAGCATTTAGATTTTTTTCTAAATTTTCAAATAATAATAAATAATAATAAAGTATTTAGATGACAAATTTCTGTAGAGGGTCAAAAAAAATCCATTCTGGTATGCTTAAATATATATATATATATATATATATATATATGTGTGTGTGTGTGTGTGGGTGTGTGTGTGTATAATTAGAATGAGGATCTTATATTGTATGCATTTGTTGCAGACTCTTTTTTTTTCAAGCAACATCTTGTTTGTACCTGTGTGGTGTGGTGCACTTTGTAAAAGAATTTGGCTTTCTAAATGACAGTATACGGATGTGTGTGGTTGCATGTTAGCGTGGGAGAGATTGCAGATTGATTGTGCCACTTGTCTTGTGTATGCAGAGGCAGTGTAAAGTACAGGAGACTCATCTGAAGTGCACCAAAGCACGCAATGACTATCTGTTCAACCTAGAAGTGGCAAACGCTTCCATGCACAAATATTACCTACAAGATCTCTCTGTCCTGATTGATGTGAGTGTCCTGGTTTGCTGTGGCTTAACCTGTACTGCAATTAAGAGTTAAAAAAAAGTTTGTCATAATTCATGCAAATGTAAGAAATGGAAAAACATGAACCAGTTTTTTTTTAGGATTGAAAATTTTATTCCTTACTTCAGTGGATAATCTCACTAGGATTCTGTAACTTGGAACTAAGAACTGCTGCTGCAATCATAAAGACTCATTCCAGGAGTCACAATATATTCATGCTGATCAAGAACAGTACTGTTTCTCTTTACTATATACAACTGTGTACTGTAATGATTTATAATCTTATTATCTGGTGACACCCAGTTACCAGTCAAAAAGAGCTCTTTTTTGAGTCTGGTTCCTCTTAACGTTTCTTCCTCATGTCATGTCAGGAATTATTCCTTGCCATTGTCACCTCTGACTTGCTCATTAGGGATCTAAATCTACATCCGGATTTCTGTAAATCTACTTTGTAACATCTATTGTTGTAGTTCACTGATCCTGAATTAGATGCTTTAATATGTAATCTTTAACTCCTCATCTACTGTTCTACATGCTCCCTTAGTTCAGCGATTTAGGTTTCCATCAGTCCCTGTCCCAAGTGCTCCAGTTTTACCTGTCCAGCCGCTCGCAGGCGCACCAGAACCTGGGTTCTGGATTGCAGCAGTTGGGCTACACACTCTCTGGTCTGGATCAGAACCAGGACAGAGACACACTGATTCAGGCTCATGAAACGGCTTTCTGCATGCCACTTCGATTTCAGTACCAGCCTCACGAGGGAGACCAGGTACTGGTAATTGAGCGTATACGTGTTTGTGGTGTGTGTGTGTGTGTGTATATGTGTGTGTTTATGAGAACACGTTTGTGTGTTGATGTGAGTGTATTTTGAATCCTGTGTGGTGCAGGTGTTTGAGATGAGCATTGATTTTGAGGTGAAGAGTGAGCTTGATACTCGATTCCACCAGCTGCAGACCAGACTCAACACGGTTACTGCAGAAAATGAAGAGGTAGTTTCATACAACACAAACATTCTTACAATCATTATAGATATCAGTTATAATATTATTATTATTATTATTATTATTATTATTATAATTACTAAAGTTATTTTCCTAACTACAGTTCCACATACAAACCCTGGTAACCCACATATTTCCTATTATTATTCCCTGACAGTTGAGTAAAATGCTGCAGCTTTCACATTCTGCCCTGCTTGAGTGCATCAGTGAGGATATCTTCAGGTCTGAAAGCACCAGCCAATCTATAGAGAACATCTATGAAACTTCTACCAATAAGTTCAATCAAGCAAGACGTCGATCCAATTTGCAAGAGACAGAAATCTCATACTCTATGGTAAATAATTTTATAAAGTATGTGTTGATTCTGTAGCACTACTTCATTGTTGTTGTTGTTGTTGTTTTACTTTAATGTGTGTATTTTTGTTCTGACTCGCAGAAATTTAAAGACCATCTTGTTAATGGCTTATTAAGATCAAAACTACAGGCAAAGCATGACCTACTCCAAGTTGCAATACAAAAAGGTAAAATATCTGCTTAAATAACTTAGAAACCTGATCACTAATTTTCATTCAAAAGATATACATATATATATATTAAACACTTTTTTTTAATGCCTGTCCATAACCAGCCGGGACTGTGGATGGTCGGCATCACAGGTAAGGAAACAAGATCTTTCTCATTATTAATGGGAAGAAACAATAACAAAACTCTGTAGCCTGACAAAGATAGTATTCCAAATAATGGTTATTAATTACTTACACAAATTTCATGGTGTATGTGACCATTTTAATGGTTGAAAACCAAAACAGAAATATTAAACCCTTATTTTGGTGGATCACACTCTTCAGTGAATGTAACACAGACATTTTTCCTTTTTAATTTATTTCAGTTATTTAATTAAAAAAAAAAATTACACTCAGTGTATAATAGGAACACCTGTACTCCTGCTCATTCATGCAATTATCCAATCAGCCAGGTCCGAGGAGGTCAGAGGAGAATGGCCAGACTGGTTCAAGCTGACAAAAAGGCTACAGTAACTCAAATAATCACTCTTTACAACTGTGGTGAGCAGAAAAGCATCCCAGAAAGCAAAACATGCCGAACCTTGAGGCGGATGGGCTACAACAGCAGACAAGCACATTGGTTTCCACTCCTGTCAGCCAAGAACAGGAATCTGAGCCTACAGTGGGGACAGGTTCACTGAAACTTGCCAACTGGACGACGCTGGAAAATGTTGTGTGTGCTGAGATGCTTTTCTGCTCATCATGGTTATAAGGTGTGGTTATTTGTTTTACTGAACCATACTCGAACAATTCTGGCCATTCACTGGATGTTTTTTTTGTTTTCCGCACCATTCTGTGTAAACTCTCAAGACTGTTGTGCGTGAAAATCCCAGGTGATCAGCAGCTTCTGAAATGTTCAATCCAGCCTGTCTGACATGAACAACCATGCCACTGTCAAAGTCACTGAGATTACTTTTTTCCTCTATTCTGATGTTTGACTTCATTAACTGAAGCTCTTGACCAGTATCTGCATGATTTTATACATTGTGCTGCTGACACATGATTGGCTGATTGAATAACTGCATGAATTAGTAGGTATACAGGTGTTCCTATTAAAGTGGCCGGTGAGTGTACATTTTATTGTAAAATAGAATAGTCATGTTAGTGTTAGTTCTGTATAAAGATTCACAGGAATTGTTACTGAGTCATTGGGTATTTAGCCAGAATTTCTTGGTTTAACAGCAGCCCTTGTAAAATGTCATTGTATTTTCCACTCCTCCGCAGTTTCTTGTTAATCGCAGTTACATTTCTCACCTCAGAATGCGTTCCAGGAGGTCTGTCCGTCAGAGGAAGAATCCGCACGCCACTCAGATCAGCCAGAAGGCTTTCTCTCGAGACATGCTCTCTTACATCCAGGTATTCTGTCTCTGTGGTTGTAAATTGTCGTGCACATGTTTGGACATATGCGTAAATGCACCAAGTAATACTGAGAACTATGGTTGCATTTGTGTTATTTATGATTTTTCTTTGGCGCACTGTCTCAATTGTAAAGCTCAGGTTCTCTTCTGCAGGAATCTGGAGAGCCAGTTCCTCTGGTGGTAGACAGCTGCATCAGATTCATCAACCTTCATGGTATTCAATCTTTTATGAATGTTCAGTACTGTGCAAAAGTCTCAGGCACATGTTAAGAAAGTCTGTAAAGCAAAGATACCTTGAAAATGAAATGTGTCTGCATATACAAAACTGACTCTGAAGAACAGCAAACTAATAAACTACACCAAATTATATTTTCCAATCGCGTTTTTAAAATACTTTTTAAAACACTAGCAACATTCAGTCTGTAAAATCTGGTGACAGTAGATGGTAAACTTAATACCAGGGCTTCATAAATGTCCACAAGTGACACTCCTGACTTACTGCTGCAAACGAGGTAGCCATAGGCATAGTCAAAAGATTCTTTTATAGCATTACTCTAAAGAACTTTTTTTTTGCACCTTTATGCTTACGAGTTTAGGTTTGGTTGGTGCCAAGAAATCTTTGAGATCTTTGACTCTACTGTATGCTTCTGTTTCTATTTCGTTTCTTTGGTAAGACCTATGACAATATGAGGGGATGTTACGAGAGCCAGACCACATTTTCTATGCTTGATGCAGTCTGTGCCCAGAACCAAAGACCTTTTTCTTTACTCCTTGCTTTGCTCTGTTCCTTTGGAAAGACCTACACATTAAGGGCACAATACCTTGAACACAATATGATCAGATATAATCAGTGCCTACAAAACTAACAGATTTTGCTTTTCCATGTGATTTTTCACCCTCTCTTTGACAAGGCCTGCACCATGAGGGCATCTTTCGAGTCCCAGGCTCTCAGCTGGAGGTCAATCGGCTCAGAGACCTGTTTGAGAAAGGTACCTGTGTTCACTCTCTCCGACTGCTGTGGGCCATTAATAATGCAGGTCGGGGTAACTTTCTGTGTCTTGGTATGTAGGAGATGACCCCCTGGTCGAGGAAGTTTGTGACTTGGACTCTGTGGCCGGTGTGCTGAAGCTCTATTTCAGAGGAATGGAAAATCCTCTCTTTCCTAAAGACAGCTACGAACAACTGATGGAGTGTGGACGTAAGGGAATGTTTGTCTGTCTTACAAATGAGAGCACTGAGCGCACCAAGTCTAAAAACCTCTGTTCAAAATATATTCTGAATTATGAAAGAATACATACTGAATTCTTAAACAAAAATGAAGAAAGTAAAATAATTATAAAGATTATAAAAATCTATGATTATTATTAGATAATTAATTAATTAAATAATTATTAAAGGATGCTATCTTATTTGAAACAACTATATTATTTGACAAACTTGTATAACTAATGAAACCACGGTGCACGTAGCTGACTTTTGATTTTTGGATCCTGCTGTAGAGTTGAGTTGAGTTTAATATATATGTCACCTTTCACTTTCATTTCTAGGAATAGAAGATGAATCAGAGAAAGTAGCACAGTTAAAGTCAATTATTCTTTCCTACCCTTCTCCACTAGTTGTGGTGATGAGATACCTGTTTGCATTTCTCCACCAGTGAGTAATTAACCACTAGTCGTGGTCTAACGTTCTTCAAATACAGAAATAGGTCATCCATAATTCTGGGGGGGGGGGGGGGGGGGGGGGGGGGGGGGGGGGGGGGGGGGGGGGGGGGGGGGGGGGGGGGGGGGGGGG
>CM075018.1:18132313-18174008 GCA_037576675.1 Pangasius sanitwongsei
CCCTTTTTTTTTATAAACTTTTGGGGTTTTATTTTTTTTTAAAAACAATTTTTTTTTTTAATCAAATTTTTCCCCCCCCCCCCCCCCCCCCCCGCTCTCTCTTTCTCTGTGTGTGTGTATAGTGTCTCCCAATACAGCGATGAAAACATGATGCAACCCTACAACCTGGCTGTGTGTTTCGGACCCAGTCTGATCAGGGGGCCTGAGGACGCAGATGCTGTTACTCTCCAGCACATCAATGCTCTTGTCAAAACAATCATTATCCAGCATGAGTGCATCTTCCCCAGCCAGAATGAATTAGAAGGACCCGTCTATGAGACGTGCATGACACTAGAGCCAGATGATATGTGAGAACCCAAGTAGACACACACATAAACATAACTATATGTACAAACACTTAAAAACATATGGGCATAAATTGTGTGTGTGTGTGTGTCTGTTTGCAGTGAGGCTACTACAGAGGAGTCAGAGGTGGAACCAGACATGTCTCCTAACAAAGAAGTCAAAGATGGTAAGCTTTTGTTTTCTGCTGTGAAATTCCTGAACAGTTTTCTGAAATAAAATTTCCCAAGCAATGCTTACATCATTTTTCACTAATATAATTGTAAAATATTATTCAAGTAGTGTCAGTAATGCATAATCAAATCAAATAAGCATCTAATAAAGTCAAATAATTTGCATGTAATAATTTGCATTATTTGCAAATTTTTCACAAGGGCGTTTTCTTTTATGCTTCATTTTGCACTTGACTTGTTCACTGTAATAAAATGTGGTCTCAGCCCAGTTCGCATTTTGTTTTATGGGTAAAGAACTTGAAGATTATTGTACATATATAGCTCCAGTTTTCAGAATTTAACAAGCCTCAATGGCCCAAATGGCATTTTAAATGACACTATCCATAATTCAGTTTTACACAGCTATGTAACACTATGCTAAAAGTGTGGTGGGAGCACCAGGTGGTCTGAGCTCTTATCTATGCTAAAATGTCTAGAAAATCCCCTCTACTTGTATGCTTAACACCAAAAGCACCGAGGTCATTTGCAGCTAATACACTTTCAGTTCCACTTCAACAGGACTGTGGTTAGTTTAATATGAACCATGTTACTATTGAGCAGAACATAAAAATAGTGAAGAAGCAGGCCTAATGAAGAAACCAGTGAAGTCACTAGAAGTCTCAGCACCCAGATCTGCCACGTGACTCATGCCATACTTAAGTACATGGTGAATATTGTTACACTTCTTGCTTAGGTATCATTTGAACCCAGCTTAGGCATATGAGTGGCGCTACAAATATTGAAGATATTGAAGAAGTTAATTGATCAAACAATTGATATATACAGTATATACACACATACACACATTGGATATAAAGTCTATACATCCACATGTCAGAACCTTTTCCACCCTCATTGTGAAATTACAATGTATAAAAATAGGAAAAATAAAAAACTTACAATAACCTGGTTGCATAAGTGTGCACACTCCTAAACTAGTACACTGTTGAAGCACCTTTTGATTTTATTACACCAGTCAGTCTTTTTGGCTAAGAGTCTATCAGCATGGCACATCTTGACTTGGCAATATTTTCTAACTCTTTCTTGCAAAAACATTCTAGATCCAACAAATCTCCTGTGCACAGCCCGCTTCAGTTCACCCCATAGATTTTTAATTGGATTCAGGTCTGGGTTCTGGCTAGGCCATTCAAAAACATTGATCTTCTTTTGGATAGGCCATTCCTTTGTTGATTAGGATGTATGCTCTGGGTCATGCTAAAAGGGGGACACCTGAAGGTTTTGCATTAAAATCGACTGGAATTTGTAACTATTCATGATTCCCTCCACCTTGATAAAAGCCCCAGTTCTGGCTGAAGAAAAGCAGCCCTAAAGCATGATGCTGCCACCACCATGCTTCACCGTGGCTATGGTGTTCTTTTGGTGATGTGCTTTTTTTTTTGCACCAAACATACCTTTTGGAATTATGGAATTATTGTACCTTTTGGAATTGGTCTCAGACCATAACACATTTTGTCATATAGTATGTCAAAACCATTTCTATCCTGACTGTGCAGAGCTGGAAGGAGTGGCCTTGTTCGACTACACAGCCCGTTCCCCAGCTGAGCTATCCTTCAAACAGGGTGGGCGTCTCCGCCTTTACAGCAGAGCCTCTTCTGATTGGTGGAGAGGAGAAATAGATGGTTCTATAGGGCTTATCCCAAATAAATACATCCGTGTGCCAAGGTGAGTCATCCACACAGCAGTCTATGGTCAGATTATCCTTTACTGGCAACAGTCTTGTAGTCAGGATGACAGGATTTGTGTTATAGTGTTATAGTCTTATAGACATGCTGCCACTAATTAGCTGATAGAGATACATGGATATTTATCAGATTTTGCAAGAGTGGCAAAACATTTTCAATATTACAAAATTCCAGTCACCTTGACATTGCAAAGTTGGTAAACAAATACACAGGACAAAAGAGAATATGTATATATATATATATATATATATATATATATATATATATATATATATATATAGAGAGAGAGAGAGAGAGAGAGAGAGAGAGAGAGAGAAGAACAATGCAATGCAGAGGAAAATTCTGAGTTGGTAAAAATGTATGTATCTGAAATGTAATGTATCATCACACTAACCTGTCCCCTTGGATCCATGTTTCACATTTTGTTATCCTGCAGTATGGAGGGGGGGCAGGAGCACAAAGAAAGTTGCAACAGTGGAAGCCAGGCAGAGGAGCAGCCAGCCGGGCCAACACAAGCAAGGTACTCCACAGATGTGTAAAAAATCACTGAAGAGCCCACTGAATTATAAAATCATAATTATAATGGTAATTAATGGTATCCTTTTGAGTCTGGTTTCCTCGCAAGGTTTCTTCCTCATGTCGTCTTTCCTTTCCACTGTCATCTCTGGCTTGCTGATTAGGGATCAAAATCTACAACTATGTGTTATCACTGTTTACACCATTTTCATTCAAACGTTTTTTTTTTGGACACATACTATCTCCATGAGTTAACAACGGTTTGAAAACCAAGAATGAAAGAAGGTTAGAAATGTGTCTTTGTTTGATGCCTCTGCGTGATCTTCATTTCCCAGGATCAGAGTGTTCAGTGACAAGTCGGGGCTCAGTTCCAGCCAAGCTCTTGCAGGGAAGATTTCCTTACAGTTACCCACAGCACAACTGTCAAGCACTTCTCCAAGGGCTTTGCGAAAAACAGAGTATGCAAAAAACACACTTTTCAATGTTTTATCCTCTGAGATTTAATTAAATCTTGTCTCATCTATTAGTGCACTGTAGGCAGTGGAGAAAAGAGTACAAAACAAACTTGAGAACAAATACAGCTACTATACAAATAATTTCAAGAAATGACTCGAGTAAGATTAAATAAGTCATTTGGTGACTAATTACTATTATATGTCTATATGACACAACTATCCGACAATGTTCTCGGATGCTTAAGTGAAAACTGCCTTCATTATTACAGTATATAAAGTAAGGTAGTGTTAGCTGGCTAGCTAACTTAGCCAAATGCTAAGTTATGTATGGGTTTGTTAGTACTAGGTTTGTTATGTAGCTAGCTAGCTCATGTTAATTCATACATGTTTCTAGCTAGATAGTCAGCTATCTAGCAAAGATGCCCCTTACTCATTATTCTGAAAGTTACCTATAGGCTATAGCAGAACTTAGATATACAGTACTGTTCAAAAGTCTTAGGCACATGAAAAGAAATGCTGTAGAGCAAAGATGCCTTCAAAAATAATGAAATTAAATGTTTCTACATGAAAAGAAATACTATAAAGAGCAGTAAACAGTAATAAATGAAACAAAATCATTAAAAAAAATTAGTCTAAGGTACAGTTTGTGCTGTTTTATAAGGAAATGAGCTGTAAGTGTTACTGAGCATCTTGCAGAAGCAGCCACAGCTCTTCTGGAGACTTTGGCTGTCGCACTCGCTTCTTATTTCTGCAGCGAAACCCAGCAGCCTTCATTATGTTTTTTGTCTTATGTAATCTGCTGCTTTCTTTACTGAGATACAAACATTTTTCTGTAACATTTAATTTTGTGCTGGAAACTAAAGTTCTAAAATGTTTTTGTACTGACTTGATAATGTAGAAGTCAAAAAAAAAATCTATAACAAAGTTTGTACTTAAAAAATTAGGGTTCCTAAGACGTTTGCACAGTACTATATTTAACTCAACAGGCAGTCGCTACAGAACCTCGACGTGACCTCTTAAGTTTAATACAGAGCTTTCATACTGAAAAACATCCAAAGACCTGCAAGCTAGTCCAGCTCACTCAGCTAACTAATGCCTTACGTTTTCACTCACAGGTTGGATGTTCATCTGTGAAATGCTGATATCTCTACAAGTTTTGGCTTGCAGAATTTGCAGATCATTATCATTATGTTAAAAATAATTGGGCCCAGGATGCTGTCCTCACTGTCTCAGACATTGTTGCCGCTGATTAAGCATTTGGCGCCTGAAGTGTAGATTTTCAGCAGGAAGCTGCTTTATTTTGATTGGGTTTCAGAATTGAATCATTTAAAATGTGCACACACTGTCTGACACTCTTACACTCTATCTTACACTCTTACAGGATGCATTATTTTCTTTTACTCTGTAATAGTAATGAAAAATAAAATTAACAATGTACTCCAGTAAAAGTCTGTGATTTAATTATACTTCAAAAAAGGTATGTTACAACGAATCAAGTACTGTAATGAACGAGAGTACATGTAGTTCATTACTTTCCACCCCTGACTCTAGGCAAACTGCCAAAACATTTGTCTGACATTCTGTCCCTTTACCAGCCCCCAGATGAGAAGGACTACAGCGGACAGCGAAAGAGAGGAAGTCAAAATACTGGTGGATAAGGTTAGGAAATGTTTTTCTGAATCTGTAATTTGCTGATTCACAGACCTTTCTTCTGCTTGAAGGATTACAGTGAGAATAATGTGCCCTTGCAGGAGGTGTGTCATCAGATGAACTCTGTCTTCAAGGAGCTTCTTGTTCGCCAGCAAAAGCAGGATCAAGTCTCTACATCTTCTATCCCACCCGCCACCCTCTCTTCTTCTACTGGGCCCCCACAAACTTTCAACAAGAGAGGAATCACACCACAGAAAGGAAAAGGCAATTTTAAACCAGCTGAACAGATGAACTGAGAAATGAGGGGAACTAATTCTAACACACACTTAGACTGAAAAGAAGAGACATGCATAAGCGGTCTGTTACTAAATGCAAAAAAGAGAACTAAAATATGTGTTCCTGTAATGACATGGTAATCTGTGGTTCTGATTAGTTCCTCGTGATATTTATTTTTTAATTCTCTGATAAATGCAGTGGAGAAGTTTTCCCGGACAACCCTCTGATCATGTTACACGACTATAGCACTGCTGTAACTTCCCTATTTATGACTGTGTTCATCAAATCTTCAGTGACCTAATTCAGTTCAATCAGCTTAAGTGGTAATTTATTTTCTTTGGCTATTTATTCTCCAAATTGTGCACAACAGTCTACAAAAGTTTGGTGTTTTGCAATAAAACATTACAATATATGTAAACCTGTGAACATCTTCTTTCAGTGTGAGGTGTCATAAAATACCGCCAGTTTACTTGTACTTACTGTATTTACTGCTTTTTTAAAAATATTATTTCATTCCATAATTTTGGATTAATAGTTCTAAATGAGAAGGTTTAAGCAAAATGCTTGCACTAAACATCACTTTTTAACATAAAATACTTCTAGCACCATCATCAAGCAATTATACATACATACATATATATATATATATATATATATATATATATATATATAATAGTGTTACTGTATATTATAATAGAATAATATTATAGTTTTGGTGGTCAATTTACTGTGCAAAATAAAGTGGTTTAGGATATTGGTGTGATTAATGTTAACAAACCCTATTCTTTCAGAAAAATAAAAAAGCCTCACTAATATGCATTTAGCTGTTTGTAATATATATTTGCTGAGTATAGCATATTTGACCAAACATGAAGACACGTAGTTCATAGAGATCAATTTGTATAGTTTTCACTTGATAAAAAAGGTGCACAATGATTTTTGGTGAAATGCTTGTTTGGACCATTTTCTTGAATTCAAATAAGAAGCTGTGATGAAGGATCCAATTTCAGCCTTGTTAGTGATATACCCCTAGTGAAAAAGAAATGTACTTAATTGTATTTAAAACAACAAGAAATTTACGCTAAATAATTTATGCACTTAATTAAATTATGCACTTTGATTAAACTTAAATAATGTTGCAGTATAGTATGTTTCTTTTTAAATACATTATTGTGAAGTATACTATATGAAATAACATTTTAATTTATAGTCCTTAGGCATAAGTGCACGGAATGTGGTTTGGGACATAGCCCTGAATTCTCAATGAGAGAAAGCCTTTGATTTATGTTTAAGACATTAACCAAAAGTAAATTATATTTTCATGGCATCACTGAGTTCATGTGAATTGGTTTCATGGCAAGACTGTCTTTAAAAGTCATTTTAAAAAAGCAGGGTAATTTCCATTTTAGAAACCCATCGCAGGGCACAATCACACACACATACCCATTCACACACTACAGACAATTTAAAGATGCCAATCAGCCTACAAAGCATGTCTTTGGACTGGGGGAGGAAACCGGAGTACCTGGAAGAAACCCCCGAAGTATGGGGAGAACATCGCAAACTCCAACCCTGGAGGTGTGAGGCAACAGTGCTAACCACTAATTGTCTGTAGTGTGTGAATGGGTACGTGTGTGTGATTTTGTACAATTTTTTGTTTATATATATATATATATATATATATATATATATATATATATATATATATATATATATATATATATATACAAAATTGTACAAAGTATAAAAGGTGAACAGCAGCTCCTCATTGAAATCAGTGACAGTGTGGGGACTGTTTTAGTCAATTAGTCTCATGATTAAATTGCTCTTTTATAATTTGTCAGTGTGAATGGTGGACCGCTGAACTCCTACACGCGCCAACTTCCGGGAAGGATACGTCATCTTCCTGCGCCCTACGCTGATGTGGCTCTCATTGACGTGATTAGCAGCTGGGAGAAGCGCTGAAAGCTTTTCTGTTGCTCGCGTCAACATAGCCATAAAAACAATAATGAAGAGTTGGCTCGTTTTTGCATTTTTCCTCTGTGTGTGCAACGGTGAGTATTCTTATTTTTATATAAATATTTCTCTAAACTTTGTTTCTAAGATTAAACCCTGCGTACTGAGAGGAGAGTTTGCTAGCTAGCTATGTATTCATTCTTGCATTCCTATATGATGGGGCATGTTAAATGACTTTCAGATACTTGGATATGTAATAGTAGTTGATTAATTCTATTTTGTGCATTCATTTTAGGCAGTGTAGTTCAATATATAGACCTACCTTCATGACTAGTTAACTAGCTAAGCAGCTAGCTCTGAATTCCTACATCACTAGCTAGATGCCTGGTTGTTATGGTACATCATTTAAATGTTGGATAGTTAAATATGAACTTGAGCTATAAAATATAGATTATTTGCTATATATAATTTAAGGTTAAATTACTGAGGTTCTTGAAGTCCTGAAATCTGGTTGCTGTGTAACTATGAGTCTGTTAAGTGAGTTAATTGAGGCTAAAAGTGTGTATCCTCTATGTCTCTTTGCTCTGTGTATAGGGGAGAGCTGTCTGAACCCAGTCATTACACCATCAACATACACAACCAATGATGCAGTCATCTCCTCCGAGTCCGTCTTCATTGTCGAGCTCAGCTTGTCGTGTGCAAATGGAGTACAGGTAGCTTTCATCATGTTTAGGACATTTCCAGATAACCTGAATAAGTCATTAACCATCTTAACCATGCTGCGTTTTGTCCCCAGAGTGTGGCATTGTATGCTGATGTCAATGGAAGACAGTTTCCCGTGACAAGAGGCCAGGATGTTGGGAAGTACCAGGTCAATATGCTTGATCCGTTTCTGAAAATTCCCTTCTTATGCACTGGGTTGTCTAAGTTTCTTATGTAGATTCGTTTAGGACCACAAGAAGTAACATGAAATATTGTCAACGTAGATTTTTAGATAACTACCAACAGAAACACCTTATAATGTAAGAGTGCGTAGGGTTCTGTTTCTCTGTAGAATGTAATATGCTTCTTAAGACATTAGGCATAGCAGCGCTGACACTATAGCGCCACATAGTGATGTGTGCAAAACTGTTTTCATTTAAAGTTATTTAAGCACTGTTAAAGAAAACAGACCACCTGATTCGTCTTACAGCATATAGACCCCTACTAAGGTAAAAAGAGCTGTGAGAGCAAAAGCAAAATAAAGGCTTAATGTCACTGAGTGGGGACACGGTGGCTTAGTGGTTAGCACATTTGCCTAGCACCTCCGGAGTTGGGGTTTTGAATCCCGCCTCCTCCCTCCCTGTGCTTCGGGGATTTCACCAGGCACTTCGGTTTCCTCCCCCAGTCTAAAGACATGCACTGTAGGCTGATTGGCAAGTGAGTGATTGGCAACAATTTGATTTCCAAATTGTCTGTAGTGTGTGAGTTACTGTGCGATTGTGCCCTGCGATGGGTTGGCACCCCATCCCCGACTTGTACCCCAAGTGCCCCTGGATAGGCTCCCTGTGACCCTGTGTAGGATAAGCAGTACAGAAAATGGATGGATGGCATGTCACGGAGTGTGAAGTTCATGAGTGAGGAGTCAGAAGAAAAGTACATAAAATGATAGTTTACATATATAAATGATAGTTTCCACTCACAAAAGTAAAAGCATGGTATAATGCAGCATACACAAACCGGAGCTGGCTTTCATACGAGCACATTGATGATACGTGAACGTTTAAATGAAAGCAGTAAGTAGTAGGAAGTAACCCTTTGTTTTACATTATATTATTGAAAATACCCAAAAAAAAAAAAACGTAAATGCCATGTGAAGTTGGTTACAGTGATTTTCATTTATAAGCCACGTTTAAGCCGATTAATCACTTATTTGTCGATTAATTCTCATTAGTATTTGATTGTGTGTATATTTACTTGGATCGATTTGCGTTTCTAACAGGTGTCATGGAGTCTGCCTCACAAGCAGGCGAGCTCGGGGACATACCAAGTCAAATTCTTTGACGAGGAATCTTATAGTGCACTGCGCAAGGTTAGTAAATAATAATGCACATTTCTGTCATGGTTAAAGAATCAGAATAGGAAAGTCACACTACAGCTTATCAAAATAAGGAAATCGTCGATCTCATCTCAACTATTACACTTGGTTGGGTTCATCGTTTTTATTTGGGTTCATACACTGCAAAATTTATATTTTGTAGTGCTTACAGCGATCCCAAGGTTGAACCTTTGCCTTATACACACATGCGAGACTTCACTTACTGTAAGTCTGTGTAAAACAAACAACAGTGTGTTGCATGTTCATATTGCACATAAACATCAACTCCAGTATTGAGACCTGAGACCTTGGGGTTTCAGGGATTCTTGTGTGTGAGCATAGTTTGTAGAACAGGTGGATCTAATGTGAAATGTTCTGTGCATGTGCGTGTTTCAGGCTCAGAGAAACAATGAGGACGTGGACACGATCAAGCCCCTTTTCTCTGTCAATGTAGATCACAGGGTAAGTAGAACACTAATGGTTACTGTGCCCTCCAGAATTATTGGCACCCTTCATGAAAAATTAAAATGGTTTTAAAAAAAAAAATACATGCAATAAGTGATATTTTGAGCTCAAACATGTATAGTTTTATTTAAATATGATTTTTCTTTTTTGAAATAATGTTTTTTTCCCTGTACAAGACACTGGTTTC
Source organism: Pangasius sanitwongsei (assembly GCA_037576675.1). Taxonomy (NCBI): domain Eukaryota; kingdom Metazoa; phylum Chordata; class Actinopteri; order Siluriformes; family Pangasiidae; genus Pangasius; species Pangasius sanitwongsei. Next base: position 18,142,153 of record CM075018.1, read on the forward strand.
AAAATAATCACCCTTACACTCATACAATGTTGTGATGCACGCCGAGTCTTTGCCTGTAATCTCGAACAAGGTTGGAGACTTCTGTAGAGAGATCTTAGTCCACTCTTCCATAGAACATTTTAAGCACCTGTATTTTCTTAGGTTTGTGCATGTAGACATCCCTCTTCAATTCAGACCACAGTGTTTCATTAGGGTTCAAAGCCACAGATTGAGATGGTTATAGCAAAACACTGATTTTGTGTTTCTTTAGCTATTACTATGTTGATCTGGAAGTATGTTTGGCTCATCCTAAAAGTTGAAAGCTCCATCTATGGCCATATCTGAACTCCTGGCAGTGGCAAGCAGGATTTGGTCTGAAATATTGTGGTGCTAAACAGCCTCGAAGCATCACTGATCCACCTCCATATTTTACCATGGAGTGCTTTTCCTTGTATGTAGTCTGCTTTTGTCAAAAAATATGCTGATGATGCATGAACAAAACGTTTGCACACGATACACAATGCCAGTTGTAGTTAAATTACACTGTAATGTTCAGTACACATAATTGGATGACTAAGGGATTTTACGTGTGCAACCTCAGACATATACCCCGAGAAACAAGACACGGTTAAAGGTGACAGCACTGTTCCTGAGGACTGAGAGCAAATGTTTTAAAAAAAAAACAAAACTTTTTTTAAGAATGACAATATGTTTGACATTATGTTTATTTAAAATATTCTGTAGGGGTGGTAATAAATTTGGCGCACATATTTTTGTGGGAAAATATTTTTTAAAAATGAGAACACATTTTTGTTAGGAAGCTAAATAGTTTCTTTTTTTTTTTTGAGTGGAAAATTTAATTTATTTAGGTGTAATGTTTATTTTAGAGTCATTTCTTATGAAGGGTGCCAATAATTCTGGAGGCCACTGTACCTTCAGTTATTTATATTTAAGTCAAATGCACAGCCACTGTATGCTGTTTGTAGATTGCACTTTTTTTTAAGAGCTTTTCCATTATTTAAACCCTTTTTTTTTTTTTTTCAAATTTTTTTCACATGTAAAGCTTTCATAGACACTAGGAAGCATGTAGCCTAGCTGTTTATGTAAATTTGTAAATAATAATAGAAATATTAGAAAAAGCCTAAATACTGTATATGCACAACGGTATAGCAAGTAAAACCTTTTTTCTCCATGACTCTCCATGAATATTCATGACAGTAGCTGGTGGAATCGCACAATTATTTGCCTTTTTGGAAGTCAGCTAAAGGTTCCAAGAAAAGATTACGGTTTAACCTGAGCTTTCTGTCCATAGGGAGCTTGGAGTGGCCCTTGGGTGTCTACGGAGGTCCTGGCTGCCGCTGTTGGCGTCTTGGTCTACTACTTCGCTTTCAGTGCCAAGAGCACAATTCAGGCGTGACGAGAAACAACTCGCATTACTGTATAATCACTGACATGCTGTACGATATACCTCCATATTTTTTCCCTACATTCCTTTACACACTCATCCTTTTAGTATTTGATTTGTAAATATCCGGTAGTCTTAATGGAGATTCAGAGGGGAATAAGTAAGGATTTACAATTTCATTTCAGAAATGACTTTGAAACTTGAATTTAATAATAATAGCTGGAGACTGTACTGGGTTAGGGTTTGTCTGTAGGTCGTAGCTTTAGTACTACAAGCTCGGATGTAAATACAAGCAGGAGGGAATTAAGGTTCGGTAATAATGACAAATGCACTGACTGGATTAAACAAAAACAATGGTTTACATTCATATGAAAAAATAAACATTTATACATTTTAGATGATTTAATTCTTTTTTTTAATGTTTTAATTCTACATGTACACTCACAGTCCACTTTAATAGGAACACCTGCTTATTTCTGCAGTTATCCAATCAGTCAATCATGTAGCAGCAGCACAATGCATAAAGTCATGTAGGTAAGAGCTTAATGTTCACATCAAACATCAGAATGGCAAAAAAAAAGTGTGATCTCTGTGACTTTTTAACCGTGGCATGGTTTACACAGAATGGTGTGGAAAAATAAACATCCTGTGTGAAGAGGTTCTGCAGGCTGAAATGTTGATGAGAGAGATCAGAGGAGAATTAAAGTCAGAGATCACATTTCTTCCCCATTCCGATGGCTGATGTGAACTTTAACCGAAGCTCTTGACCTGTAACTGCATAATTTTATGCATTGTGCTGCTATCCGATGGCGTCCCATGCATTGTGATTGGATAGCTGCATAAATGAGCAGGTGTACAGCCGTTCCTTTTAAAGTGGACTGTGAGTGTATACCTAGATCAAGACTTGCTAATGTAATACTTGGGTATGAACACAAGGGGGCAGGCTAGCACTTTTCTGTGTGCAGTTAATGGTGTATAGTGTGTACTCTGTGCTGTTTACCACCACTCTGTGCTGTTTCTCACTGGTTTACATAATGTCCTGCCAATGAAGAATAGCAAATAGTTTAACTTAATTAGATTAGTTTGGAAATATTTTAGCTCCTAGGGTGTGTTATGTTTACTACAATGGAATTAGTAAAATTTCCCAAATTTAGTAATGTCCCTGTTCCCTAAATAACACTGATGGTTTTGTTTTTAATTTTTTTATGTATTAATTTCACCAAAAGTAGTAGATTCTATCCAGTCCTTGTACATTTCCATGTGGAGCTTAGCATCCACAAGTTCTCCACACACGATATTCTGATATGTTGAGGTTGTGTGAGGTGAACTGAAAGATTGTAAGTAATTACATCCTTATTAGAAATGAATATGGCTGGCATAGGAAATGGTACAAAAAAAAAAAGAAAACAAGAACTGGGTTATTGTATCTGAGAAGCTAAAAAAAATTCTCTGGGAAGTATGGGTATAACCAAATATCTCTTGGATCACATTTTATTAGAAGAACTGATTTGATACTCGATCCCTGTGTGGTTTTCACCTTGTATATTATGTTAAAGTGCAACTTTAACTCAATGTTCACTTTTGATGAGACCCATGTTCTAAAATTGGAGATATTCTAACTGATCATGATTCTTGTAATTTGGTAACAGTGCCACATACACATTTTAATGCCTCATTTTAACTTATAATGTCTCAGTTCCACTAACTAAACACGGTGAAACATGAGGTTTACTACTTATCATAAATGTCTGACTTTTTTATTTACACTTCCAAAAAGAAGGTTAGGACAGCATCTTGGTTTTTGTTTTATTGGTCTGTTGTTGGTTTTACAAATAATAAATTAAAAAAAAAAACAGCACCGGCATTATCAGTAATTACAGTATTGCACATAATTAGGCATAAACATTAAGCTTTTTGTAGATTTAAAGAATAGTAGTAGTAGTAGTAGTAGTATTAAGCATTATTCCAGTTTTAAAAGGTGTTTTATTTTTTTTTTTTTATTACAAACATTTATAAGCACATAAAGTCATAAAGCTTTATGTATACAGGCTTCCCATGTATCACAAATATTCTCTTCATTCAGTATTTTATTGACTAACTGTATGGAAACTGACAATATAATCCACAAATCGCAGAGTTATGAATTATTATACCAGTGCATAACAGCATAATTGGACATTGACCTCATTCACCTCATTTCACGTTGTCATTGTCAAAATTTTATGCTGTAGTTGTGAAACTTATCTGGTTTACACTTAACATGGCTATTACGCAGTCTATATATAATCCCAAGTTGCATCTGTGCCTAACTGTGATAGTTTATGAAAGCACGCTCTTGGGGGGAAAGTCCAATCTAGAACCTTTAAGAGTTCTACAAGTGGTTCCCTATGAGAAGCTAAGCTAGCAGCCCTTTTCAACTTTCCAATCCTTCGAAGAAAACAACTTTTCCTAAGAGTGTAATGCACAGTTTATTAATTTGTGCATAAGAGTGGGAGTGTTTCACATTTAGCCTCAAAGTAAACCTCTGGGTTGCAGTACATCTTCATGGAATTTATGCAAACTGACAATTAGTTTATTGATACCATAGCCAAAGCTTGCTGTAACTAATAAGCACCCTGTGGCGACCCTAATAAGTTTTAAACATAGTTATAGTGAGGAAAAAAATTAAACAAATTGTGACCGGTTGGTATGTGTTTCATCATGCCTATGGCCCAAATCAGTGCAGTGATTTAATGGGATGTAGTGCATGTCCTAAACATAAGCACCTGGAGTAGAGAACAGAAAAGAGATGAGGAATTTTTTTTTTTTTTTTGTGGCGGGGTGGGGCTTGCCTCACTGCACCACAAAATTTTCACTGCTGAGCCTGCTACATTAGCTGGATTCCACCAACATGCATTACTGGACAGAAGTCAGGTTTCCATTTGCTATATTCAGAGATTTAAAGCTTGGACAACTCAGCTTAGACTTGGAAATCACATTTTTATCTAATATAACTGATCACGAGCACGTTGAGCTAGGCCACATGAGCGTGGCAACATGTTAACTGTTTTACTGCTAGCATTGGAAAAGTCACTATGTACAGAAACTGATTCCTATGTATGGGATTGACACCTTACTCCAGCAGTGGGACACCTAGGCCAGGATAGTGGGCGACACTCCAGCAACCTGGTTTATGCATGGTGCCAAGTGGATAACACAAAACACATTGCTAGGCACAATCGACACAGTTCAATCAAGGGTTCTACTCAACATACTTATGTATTCAGAAGAAAGACTGAGGCTTCTGCCAAATTGTTGAACTAGCTCCTAAAGACGCTCATTTGGGTATGCTAAGAGGTTAACAGATGTAATCCATGCTATGCAGCCTGTGGGGAAGAATGGTTCTACGAACTATAACTCCCAGGGTTTCTTGGAACCAGCTCTGACCTGGCAAGAAGGTTCCAGAGAAAGATGGCTGTTTGACAGCGGTATTTATTGCAGATACTGCGTCATAAGTCACTTTGTTGAAGGTCTCATGCACAAGACGGTATCCATCATCATAAACACAAGCTGCATCTAAAGTGATTCCTGGGCTTATTAGTCAGATATTTATGGGCAGTGGTTCTAGGTTTACTTACAAGTTATCCAAATACAGTCTACAGCCACTGATACCAAAGAGTGGAGTTACCTAGACCCATGTACCTAGTTATCTAATTACCTATATACACTCACTGGTCACTTCAATAGGAGTGCCATACTAATACTGGGTAGTAGCCCTTTTGCTTTCAGAACAGCCTCAGTTCTTCAAGGCATGGATTCCAAAAGGTGTTGGAACCATTACACATTACATATTGATTATGAGAATTTGAGTAATCTCAGTGATAGCACTGCACACAAATGTCCTGTTCTACCACATCAGATTCAGATCTGGTGACTGGGGAGGCCATTGACGTACACTGAACTCAGTCGCAAATTCATGGAACCAGTTTGAGACAACTTGTGCTTTGTGACATGACGCATTATTATGCTGGAAGTAGCCATTATAAGATGGGTAAATTGTGGCCATAAAAGAATGCATGTGGTCAGCAACAATACTCAGGTAGGCTGTGGCATTCAAAATGATGCTGGATTGGTATTAATGGGCCCAGTGTGTACCAAGAAAACATTCCCCACAACATTACACCACCACCAGCCTGAACTGAAGGCAGTAAGCGTTCATGGATTCATGCTGTTAACACCAAATCCTGACTCTACCATCTGCATGTGGTAACAAAAATCAAGATTCATCAGACCAGGTGTCATTTTTCAGTCTTTAACTGTCCAGTTTCAGTGAGTCTGTGCCCAGTGCAGATTCCTGTGCAGATTCCTGTTCTTGGCTGACAGTAGTGAAACTCAATGTGGTCTTCTGTTATTAGCCCGTTCACTATAAGGTTTGAGGTGTTGTGCATTTTGAGATTCTTTTCTGCTCACCACATTTGAAAAGAGTGGTTATTTGAGTTACTGTAGACTTCCTGTCAACTCAAACCAGTCTGGCCATTTTCCTCTGACCTCTCTCATCAATAAGCCATTTCTGTATGCAGAACCGCTGCTCACTGGATGTTTTAGTTTTTTGCACTTTTCTGTGTAAACCGTAGGGATTTGTGGGCGTGAAAATCCCAGGAGATCAGCAGCTTCTGAAATACTCAACCAAGCCTGGCACCAACAACCATGCCACAGTCAAGGTCACATTTTTTCCCCATTCTGATGTTTGATATGAACATTAACTGAAGCTCTTGACCTGGATCTGCATGGAGCTGCTGCCACATGATTGGCTAATTGAATAACTGCATGAGCGGATGTATAGGTGTTCCTAATAATGTGTTCAGTGCACGTATACTGTATATTAGATCTGATCAGACTTTAGAGGAACAATAACCTGTCTTGCACATGTATGATTTTCCTCAGTCAGATAAAATTATTTGGTCATTTTTTTTCCAAAAAAGTTTTTATTATTATTGTATGTAACACAAGAGAGTAGTTTAGGGGAAATATGTCACAATTTTCCATCCACAAATTATATAACATTATATAACAACATAACATGTTTACATAAATTTATTGCACTTTAATAAATTACAATATCAATAAAAAAAAATCTATAGAACACTCTGGAACTCATTCACACATGCGGTAAATGGGGGAAATTTCTCATGACTAAGATGCAGTTGATGGGCGTCGAATATGAGACTTGTGCTATTACAGATTAAACTGGGGAACATAACCGCCAGGGAAGGAGGAATCTCAGAAATGGGTGATTGCACATTTCTTTGGCTGCAGTGACATTTAAGGCACTTTTGTTGCTCTGACATTGTTATTTTTTACTTGTTTGAAACCTAACTTAATTTTGGTTAAGTTTATAAAGGCTGCTTTGTCCATAATATCATAAACAGAGAATTAATGTAGATTATATGAAAGGAGCAGTGTACATCTGCTCCTACAGTCATCAGAACAGTCAAGCTATAGATCCCGTGTAATGCTACATTTGCTAAAATGGTGCAACACTGGTACCATATTTGTAAAGTGAACTGTGAATAAAACCTCATTATCCCTGATGTCTTCAGTATATGTACTTGTGTAACATGTGTGTTACGTTGCTGTTTCTTCCCCCCCCCCCCTCCATATTCTGTGTCCATTCATTTCCTGTTTTCACATTTGTGCGTCATTCATCGCCACCACTTTCTCACAATTTTGAAGTTGTCTTTTTGATGGAGTTTCCATGCATGACTCATTGTTCTCACTGATGCTTTCCATCAAGCTCAAAAGTGAGATTTTGTAGAAGAAAGACTGATAAGGAATAACAAAAGAGTGATAAATGATGCTAGGGAATGTCTGTGGTGCAGGCTTAGGCAGGCTTCCTCCTTTTCCATCAAGAATTCTTAAGCAGACTTCACATGCTCTTGGCTCAAAAGTTCTTCGATTTGATAAAATGTGTCATATATATACAGTATATGTTTCTAGTTCTTTGAAATGTAATTTAGTTTAGTGTTAGATGAGTAACTATATGCTCTTCATAAGTTTAGATTGAAACACCTCAAGTATATCCATGTTTTTGTGGACATGACATAACATTTATATGTTTACATCATGACCATGTTCTTCAGTTCATATTCATGTCCTACTTGGTCAGTGTGGTATAATCCACATGTGCTCATTCCAAACACTCATTGTGCTCATTGTGCTCATTCTAAGCACAATATCTCCAGCAACAAATCTCTCATTGATTCCCCATATCTCATTTTCTTTTGTCTTCTGCTTGGCTCTAATACATTGTAAATCTGCTCACCGTGTAATACACGTGTGAGTGGCTCAAAACGGGTAGTCCTTGGTGGTGCTAGTAGTGTGTATGGCACTGGATTCTTCAGGTAGGGAGCCCCTACGAGGGATACGAGGCCGGCAATGCAAAAGGGAGACAAGTTCATGAGAGACGCTGCTGGAGAAGGCTGTGTAGATCCAGGGATTCGTGCAGGAGTTCAAGCTGGCCAGCAGCATCAGGATAGTGAAGGCCACCCCTTTGAGAGAGAGAGAGAGAGATGAAGGAGTTAGAAGTGGAGATGCATGCTGCATCTGAATTTATTCCCTATTCATCAAATAGTTCACTATTTGGATACAGCATTTTTGTATTGTTGTTCTATTTCCTTGGATAGGGCACATTACCCATACTTCACCATAGAACTTACTTATAAAGATATGCTGGTATGAATATATACCATGTTATGTTATATATATATATATATATACACCAAATCAGGGCTTAGTTTTTAAAGAATAAACCTACCAAGCACACATCACGGGAATGGTATATCTGCATAAATGTGTATTCACACAATAATGGCTATTCATCTTAATAAGCCTGTTTTCAATCTATACTTGCAGAAATAGTTTAATTTAATACTTGTCTTGATGGTGCTGTGTTATAGTCTATATCAGTTCAATTCATATAACAGCATATGTCATTAAATTTAATTTAAAGGCTCTGTCTCTCATTCATTCCTAAACCAGTTACAACGTTATAATACTATAATCATTAATTGTAAGCAAAGTTGTCACAAATCACAATTTACTGAAAACTACATCATACAGTTATCATGTTATCTGACAAAATGGCACAAAATGGGTTGAGAAGAAATTACTGGTGTGTATTAATAGTGTGGATCAAATATAAATTATGAAAGTAATCCAGCGCCATCCAATGACGTTTGTGTACGCAGCTGCATGTGGTAAATTATATAAACAATTTGAAATTATGCACATTTAATTCATATTCTTTCTTATAGAGCATGTTTGATTTACTTTATTCCTACGTGTTAATTAATACACTGACTAACAAAAATGTACTAACAAGCACTTAAATTCACGCATGAATTCATAAGACTCATGACGTAGTTAAGCTTAGCTCTTCATTAGTTTGTGATTGGTGCATGCCTTGATAATTGAATGGTGTGCTTGTGCATACTTTTGGCTTTACTGGGACGATTTAACAACTGGGCACATGGGGGCCCACTAGGGGGTCCTCAACAAGCATAGATTTGAAGTGAATGATTGGTTATTAGGCTGTCGTACACAACACGTCACATAGAACACAAGCCAATGACTGTAAAGCCACTGAATCATTTGGAACCAATGAGTGGTCTGTTATGTCCTAGCTTTTTTAACTGGAGCTAGAAAAGACGAAAAAAAAAAAAAAAAACATGGATACCATAAACACACACTAAATGTGTCTAAAGCAGGCGTGTCCAATCTTATCCGCAAAGGGCCGGTGTGGGTACAGGTGAAGCCAGAGCCACACCTGATTCCACCAGTTTCATCAGTTGATCTTGTCTTTCAATAGACTATCAGATGTGTCTTTTGGAATGAATTCCCACACCCACGCTAGCCCTTTTCCGATAAGATTGAAACTCTAATGGGTCAGATTTAAAACACAAACTTCAAAATAAAACTTGGCCAAAAAAGACTCAACATGCTGTCACTGCTGGCTGTTGAGTTGGCATTTGTTAAGCAGATGGGTTTGCAATGTAAAAAGCAAGAATGAAGCCAGATGCCTAAGCTTATGCGTTCTGTGTTTCATTGAGACTACTCAACTCCTTATAATGAGTGTGTAATGTAGTAATATATGTGTTTTATTTTGTATATGTTGGGTTGAGAGGCGGGGCTCCATGCACTGGTTCATGCATAGGGGGGTGGTGAGTGGGACCCTGCTTAGGTTCCTGCCCAGGAGCCCATTATTTACTAATCTGTCCCTGAAACCACATATTGCCAAATGCATAGTTATTTAAAAGAGGATCTTTATTGCCAATAGTATGCATGGAAAGAGAGGGAAAGGGGAGGACAGTCAAGAAAGCTCTAAATTCTTACATTTAGAGAAACAGAAGCATAAAGTCTTTTGAATTTTAAAGGAGCAGATTGTCACTTTTGAGCCCTCAGCTAGCTGCAAGACAAGAAAAAAGGTCTGTACTCAGGAATATTATTATGCACTGACCACTTCTACCAGTACTGCGTGTCACACAGGAACAATAGACACTTTACACACAATATCCAGAGAACATTAAATTTGTTCAGTTGTTTCTATGCTGCTAGCTGTGGTGTTTATTGTATGTACAGTTCCACAATGCCATTGTGTTGTATTGTATTTATTGTGCTGTATTGAGTCTAAATGCATAGCATGTATTTACTGTCTTGTAACTTGTTTTCTATTTGCACCGTCTGTTTGTGATTATCTTGTGCTGCACTGTATTCGATACAATATTTGAACGCACTGTACCCTCTTTCTCTGTATATTTATGTCTGAATAGATGTATATGTGTATGTACTTTTGCTGAGCTATTTATTAATCATTCATGTTACTTGTAGTCATATGTATTACTAGGACAATGATGGGGTTCAATCGGTGAACTCACCATGATCCGGTGGGTTTGGGTCCCAAGCAGCCCAGAGCTGCACTGTGAAGAAGGGTGACCAGCACAAGGTATAAACCAGCACTATGACCAGAGTCATCCTCAGTGTTTTGGACATCGCTCTGGATACACCTGGCGGAGGAGGAGTCACGGGGCGCGAAATGGACGACGAAACCCGGACAGGAGGGACTGGATTGCAAATCTCCATAGGGGCCTCAAGTGACTTAGCGTAGGGCTCAGAGTAATCCAGGGAAGTCCGATAACAATCAGCAGCACCTTCACGAAGAGGCCCAGAGCTCACAGGAGCTGCTGAGTTGCTCTGATTTATGGGAGAGTGTGTGTGGGTGAGTGTGTGAGGCAGAACATCAGGGGACTGAGTGCTGTATTGTAGCTCATTTCCACCCTGGCTGTCCTGAAAGGGACAGTCACAGCAGTCTGGCTGCGGTGCATGCTGGGAGTTGCAGGCATTTGTGTATGACTGGGATGAGTCACTCTTGTTCCTTCGATGGAATCCTCTTCGGGAATCTCTCAACATGGATCCTCTTCCTCTCTCCCTTTCTCTTGTTTTGTCATTCTGATTTCGCAGGCTGGGCATGCGGAAGATGACTACATTTTTCTTCGAGTCAGCTGACACCACCCGCTTCGACTTCAGGTAGATGTTGTCATGGATCTCCCTGAAAATTCGCACCTGGGAGGAACGCAGTTGTGTCAAAGTTACGTAGAGGATATGACCTTTTATTAGATCAATTCAGATCCTTCTATTTGATACTATATGTCTGTTATTTCTGTTAAAATTTCTCTTTCTACTTTTCATTTTACGGTTTACTTTCACAGGTTGAATGCTTCAGGTAATACCTGGAAGTGGCTATGATGCGAACCTGTACCTTGCTTAGTCTCTTTTCTTTGTATCACATTTTAAAAACATGCTTAGAGATTATGTTTCATATCTTTTGTGGAGTCTTGCATGTTCTCATATGTCCATGATTTTCCCCAGAGTTCTCTGATTTTATATATATAGCAAGCTGCTTAAATCCCATTAAATATGTTTGAAATATTTCAGGAAAATGGATTCAAAACTGATGATGGAGTAATCTGTTTTCTTGCTAGTAAATTATTCAAGCATTCTGTTGTCTAATATATTTCACTGATCTGTGGCTTTTTATCTTCTGGTGTGATTTTCAGCTAGCATGCTACCACTAGCTGGCTCATACCAAATGCTTTTGACAGGATGGACAACAAAATACACACACACAGGATCAAGCATTATAAGTTTTGTCCTCTACATTGCATTTACCTAGCTAGGCCCTACAGCAGAGCAACCTTTCCCCTTCAACAAGAGCTTAACTTTCAGTTAGCTAGCAAACAAAAGCTGACTAGTTTGTTGTGTAGGATTTGTTCTACAGATCCTACAGAATGAGCACAGTTATACCACAGCTTCAGTAATGCACGGGCATACGTCAGGATCACTGTAGCTGGACAGCTGGCTAATGCTAGCTAAGGTCTGGTTGAGATGGGTTGCTCTTTATTTGATGCTCTGACAGTCACAGACTGTGACAGTCACGTCAATATGTTATGTATGTTTCTTCTCACAACACTTCTGAACTACTGAGTTAACAATAACTGGTGCACATTTTATCCTCACAATACAGTATTACTCTATAGTATGTCTATACTATTTAACACAGTACATTATTGGTTTCATCATCATACATGATGAAACATCATATATCAACAAGGGACAAGGGATCAACAGTCACTGTTTACCTTCTGACTGTATTATCAACATTTATTTTGAAAATCTAGGCGGAAAAGTTCTTCTAAATTGTAGAAGATTTCTATTACCTGGCACACTGTGATGATGAAGGTAGGAAGGATGAAGACAGCCAGAGTCATCCATGTCACATAGGCTTTCAAACCCCATGGCTCGGCAAAGTGTCCCCAACATTCAAACTCCCCTGGAGCTACTTCAGACCTGGAGAAAATGAACACCTAGGGAAAGACAAGGGGTGTTATAGGCTAAAATTGTACTAGGTAGTAATTATAATTGCAAATTTAAGACGAGTTTTACTGCAGACAACAATGTGGCCTGTTTTCTAAAGTGAGTTTGTGCAGCAACAGATGTATAATTATAAGTATATGGTCATATGTATTATAATAATAAGTATTATAACTTCTATGTCTATCTTTAGACTTGGGTACACTAACATTGCACTGGGGTGTCATTTGCAATTAAATCAAAACCCTGAATACAAATGTAGCTCATGCTTAAACTAGAATCTGTAAAAATTAGGAGCCAATTATGAGCTACTACAAAAACCATTTTTAGAAATATTGTTAGTGAGTGTACATAAGTCCAAATTGCCATCGGACAATATATAAAGTAATTTATGCAAGCAGACCAATAATTCTCAATTATTTATGTCACTTAATGTGAATGAAACCCTGAGTAGAGTGCACTCTCATACCTGCGGTACACTTAGCACAAGAGATAGACCCCAGGCCACCATGATGGGTGTGTTCCAGCGTGAGACTGCCCCTAGTCTGTAGGCCTGAAGGGGGCAGCATATGGCGTAATGGCGATCCACTGTCATAGCCACTATCATGTAGGAGGATGCGAACATGCCCACGATCTGCATGTATTTCACTGAGCGGCACAGCGCATCAGGCCCCTGGAACTTCTCTGTAATGTCCCATACCAGCTGAGGGAGAACCTGGAGTGTTGGAGTGGAAAGATGTGAAAATTTGAAAGATGTGATTTTACAGTATATTACTTGTCCAATAAAGTAAAATCATAATTTTTTAAATATATCATGGTATTTGTTTACTATTTCAGATTTTTAAAGATGGCCTTAAGTGAAAGCTTCTAGAACATTTTTAGATGGATTTGGTAAGAGGTTTTACTCTTACACTCCAGTAATTTGTCAAAACTATCAAAAATACCATTTTCTCCTATTTTAATATATGTTTGTTCTTTAAAAATAAGCTTCCTTGTTTTTAATATCTTGTTGTATATTTTAAATGAAATTCCATACATAGATGGCATAGATGTACTGTGATGTCTTCATCTTGACTAGTATAGCATTAAAGTCAAACTATTTCTGACTATTTTAAATCAAATAAATAAAGCATCATACATAAGTCAACACAGCATAAGAGCATTTCAAACTTTTCTCACAACTCAGAATGAATTCTCGAATCTGATTGGTCAGAAGGTGTTGATTAATTGTCTAGAAAAGAGCAGCTCTGGCAATAGTGCACGCTTTAGGGACTTCTATGGCCAATGCATCATATAAGACTAGTAGTAAATGGATTTTAAAAAATATTCTGTTACAAATTTATTTAAAAAAAAAAAAAACATCTAATTGGTGATATTGCATAGTTTTTTCTAAGGAGATATATTTTTTTAACATTTATAAAAAGGGGTTTCAGGTATCACTGCTTTGTAACAGTAAATTTTCCACCATGGGAGAGCCTTCAGGAAGGGGGAACCTTTTTATAAACGTTAAACGTAAATGATAAAATGGTGGATGTTCCACAACATTAAATGTATTTTTGAGTGGATAAGAAAGTATGATGTGTTGTTCACTAATTTTTTTTTTTTTTTTTGTGGTAAAAACAATTTTGTGGCATGCTGTTATAGGAATATAATCAATTTTGTGTTGGTAACAGCATCACACCAACCAGCTGTTGAATATTTTCCTATAACAGCACATGCCATTGTGTTTTCTAGGGTCCCCTATGTATTCTATTCCTCAAAAATTAGAATGCTGTGGCCATCAGGAGCAAGTTGACCTAAGAATATCTCAACTAAATTAAAGAAATCTGTGGTTTAAACCAATATTGTGGTTTGGTGGCAATCCTCCTTTATGGTGTATTAAACACTAGAACAAACAAACAAAGTTGTGCTTAGCAAATGTTAGCAGTTGATTTTTTTAAACTGACGGTTTAAATTAATGGACCTGCTTGTCTTGATTAGTCTGATCTACTACTCTGAGTGGGTGCCAAAATATTGTGCAGGCCACAATTTTGACTGCCTAGTTTGAAGTGAATGAGAATCATAATATTCAGAAATGTGCTGAAAAACTATTCCGAATCAAATACGCTGAAAGGTTACACATGGAGTCAGGGGAATTAGTGTGTAGTATGATTTTAGGGTGTATTATGATTTATTCAAGAATGGACCATCTCTAGTTATGCCCACCTGAAAAAAGGCCACCACCAAGTCAGCCACACAGAGGTTAACCATGAAAAGGTGCATGGGAGCGTTGTGCTTGCGTCTCCGCAGCAGGACCCACAGAACAAAGCTGTTGCTCAGCGTGGTGAGTGCCAGGACCAGGCTCAGGACTCCAATCTCCGCCTGCGCCAGTGCCATGTCCCGAACCCTGGCTGCAAGTGGGGCATTAGTGGTCCCTGCTGAGCTGTTCTGAAGCAGCCAGAAATATGATCCGCCACCATATGAACCATTCAGTCCACTGTTTTCACGGGAAGGAGCTGAAGAGGTGTTCCATGCGGGCATTGTGCGGTCTGTTCCATGCCAACCTAGTTCCTCTGCATCAGTCTCCATGCCTGTGATAGAAACGTAGTTTGTACATTGGTGGATTTACTGCAAAAGTGCAAAGATCAGCTACACTAGTGACCACTTGAATCCTTAAACATAGTGAATTTTGTGAGACAAATAGTGACTTTTGGTATGGGCAGTTACTTAGATGGCTTAGTGCATGTTTCTAAAGCAACCTAGAGCGTAAAAGAGCTTCTACATAAATAAAAAATGTACTGTTATTGTTAATAAATAGCATTGTTACTTAAATAAATGCCTGATTTCTGATAGGGTAACCACCTATATACATTATAAGCCCTTTTTACAAAATGATCCTTATAGGATTTGTAAATTTGTTCAATTTCACACATGTCTTGAGAGAACCCAATTCTCTCTCTCCTTCTCTCTCAAGGGCCTCTTTCTCAAAATGGTACCATCTGTGGAAGATTCACAAATCTGCCATTACATCTAATATGCAGGACAAAATTGCTCCCCTGAGGACTGACTTGAGTTCTCACAAAGGCTTAAACAGAAAGAAACCTCCTCTTTATATTCCCTAGTGAACCCTCAGCAAATATTTAACCCTCCACCCATGCATTTATATTAACTGTGTTTAAAAGATTGGACCAACTCTTCTAGATTTCTGCATGGAAAAATATGATATGATCAATAAAGACAGCCTTATTTAACAGCTGTTTTCAGTGCCATATATATATATGTATACTGAATACTCAATCAAGCCCATTGACTGAAAAAGTATGCGAACTCATATAAGCTACTAGTGGAACTTCTTTTACTGGCAGTACCCTCAACCAAATGCTTTCTGTAGCTGCTGATCATTCCTATGCTGCAATTAGGAGGTATCTTGGCATGTTCCTTTATACAAATCTGTTTCAGTTTGTGTATAATTTTAGGATGTCTTGCTTGAATGGCCTGCTTCAGATCACGCCACAGTACGTCAATGTGATTAAAGAAAGAGCTCTGACTTGGCCAATCTAAACTATATATTTAAAAAAAACTCTTGTGCTTGAGCCACTCTGGTGTTGATTTTTTCCCTGTGTTTTGCATGTTGCATGACAACTTCTTCTGTTGTAGATCACAGACAAACAGCCTGAATTTTGTGCTATAGAATTGCCCCTACTGTAGAATTCAACGGTTCCCTGGGGTGAGGTTTTGGTGTTGGTATGCAGTGTTTTGTGTTCTGCACATGTAACTTATGCGTACATTTACTGAAAAGTTAGAATTTTGTCTCATCTACCCACAGAACACCGTTCCAGTAGTGCCGGCTAAAATCCAGGTGGTCTTTTAGCAAATTTAAAACAGGCAGCAAAATTTTTCTTTCCTCCATTTCCTTTGTGGTAACCTCATATGAACCCCACTTGTGTTTTTCTTGTGTTTTTCTTAGGGTAGACTTGTGGACATTCTACTTCCTTAGCTGTCACTCTCGCATTCTTGATTGAGTGCCCTGAAACTGATGTTGGTAGCATGCCTACTTCTAGGAAGGTGCTGAATTTCTTTGCTAGGTTTCTATTATAAAAACACGACGGTGGACAAAACAGTAGCCCAGGCACCTGGGACAAGCAGATTTTGTGCCTGGGCTATTAGTTTTTCATTCATACTTTCTCTGGTAGACAGGAAGGTATAGAGTAAAGAGTTACTCCTTATTGACTTTTGCAAGACAATAGTTTTCATTTGGTACATACAGTACTGTGCAAAAGTCTTAGGCACATGCAAAGAAATGCTGTAGAGCAAAGGTGCCTTCAAAAATTATGAAAAAATAATAAATGTTTTTCAACATTTAAAAAATACTATAAAGAGCAGTAAACAGTAATAAATGAAACAAAGTCAATATCTGGTGATGACCCTTTGCTTTGAAAAAAATTAGTAGTCTCAGGTACAGTTTGTTCAGTATTGTAAGGAAATGAGCTGTAGGTTTTACTGAGCATCTTGCAGAAGCAGCCACAGTTCTTCTGGAGACTTTGACTGTTGCACTTGCTTCTTATTTTTGCAGCAAAGCCCAGCAGCTTTCAGTACTTTATTTTGTCTGAAAAGTGTCTCTTATGTAATATGCTGCTTTCCTTACTGACATACAAACCTTTTTAATTTAGTGCTGGAAAACTAATGTTTGGAAATCTAAAATGTTTTTGTACTGACTCAATAAGTCATGTAGAAGTCATAAAATAAAAATCTATTGAAAATAAAAAAAAAAGTTTGTAATAAAAAAAATAGGGTGCCTAAGACCTTTGCATAGTACTGTATGTTTAAACATAATATACTTCACCTTTATGTTGTAACTATAGTGCATGCTGAATCTTTTCAGAACCAAGAAAGATAGGTATAATGAAACTGAGCAAAATAAAGTTTGACACAAAGCCACTGCTTATTGCATGCACTTACCTTAAAACTGTTGAGGGAAGAGAAAATTCCAGCCTCGAATATCATCTTTTATACATGAGACGTGCATACATGATGTGCTCCTTGGTTTCTCTTAGTCTTTATTAATGCACTTAACTAGCTAAGTAGCTTTCCACTTTTTATTACATTACATCAGCTACCACTTTTTAGCCGAGTCATTTAGGTTTCCAGGTGACCAAAACATGAGAATGGGAAACACACTGGAGCTAATGAATTTATCATTTGTCCACTGTTGACAAGGAGTTTTACATCCCACTCTTTCGATGTAAGATTTCCACTCCTATGATGAGCAGTCATGGTGCCATTTTTAAAACTGAGTGTAGTGAATGACATGGAAGGATAGGACATACTGTATATGAGGAGCATCTTTATTGTATTTGGTCCACTTTGCATTATTATTAGAGTTAGGTGGCAGCAAATCCAAATCTCAAAACCACTAAACAGACCAAAGGCAAACTCAAAGGGGCTACAGAATGCAAAGGTTACAGAAAGAAGAGGCTACAGAATACACCAGAAATCAAAGGAGATAAAGGGTTAAGGAATGAAGGAAGGCAAGAAAGATCAGTTGAACTAAGAATGACACAGGAACCACAAAATCAAAAATAGACTAGGTTTAAAACACAAAGACAACCCACAGCAAGCACAATTCAACAAACAGCTCAGTAACTTTTCATCAGAGCCAGACAAAGAAAGTGGGATAAGTATAGAGACGAGACTGATGAGAGCTAATGAGACAGACAATTAAATACAGGTGCAGACAGAAAATAATGGGCATGCACAGGAAGGGTGGGTAAAAGAAGAAGCGCTAAAACCCAGAAGGCATACAGGAAACTTCTGTGACATTGAGTTCTGTGTAGCCAGATCCTTTGTAACCTTTTCAAAGTTTTATGAGCTTCAACAAGTCCCAAATAAAACATGTTTCACTTTTTGTTATCAAGGGCATTGTTTACGTAGTAGCCTTTCCTAAAACATAGTGCACTTAATGAACTTTAAAGAGTGTGTTAAGTACGTATATCCTAACATATTAAAAATATACTTTTTTTTTTTTAGGAACATATTATAAACATACTATTAGTGCAACAGCCATATTCTTAATAATGCCTAAAGGTAAACTACATATGAATCTGAAGAGATTCATCTTCAGCAATTGCTTTATTCTGTTTAGGGTTGCTGTGTGTCCAATGGGAGAATAGAATACACCAGGGCAACATGCGTCCACAAATTCACACACTCTGCAATTTTAGCACAGCCAATCCACCTAACTGTATGTTTTTAGATAGCAGGTGGAAACCAGAGCACCCCGAGGAAACCCACATGAACACAGTGAGAACATGCAAAACTCTGCACAGACTGTAAATCTATGATCGAACCCAGGACCCTGAAGCTATGCGTTGCCGCCACTGTGCCAACACACTTCACTTTTTTTTTTTTTTTCCACAAACCTGGCCAACATTCTGGAAGGGTGCTTTCCACACCACACCTAAAGCTGCCCCATTTTTTCCCAACCACTGCTCACATACCATGACTAACTAACAGGGGACAGAAGAAGTCCATCCTTGACACCATTGGGATTGGAATACACAATTTCCGTACCACAGGTCAAACAGTTGCAGCGCAAATTTGTTTTGTCACTGTTTTCACTTGTTTGACAAAGCCAATGTGCCGCACAGTAAAATCAATTTAACAGGAATAAATGGAGATTACAATTTCTTCTCCAAGTACAG
Organism: Pangasius sanitwongsei; assembly: GCA_037576675.1. Lineage (NCBI taxonomy): Eukaryota > Metazoa > Chordata > Actinopteri > Siluriformes > Pangasiidae > Pangasius > Pangasius sanitwongsei. Next base: position 18,161,122 of record CM075018.1, read on the forward strand.
TTTAAAATGCTTGAAAAAGTTACACATACAACTACACATATCTGCACTTATTCCAGATATATTTATACTGTTGCTGCCATCTATCTTTTATATCTTTTATATCCCTTATATTAGATTTTTAGATTTTTCCTTTTCTACCTGTATAAAAGTATAAATTCTGGTTTATGTAAATTGTATTTTTATTCACGGACAGTCATAAAAAGCATTTCACTGTACACCATACTGTATGGTGTAAGATAATTTAAAATATATTCTCTGCATATTATAACTTGCTTACATAAAAATCTAATAAATAATGAAATATGAAATTAATATAAGTAGTACCTGAATTTAATATAAGTAGTTCTTACAATTTTTATAACCACATTTTACTAGCGCTTCTCTACAAGTATAATTATATACAGTCACCAACCACTTTATTAGCAACACCCGTACATCATGCAGTTATCAAATCAGCCAATCATGTGGCAACAGCACAATGCATGAAATCATGCAGAGACAGGTCAGTAGTATTAGTTAACTAGGTTTAGTTAACTTTAGTTAGTTAGACTTCGGTTGTTGGTGCCAGGCACTCTGCGAGTTTACCCAGAATTGTGCGGGGGAAAAAAACATTCAGGAAGGCTATGGCAACTTAATCACTTTTTACAACCGTGGTAAGCAGAAAATCTCAGAATGCACAAGACATCAGATGTTGAGGAGGATTCACGGGGTTCCACTCCTGTCAGTGAAGAACAGGAATCCGAGGCTACAGTGGGCACAGATTCACTGAAACTGAGTTGATTGAAGATTGGAAAAATGTCACCTGCTCTGATGAATAATGTCATTAGATCTGCTGAAAAATGCCACTTGGTCTGATGAAAAATTTGGCGTCAACAGCATGAATCCATGGACACAAACTTTAGGTATAGTACTTCACACTTCTCTCCAGGTACATATCATTCCTTGCTTGCAGAGGTTCGGCTAAGCGACTAAAAAGACTGAATGGTCACAACAACTACCTTTTAATGCTTGACCATTGACTGTTAGTTCATGGCTATAAATACACATCATTTTGATGTGGTTGTGTTTTGTTTCACACTGACATGATGTTACCACTGATAATACACTCTGAACAAATGAGACATTTGTTTTGATCATGAAGCATAGAAGAATAAACACATATTTCTCCATCTAATCCTCATTAAACATCATTTTCGGTGTCAACTTTTTTTTTTTTTTAACAAGCCGTGTTATCAATAATCGGAAAAGAAAGGGTAAATGATTTTTTTTTTTTAAATTGTCTGTGAAAACTCTTCCTTTTCTTGATGAGTTGCATTTTGGTAAATAACTTATGTAAATGCATAAGCCACAGCAGAGGTAGAAATGGTTCATAGTTTAAAAAAACTGAATCACTAAACTATTGAGATTTTTTTTCATATGTTGAACAGACCTGCTACAAAATTTTTCAAGTGCTCGGGTTCGATCCGATGAAATATTTTCTTTTGGTCCGCAACCAACCCACGGTCCTCCAGCTGATGACCTGTGACTTAAACTATTTGTCCTATAAAAATGGGTGCATGTGCTGTTTATTAAGACTTCATTTAATAATGTGACTTCAGTCAGGAATGCAGAAATCTAGGCAATTCCAAAGGGTTCACAAACTTTTGGTCACAGCTGCTTCTTTTACCCCTTTGTAAAGCCATTTGTCTAGTCAAATGGCTTTAGAAAATGGTAAACAATGTCTACGTTCAGAGCCCAAAACACCATCTGAACATAACAAATGAGAAGTGTTTCATTAGCTGTACAGCAGAAAGCTGTTCAGCTTTGCAGCTGCACCATCTCACGGTTCTCCTGAAGGACATTTGCTAAGAGCTGCTGTCCGAGTTCTCCATCTGAGTTCTCCTATGTGTTAGCTGACTGTTTCTGCTCAGTGTCTGTCTTTACCTCAGCGTTTGGAATGATGCATGAAGGAAAGAGATCCTCCATCTGTTTCCACTGCTCCCATTTCTCTTTTCCCTCTCTCATTCTTTGTCTTTCATCTCAGCCCGTCTGTCTCTCCTTTTGCCTCCGTAAGGCTATTTGTAAATCTTTACACTTCAGATTATGAGATATGAGTTGACATTTATCAGATATTGAGCTCACTGATGGTTCAGTGCAAATTATAGCATACTGTATATGCAAACATTGCGTCTGGGTTTTGCTGTATGCTTTTACTTACTGCACTGATAAAGTGGCTGATAAGCTGGCACAGGGCAGTGTGGGAATTATGGAGTCTTGGTTCTCGCCAGGAACTCCATAAGCTCCTGCGACTCTACTTGTTCAGGTTGGCAGCATTGGTGTTTGAATTGGGTGTGACGATTCTATAAAAGCAATACAATCATCACTTTCCCACTAGCAAGTAATTATATTTGATTTATGATAACGACGTTGACATTGAATATTTGAATATAATACTGTAGATTGCAAAAAAGCTAAGTTGCTGAAATGAGCTAATTGGCTAACAATACATATGAGTTCTCAAATACTCTGGTGCAATAAATCATTAATCAGTAGCTCCGGTTTGTGTGTTTAAACGTCTTGGAATGTTTATAATTATCCAGAAAAAAGGGAAAAAATAATGTGCAATAAAACCGTTTGTTTTGATCCTAAATAGTTCATAGAAATGTAAAGAAAAACTAGGCTTTCATTCATTCCTTCACTGATCTTTATCAAGTGCTTTGTCCCAGTTAGGGTCATGGTGGATCCAGAGCCAACCCCAGGAACACTGGTTGAGATGCATGAATACACCCTGGATAGGACACCAGGACAGGACAGGACATCGTGCACACACACCAACATTCATACACTCTGATATACTGTTTTGTTTATAGTGTTTTATAATATTGTTGCTTCACATTTGAGCCATTATTATTATGCAGCCTGACCTAATGGATGGCAATCTGAAGATACTACCAAACCATCTGCTGTAAGTGGCACGTCCGAGCGCTGCATGACTGATGACTTAGCTCTCAAATGCACCCTCAGCTATACCACAAGCCATTAACGATAACTGTGTACACATGGTAAAGACAGGGTTAGACAAATATCTGTCCCTTCCCTTCCTTTTTATTTATTTTATTTTTTTTTTGCTTTTGCTTACTTTTCAGACACAGCCGTTATAGTATGTTAATATTGCTCATTTATACTTTGTGTTGTCTTATACACTTCTCTATTAGTGTTCACATCAGGTCATGCACCAGCTCGCACAAGATACCGATACTCCAGCAACCACACAAATTTGGCACAAGGAAACTTCTTAATTTATTTTTAAGCCTATATTTAGTCATTATGTCATTTAGTGTGGCATTTGAAGACAATTGATAAGTTTTTATATCGTAATGTGGTTTTGCAAGTCATGGCACGGTGAAGGATGGAGGCATGAAAACAGTGAACAATGCATTACCAAGCACAGCTAAATCGAATTCTGATGCCAGAATGGAAAGTGACTCATAATACCATTTTAATTATTTATTAAAAATGCAAATTAATTTTTCAAAAAATAGCTCCCAGTTGGATCTGACTACGGTTTTTATACCAGTGCAAGACGCTGCTTTCTCCTACACATGAGAAAATACAGCTGGCTCAAATAAGTGAACTTCCTCAGACAAACCTGTTAAAAAATTCACTACAACCTTAAAAAATATCACATGCTTCACTGACAGGTAGAAAGAATCCGCACTGCGATGCCACCCAGCCTCTGTCTGCCTGGCCCTTTTTCCATCGTCCACTTCCTGTAATAACCAGCCTATTTTTTGTTAACCATGAAGTGGAACAGGTAAATACATGGGCACACTGACATCAGCAAAAAGCTGATTAGATTTAAAACACTTCTATAGGCACAGTGATATGATCATTAGAAATGATATTCTCCTGAAGAGTTGCTGCCATCTCTGCTCTGTGTACAGGTCATGTCTCAAAACTGATAAATGGACTACTCACAACCTGCCATTCATGACGATGGAGTGTATATGTTTACAAGGCTGGTATACAAAGCATGTTCCTCTGAGTAAATTCTTGTCAACATTAGCATTGAGATAGTACATGTGAAATATCACACGAAGATATTTTGAAACAAGAAAACTCTAATTTGGCCTTTCACTTTTTACCAAATTTGCATAAATGTGGCATGGTTTTGTTACGTTCTGGGTTATTTTTTTATTATTTTCAGTGCTCATCTAATTTTCATCTATGTGCATTATGTGCACATGTGTCTACTACTAAGTTTCTAGTACTTAGTCTTTACTCCAGTAGCATTCAGCTGCCATATACACTCAGTGTTCTTGTTTATTATCATTATTATTATTTAAGTGCATGCTGGTCTTTCAAAACACCTTTGCCACTACACTCGTTTTTACTTATCTAAGGAATCTTTAATCATTTCCCCATGCATTTAAGCTAACCCAGGCTCTAGAACTCCGTAATAATGTATAAACACACAGTCATCTAACATACATTCATTTACTCACCTGACTACCAAAGATTTTATTTATATTCTTATGTGACATCTCGAACTAGTTTTCCACATGCTGTCAGTGCTTCTATAGAAGACAAAAGTAAACTTACTGTTTGTGCTCGTCCAGTCCCAGTTTGTTGATAGTTACCAGGTCCGGCACTTTTACTCCCTCTCTCTACCTGTCCAGCCTTACGCAGTACACGTGATTTCCACAGGATTGGTGAACAGAGGTGTGTTATTTCACCAGCGTAATGTGAACCAGCAAACTCGTTGTGTCACGTTTTGATTTAAGCCTGTGCAAATCAAGTTGTCGTTCCAGATGATATCAAGATATCCTTCAAATGATTGCGGCATTCCTGTGCAGTGCTTGGACAAGTCCTTATATCCCAGTCGAAATGGGTACTACTGCACTGATACAGCTGATTTTGAGCTCAGGCTGCTCTCCCTCTCTCTCTCTCTCTCTCTCTCTCTCTCCCTCTCTCCCCCCACCCCTCCCTGGTTCTCTGGGAGGAGATAGTTAAGACAGGTGTTCTATGACATAACTCTCCAGCATGAAACGTCCAGTCAGATGAGTTGGGTGTAAGGTCAAATATCTTTTTAGGTTGAGAGAAGAGTGATTTGTGTTGAAGTGTACACTGTCTTGTTCCTTTAACCTACCTCAGGTGTGATTCCCATACCTGCTCTGTGAAAAGAGGAGCAGCCAATGAATCAGTAATGTTATTGGTTTCCTCATTATGCGATGTGTTATTGTTGAGTCACTTCAATTACATTCATTCTGAGCTGATGGTTCATCAAGACATTGGTCACTTTACAGGGAAGGATGTTGAATGTCTAAAGGAGAAAAGGAGGATGAGAGGAGATACAAATTTGGCTCAAGGCTGCTGTCATATCCTTGTCTCTGGCCTGGATCAAGAGCATAATGGCGTGTTGTGCCAGGCAAGCAAAATATGTGATTAGCCACGGGAGGTGACACAAGTAACCTCATGCGCAACATCTCTCCTTGGGAGGACACAGCACCCATTGTCCTTTTTCCACACTCTGACAAATATCTCTAGTACTTAATGCTGCAGTGTTCACATGCATAAAGTGACATTAGCCAGTAGTCCACAGTCATTTGCCAGTAGATTTTTGAAAATAACCCGTCTACTGTCACAGGAGTAGAAGAGGCCCATATCATATCACCCTAACCCACTTTCTATGGAGATCTCAAGCCGGCTTGAGCTAATCTAACACACCAAGGCACATTTTCCAGATGTTCTCACCAGTGGCCAGAAATAAAACTAACAGCTGATTTCCTTGGGGGAAAGAAAAAGTTCCTCTGATTATCCCTTTACTACCCTGTATTTGGTAGTTGGGATACTGATTGACCCAAAGCACATTTGACAATTCATTATAAAGTCATTTGTTAAGACAGTTTGCCAGGAAAGACACAGTGCAGGCTTGCAGGCTGGGCTCCATTTCAAATGTCCATCTCAAATGTCAGTAATTTTAGAAACTCAAATCCCAGTGGCTTGAAAAAGGCCATCTTGAGTGATTTGAAAAATTAACCCATTATGTATGGGATCGGAACAAATAGATGGATGTAATTAAATTGCTTGAGTCGCTTGAATATTCATTCATTCATTCATTCATTCAATCATCTTCAGTAACTGAAGTAACTGAACAGTGTGAAAAGGATCACACCCTGGGTACACATATACACATTCATTCACAATTTTGAGTAGCCAATCCACAAACCGGCATGTTTTTGGGACGTTGGGGGAAAAAAAACTAGAGCATCCAACACACATGGACATAAGGAGAGCATGCAAAACTTTCCACTGTGTGGAAAATACATGACAGTATAACAGACATTATGATGGGACTACGCATCGATGGTGCAAGAACGATAGAGGCCACACAATGCTAGGTCTCTAAAGATGACCACACTCTGGGTCTGGATGTTATAAAAAGAGGAATGGTCCATCTTTTGCTTCCTGAAAGAGAAGACATCAGAAAGCAAAAGGTAGACTATTCCTATATTCACATTACGGAGGATAGCTTAAAGACCTCAGAAACCTTAAAGACAGCAAAGCACTACAGAGGGTGGTCAGGAATGGTTCAGAGGATCCCCCATGTAACTTCCCACACTACTGGATATTTATCATGCACTCTTTCTTCGTAAGACAGCCTGGCACCTAAAAGACCCTAGTTACCCAGCGTATCTACTGTTCTCCATCAGGAAGAAGGTACAGAACTATTAGCACTTGGACCACAGGATTCAGGGACTGTATATACACCTCAGCAATCTCATTAGGAACACTTAAAACCTTTCACACACCAACATCTATTGTTACAGTACTGCACTATTGGACATATTCCACTTTCTAAACATTGCACAAGCCATTTTCTACATCACACATGCCATTCCACTTTGCCCTTTAGTTTAACAATGAACGTCTTCTGATGATACTGTGATAAAAAAAAATGTAATGTTGTCTCTTGTTGTCTCTTATCTGACGTGAACGTCAGATGAGTGGTGAGTTGTCTTTGTGCTGTGAATACATCTGCTTTGTGTGTAGTCTTGAGGAATGATAAGTAAGATCAGGATAAGTAAGATGTTCACATGACAATAAAGAGCTTTAACGTCTGACTTTGATGTCAGTGCATATGTATGAATGCACTGGTGAGAACTCATGCTGAAAAGGCACATTAAGCATTATGTTATGCCAGGAGCTATGATATTCCAGAAGGTGTATGATACCAGGATTTGTATTATTGCACGAATGATGCATGAATGAGACACAAAACCAGAGGAATCTAAGCAAATAGGTCATTATTCCTCTCAGGAGAAATGGTATCAGTCTCTTAGGTTTAGTACAATTTGGTTGCGTAAGTAAGGAATGAAACGTAACAGAGTGTGCTGTCATAGGAAAATAATCAACGACAGGGTGGTGTGGTGTGATGTAACCTGACATGAAGCAGAGTTACTGTTATCGCCTTGAAGTAGCAACACATTCCAAAGCATTTTATTCCTCTTATACCGTATGCTGATTACAATTTTTTCTTAATTAAAGAACATCATGTCCTACTTTTTAATCACTCTGTAGTTACATTTAATGTCTGCAAAACAGATTATTTTATGATTATCACTTACATGAGCAGTTATAAACAGTCAAGTCTCGACTTTCCCTTGAAGGTAATAAGACAAAAAAATACAGCTTGTTTCATTTCAAGTCCTATCTCCTGAAGACTTTGTCATGGTGGAAACTGTAAACTTAAAAACAGCTTTACCTCTGCCTGTTACAAAGCACTGACACTGGAGACTCCTTACAAAAATACTAAATAAGCATCTCTTACAGAACGCTTGACCATACAATGATTATACCTTTTGCTTTGTTTAAAAAAAAAAAGTTTTTGTATGTGTATGTGGGGCATCCACCATGCAAGAGCCTGTAAATCAGTTACTATGGAAGATAACATATTATAACAAGCACATTACTCTAAATCTTAATCAATCAAGACCAATCAGATTTGAGAATTCAACAGCACTGTGTTATGAACTTTTTTTTTAAAAACTAAATTCCTTAAACAGCCTAAACATGCACTTAGACATTGTGGCTTACATTACTTGTATGTAAACGGTACATGGCATACTCCTGTCAGCCAAGAAGAGGAATCTGATGCTACCGTTAGCACAGGCTAATCCTTTCTAATCTTCAACTTCCCAGTTTCAGTGATCATTTTACACCATGGTTTTTTTTTTTTTTTGCACAATGCACAATTATTAACAGGCATTAACAGGCACACACTGCATACTATCAGTGAGACTGGATTGATATTATAGCACTTCCATCTCCAAACAAACTTCAGTCTAGAAATAAAGAGTTTGAGGCATTTGATTACCAGGTTCGGTTGTATCAGAACCTGGAACCAAACAAAAATCTGATCCATCCAAGGCCTGGACTGAGAAACTCTATTAATAATGAAAAAAGATTCAAGAGAGAAAGAGAACAGTCATAGGAAAAGGGGGCAGGGGGAGGAGAGAGGGAAAGAGAGAGAGAGAGAGAAATATAGTGCAGGGATGAAAAAACATATATTTGACTAATAGTCCTGGTGCCTGTATTACATTGCACAGAGAGTAAAACCAAACACAGTCACACAAGCACAGACCTAAACGCTCTAATCAAGCAATGTCTTAATCTGACATAAATAATGAGACTGCATTATGTTCCTGTTCCATGGGGCAATGCAAAACAGACCACAGCACCACATTTTAATCCAGCATCACAAACCAGATAGATTTCTGTGTCTAGCCTCATGTGACACAGGATTATACATCATGTGACATGAGGGTAAGTCAAGTACATGTTAGTAATCAATAATAAAACACACACACACATCATAATATGTATATATACAGTATATTTATATTTATGTTTATTATATTTTTCAAAAAGGATAAAAAAATATTTTGAGAAAAATGTTCTGGCTAATGGTCTTTGAGTTCATGTTTGTGTCTTATGTGGTTTTTATATCATGTATATGATTTTCAACAGAATCTCGCAGTTAATAGCCTGAAAATGGTATGTCAAATCGTATAATAATCAAGAAACGATATATTTTTCATGCACTGAATGTGTGAAAACACACATTAGCCACTATTTTATCTAAAATAAATGCCACCAAACTGTGGTTATTTGGTAGTGGTAAAATGGAGGTTATAATTTTGTTTTATAATAATTCTATTTTTTTTTAATATTATTCATTTTTTATTCATTTTTGAGTAAAAATTGTGTTTATAGCAAATGACTAAAACCAAATACACTTACTGTATTAGGTTAAGTCAAATGTTTTCAATGATACAATCTACCCTCATTTGGTAATTGATTGTAATTATATATAATTATACCCCAGCGCTTTGGAATGCTTGAACCTGATTGGTCAGAAGGTGTTAATTAATTTTCTGTGACAGCTGCACCAATTGCAAGGCAAATCACAGGTTAATTTTAATGTGCTCTTTCTAATATTTTATTGTTTCTATAGTTACACAGAGACTTGTATGGTGGACTCTCCACATAACTGGATTAAAAAATGAATATAATATAGCTTGATTAATGTTGTCATAGTGGTCATATCGTACAGCTACAGTGTTTTTTTTTTTTAAACATTTCCTGGTGTCACATCATTTAAAATCATACACATCACTTAATGTAAATGATTTGATAAATACATATAAAAAAGGCACATGGTTTTCTGGGCACATGATAAAATAATGGCTTTCTGAAATTTAGTTACACGATGGAAACAAATTTTATAGGCAAAAGTTATACAAATAATAATAATGACATTATAAAACAACATAGATGTATGATTGATTGATTGATTTATTTATTTTGAATACTCGAATATTTGCCAAACCATTCTTACTAAGAAAAATTTGAAAATTTAAGAATTTTAGGGCTTAAACCTTTTTTTTAAAGTATTTTTCTTACAGAAATAAAAGAAAATGCCCTTCAAGGAAGAGATGCTTTCAAGTAAATGCATTCAGGTTTCTATAGCAAACAGCTTTTTTTTAATGTTTTTATGTTTTATGGGTTTTTTTTATGATGTTAACGCATGCAGACACAAAAAAAGAGCATTGTGTCATTGATCCAAGTACTACTGATTGTACAGTTAAAGATATGTCTTTATTAGAGCCATGCCAGAAAGAAGATTTTATGTGAACCGCATTCAGCCATGTACTTGTACACATGCGTTTGGGGCGTAAGAGCAAGAGCTGACGTCACCGAGCAAATAGGATGCCGACAAAGATGTTTATTTGTCTGCAGAATATGGAAAATTGTGGGTGAAAGAAGGCTCAGTCTATGAGCGAGGGATGAGTGAAAGGTACAGGAAGAGTGAGAGAGGGAGGTGAATGGGTCTCTGTGATGGGCAGACGAGACAAGAGAGGGAGCCTTGTGGTGTGGTTCCGTGTCAGCATGTCAGCATGGTCATGTCTGGCTTGACTGATGTGTGTGTGTGAGTATGAAGGTGTGTGAAGGTACTGAGAATATAATAGAAATTTAAGGACATGCTTATACAGTATGCTGTAGTGTTAAACATTTACATCAGTATCACGTGCATGCTGTGAGCATTTTTGTTTTCTCTGATGTGTCACAACGTCCTGCTGCAATTAATGGTCATTACGCATCAGAATGAATCGAGGCTGTAGACGGAACTCCTGACTATATGATTCAAAGCACTGATGATTAAGAAACGCCAGCATGCCTAGAGGAAAAGCAGAAGACATTCGTTTCGTATTTTTCGTATGAATAAATACTGAGGTGGTCACCATGATCTCATGTGTAATATGGAAACAATTAATATTGGCCTTAACTAGATGTGATGGATTCCTCGGCGCAGGGCACAAGAGCGAATGTTTTTCGTTAGTTTCTCATTGTATTAAGAGGCGACATGGAGGAGGGATGGAGAGATAGATATAGAAAAACACTACCGATGAAGGCATTATAAATCTTCTTTTTATTTTTCACATTCTTTTCAAGGACCACTTTTAAGAAACGAGTAATCAGAAGGTCATCGCTGCCAACGGAGAACTGTCTGAGATTGCATGAGATGGCATGAGCGTTTAAATTGCATGGCATTAAGCAATCACTCACTAAAAATAAACTATCTAACAAACAAGAGCTAATGTTGGATATGGTGGGAATGATGCAGTGGGCGCCTTCTTGTAGGCAAGATGGGAAAAAGAGTATATAGTTGATTAAATATATATATATATATATGGAGAGAAAGAGAGCATTCCTTTAGCCTACTGTAATTATTCCCATTAGCTTTTTGGAAGGTTTGAGAACGCAGTAGAGAAAACATGCTCAAGGAAAGACAGAGGAGAAGGCATAGTGCCGAACACTGATTGAGACATTTAAGTGTGAAATGAGAGGTGCTGTACTAGTGACTGGCATTGACTAATATGCATGTGTGTGTGTGTGTGTGAGAGAGAGAGAGTATAGTCAGCCTGGGTGGAGCAGGAAACGTGAAATAGGAAAAAGATTTATATTTGGACATATTGTCATTGGTTCTTCTCGTTGCAAAGCATATCTGTGCGCTACACACATGGCAAAGTTGCGCACAACTGTTTTTTGTTCCCAGCTACATGCTATGAATGTGAACATGGAATAATTCACAGAAATGAGAGCTGAATATACACAGCAGGCTGTAAAGTACATGCTAGACCTTCATAGTTGCACTCTGACTGAATGGTGGTCTCAATGAATCTCAAACTGGCTACATCCAACTGCGGACCAATCAGATCTAATATTCTAACCAGATACCATGGTGTATCAAATGTATCAGATAAGAAAATTAGCGTCGATTGGTCTACAGCTGGAAGTAGCCAGTTTGCCGAAATTCACAGAGACCTTATTGCAATCAAAGTGCCACATTACACATTAAGTCACATTACCTAAACATTATCAAGCAGACATGGGGTTACACTAAGTTTACTAAAATATTTTAAAAAGCTTGAGAAATATCACGTCTGTAAATTAGCCTATAATAGAAGGAATACTAAGAGGCACCGGAAGATACTGACTGACAGGTCATTAGTCTTTAATGTAATTTCAGTAACAACACAAGGTATTAAATGTCCTTTAGTAACAAAGTTGGATCTAGTTGAACAAAATAAAAGGCTTTTTACGCCAAGGTTAATTGTGTCACTGTACAGATGGATTAAAGCTTTTTCTATTTTATTCCCACAGAAAATAAAAGGGGGGGGGGGGGGGCTATTCAACATTTCTAGGTTTCTGCACATGTAGGGCATTTGTTATGATTTTCACATTTATTTCATCATAAATTTATTCTAACATTATTTCCTCCCATGATTCATTTATTTTTACACGTGAATTTTTTCACAATTCATTTCCTTTCACATGTGATTTTGTTTTCAAGTGATTAATTTATTTTCACATTATTTTTTTTATGATTAATTTATTTTCAAATGTGATTTTTTTCACAATTTTTTCCTTTCACGTGATTTTTTTCCCACATGATTCATTTATTTTCACATATGATTTTGTTTTCACATGATTTGTTTATGTCCACATGTTAATTTTTCACACAAAACTCAACTCAACTCATTTGCAAGGATCACTTGCAAATGTTCTTGAGCTTAAGGGATGAAAAATAATTGCTTGGTGGTGTAAAGGATGATTACAAGGACTTGAGGGGGATAGATGGATGAATTCTGAATTAAATATGGCCTCCTATACATGTTCATGACAAGAAATAAAAGAGACTAGAAGCGTGAAAACAACTAAATTATAGCATGTCATTAGGAAATTGTTATTAGTTATTAATAAGCATTCTAATGGGGTTGCCCATAGATGTTAAGAATGTATATATATATATATATATATATATATATATATATATATATATA
>CM075018.1:18174108-18205805 GCA_037576675.1 Pangasius sanitwongsei
CTGATTTGGATGTAAATACCCTCAAATTAAAGCTGACAGTCTGCAGTTAAAGCACATCTTGTTCGTTTCATTTGAATTCCATTGTGGTGGTGTATAGAGCCAAAAATGTTAGAATTGTGTCGATGTCCCAATATTTATGGACCTGACTGTATGACTGATCATGAGGCAGAATTGTTCTCAGAAGATATGGTTTCATTTAGATAGAGGAGGGAAAATTATCTATACCTCCTGTAGAATTTTAATACTTATTCTCTGTCTTTATTGTTTGTTAAATCTGTAGTGTGTAGCGTATCTGTATAGGTTATCCATGTGGACTGGCTCTTACACAGCACATATTTTCTGTCTCGGTCTAATACGTTTCTGGACACCTTCATTACAGCAAGGCATCACCTTGCTAAAAAAAAAAAAAAAAAAAAAAGTATGTTTCTGCCTCCCTCTGAAATGAAACAGAAAATTTCCCATTTACAGAAGTGTGCTGAAATGAACATTGCTTCTCTCCACCTCCCCTCGTTCTCAGCAGAAAGCTCAGCAGCCAGCGCGCGGCTCTAACCGAGATTGACATTTTCCTCCTAATGAAATATGCTCCAAAAATTACAATCCATATTTAGAGGTAATGAAATCATCCAGAGTCTCTCTATTCTGGCACTCCTCCCCACAACCATTTGCTCATTATTCCTCATTCACTCACAGTGTCTATGGATAGTTCCTCTGCTCTCCTTTTCCCTTCATTCATTTTTTTCCCCCATTCTTGCTGTTCTGCTCTAACTGTTTGCATAGTCTATTTTCCCCCAGTTTTGTTTGCAGACTCTGAAATCTTAGCTAGCTGTCTGTACTGTGGGTTGCTTCATTTCTCCACTCTTGTTCCATCTGCATTTTAGGTTTTCTTTCATGTTTAGTATTAAATGAGATTTATTCTCTTCTCTCTTCTTCAGCATTGTGTTCATGTTTTGTATTGTGTTTGACAAATGTTTTTTTAAATTTGTTTTTTTTGTCATTTTACAGTGTAAAATTTGCTTCTCGCTTCCGTTTACTTTCTATACTTGTCAGTTTTCTGAAAGGCCGCCTGACTTTTTCTTCATTTAACTGTCTTCTAGTTCTGATGTTATCATTCTCTCTGCTCTAACTCTGCTACGATGAATGTGGAAAGGCCTAATTATTAGATGTTTAGTTGAATCAAGTATTAGAACATGGAAAAACAACAAAATATACCAGTTCTCCAGGGCCAGGGTTGGGAACCTCTAACACACTTACTTTACTAATGCTTCAAATAAAGAGGACTTGTGTGTGTGCGCAATCTGATAATCTGCAGGTGGTGTTCAAAGGATAATTACATGCGTAGTAGGGTGAGAAAGCGACATTTAAATGAGGTTGTGGGTGAAATGAAAAGAATAACTGGGGAAGTTAAAAATAAATGGAATTAGGTCCCCATGAAATGGCTTCTTAGCTGCGATTTGATTCCACATATTCACATTTTCCTTCTGAAACAGGATGTGCTTGACTGATTTTCACAATACCCAGTAGCATTGTAGATATGCCACACCCCCACAGAAGCGAAACAAACCTCGCTAATCTTGCAGGTTAGCAAGATAGTTGCATATAGAGAACAACGAAGAGATAGAAGCCCTGATGGTGCATAAAGACAGAATCATGTTCTTGCTCAGTCTGAGAAAGCGACATCTTTCACCACTGAAGAGCCTCAAGTTGGTAAAATACCTCCGAGAAGTGCCTGTCACATAGCCATGACCTCGTACATGACCTAATTCTGACCTCTTCAAAAAGGAATACACGACAACCTTTTTTTTTTTTTTTTCCTCTTCAACTAAGGGATGGAACAAGGAGCAGTGTGTGGTAATACATACAGCCAAAAATGTACTGATAAACTATGTTTGCTGCTAACCAACTGCAGGGCAAGACCCGACTCCAGGGCTGGACATAGCCGTTCTAGAGAACATTTAATTGGACGATCACAAAGTTTTGCCAAAATATGAATCTTCAAATATTTGGGATCATTTTCCTGGAAGTGACACACTGTAAAATTAAAACCAATTTTTTTTTTCAAATATAAAATATCAGTGGCCATGAAACAAAGGGACAAAATGCTCTGAAAAAGATCTCTTCTTTTTTTTTTCAGGGGAACTTTAAGTTCCTCTAATGAGTATAATGCTTTAAAAAAATGCTGATATGTTTTTGCAAACTTTGTACTACAAGGAATCTAATTTTAACATTTAATTAGACAACTTAAAAACAGTTAATGACACTTTTTTTTTTTCCCCAAAACAGTTTTTTTTTTTTTTTTTTTTTTGATATGACTTTGTATTACTGCAGTAATTTTGTTTAATCTTTTTTTTTTTTTTTTTTTTTTTTGGGCTACGGTTTCAGTGGTCTTAAGTCATAGTGTTAAAGAATTTAAATTATTTTAGGATACAATGTCATAACATCAACAAACCTACTTGTTTTTACATTTTTTTCCATTGTTGTGCTTAAAATGCTGAAACAGGATGAAGTTAAAAGTTAATAATTTTTTGTAGATACGTGTCGAATATTTATTAAGGCAAACATATTAAATGGCCATTTTGCTCGTTTGAACAACATAAACCTCTGTAGACAGAGCCTCCATTTCTTTTTTTTTTTTTTTTTTTTTTTTTTTTTGCAGGCTTTCTCGTGTCTCAAGTATAAACTTTTACCTGATCAGAGATTTAATCTATTCGCACCTTTCGCTTACACACAGCTTCATTTGAAACAAAGTTTTAACTGAGTGTTTTTTAGAATCCTTGTAATATTTAATTTGCATTGCAATACAATACAATGTATTTGCATTCAGTGTAATCAAAGACACTTTCATGCTTTGCTCATTAAGAACTTGTCTACTTAATGGTTAAAGTCTTAAGGTTAGTAGGACCTTCATAGGGTCATATTTTGAAATGAATAACTACACTTTTTTTTTTTTTCTTACAATACCTATAGATCTAACAAATTGCTGAGAAGTTGCTCAGTTCCCACTATTGCTGGATGCACAAATTGTAGGAACGCTGGTCACAAAAACAGCAAAAAAAAAATTGTATGCATCCAGAGAGACAGTGTCTAAAATTATGACTGCTTATTTAAAAAAAAAAAAAAAAAAAAAAAAAAAAAGAGAATAGCTCTCTGGGGAAATAAGAGCAGCTTTAGAAAGTTTCAACTCAAGGACAGGGCTAGGTGCTCACATACAGAGGAATAAGCTGGGGTAATGAGAACAAGGCCCATCAAACCATCTATACCTCAGAGCTTTGGAATTTTTTTTTTTTTTTAAACAAAATTTTTTTTTAAACTGTCTTTGTTCTCAGCCGCTCAGCTTGATAGCCTTCCTGTTATATATAAAATGGTTCGTTTTTTTCCCCCAAAGGTGTTGAAAAGGCCTGAAGCATCTCTGAAGACAAAAGGCAGCTGAACTAGATGCATAAAGACCTAAATAAATCTACTGTCTCTTTTCAACAGTAAGTTGCTGACTATAAAGGGATCCTAGAAGAGACAAAAAACACAGATTTATGTAAATAGCACTGCTTTGGGCCACATGCATAAAGCCTTTTCTTTTAAGACTAATAGAGTCCTTGCTTTGCACTTATTGTTGTTTATTAAAAGTTGACATCAACCATCAACAATTTATCACCTCTGCAGGTTTACAGCAAATGGGAGCAGAAGATTTAAAGTGTGCAAGTTGGGAAAGAATCATAATAGTAAAATGGAGTAGCATTTCGGTATTTTAGGTATTAAAGTTTATTGGTTTAAGTAAGGAATAAAACACTTTGGGATGTGCTGTAGTAGGAAAATAATCAACAGCAGTGTGGTGTGATACCATCACCAGCCTGAAGGTGGCACGTCCTGAAGTGTTTTATTCCCCTTATACTACAACAATTTGCAATTGTTTTATTTCTAATGAATGGCATATCATACTTTTTAGCCTATTATAGGTACATATTAATCACTTGCATTATGGCAGCTATAAACAGTCTTCCCTCATCGGCCTCTCTTTTTTTTTTTTTTTTCTCTTGAAGTTAATAAGACAAAGAAATGCAGCTTTTCTTTGCACTAAGAAACCAGAAAGGTCTCTGTAATGAGTTAGTTCCCTGAGGAGGAAAACCTTAAGGAACAGCTTTACAGCTGACTCCCTAGAGAAATGTTAAATAAACATCTCTTTACAAGAATTTTACAATTTGCAAATTTTAAAATTCACTTTCTCACATATATATATATATATATATATATATATATATAGTTTTGTGTGTACATAGCAAAACTTTAGACATAAAATGCATTTAGTGCCAAGAATGGGACTACATTTGAAAGAACTGGCATTGATGGGTGGAGCAAATAACCCTAAGCCTTACCTGCAGCTCAATTTATGACAACACAAATGTTTTCTGACATGTTTTTTCCGCCAGTGATATTCTCCAGTTCTGTTTGGAGTGTAATGGTTGCTGCCAGTACAATAGTACTGCGTTTGTGCGTCTCTGTAAAACATTAGCTGAGCTATTCAAAGCACAATGTGGAAGTTGATAAAAATCTGCAGGTTGCCCCTTCGTCATTTGCATCTAGCACTTTGAGACATTATAATGTCAATGTCTTATTTTGGCGTTCTTACCAGTTCCACATGTTCTCATTCACATGTTCACCTGCAGGAGAAAGCGAGAACAAGCCATCATTACGGAATGGAGTCTTAAAAATATGGCCACATAAGTTATAAGATTTACAAATGCTGATTCTTTATCAGGTCTTAGCATAAATAGTTCAACTGGAGGTAAATGCTATGAAACTGCATTATCGGTACATGGAAGTCTATGGAATGGGTCTTTTTTTCTTTTCTGCACCATCTCTAATTCTAAAAATCAGCATTTGACACTTAAACAACATTTTTTTAGGTTTAAATTAATCTTGTACATGCACATGCGACTTCATGTGAATAATATGTGATAAATAAAATCAGAGGTCACAGATCCTATTTTTGGTTGTGAAAATAAATGAATTATGTGGGGGAAAAAATCACATGAAACAAGTGGGGGAAAATCTGTTGAAATTAAATGAATCATGGGGGAAAGATGTGAAAATAAATGAATCATGTGTGGGGGAAAAAAATCACATGTAAATATAAATGAAACAAGGGATCATGGGTAAAAACCACATGTAAAAATAAATAATGCGTAAAAATCACAAGAAAATAAATTAACCATGTGAAAAAAAAATATGGGAAATCATGGGTAAAAAAAAAATCACATTTGTTTATAAATGAATTATGTGAAAGCAATCACATGAAAATAAATGAATCGAGTAAAATTCACGAGTGGAATTGTGGAATGTGAAACATAAAGTGCCTGAAGAACTTGACTGTGAATCATTTGATTATTCACACGTGAACGTCCTGTACCTTTTCTGTAACAAGGAACAAGGACCAGATTTGCACAGTAGGCACACGGAGGTAATAAACAGCAGGTAGTAGAGTTAATAAAGCTATATGTGCCTTAGGTGTCCAGTGTGTTAAAATGAGGAAATGTGTGAGAAACCTGAGATAGACACTAACCAGGACCATAAGAAACAGACAGCTGCCGGACATGCTGGCTAAAGCACTTAATGTGAATCCTGAAGGAGGATTGGATTACTGAAGTGTGAGAAAAATGTAGTTTTACTTTGGCATGTGATGTATGTAAGGTGAACAGGGTGGGTGGGACAGTATGAAGACCATACATTTATCCCTCAGTTATGCCAAGTTAGCACAGAATCCTGAACAACTGTTGACAGCTGAGTAAAGGCTGCAAGTTAGGAGTGTATTCTGATTTACAGAGGGGATAGGTGTCAGCTGGGGGAAGAAAGCAGGAATATGAGTTATGAAATAGGATGTTTCTGACTCAGGGCAAGGAAAAGCTGTCACACACACACACACACACACAGAGAGAGAGAGAGTTATTTGTACCGCTGTCCTGTGTATTACTGTGTCTAAATATTTGTGCTTACACCTAAACCAGCTGTTTTTAATGCAGTCCATTTTCTGAAAAGACATTGTATCAATGCATTGCATTATTGCAGTACCATATTAAATAACTGCCTGCTTTAAACACAGTAAGAAATTAAGTATTTGGACACTTTTATTTATGTAATTTTATACAATTCAAGTGCATATATATCCACTTCACATTTACACATATAATATGCAATCTTTATACTTTTTAACTGTAAATATGAACACAAAGTATGTATTTATAAGCATATGTTTAAAAATCAAAATTGATAGGGAAAAATGTATTCAGATACTATAAATTCTAGATATAAATGCTGCAAAAAAAAAAAAAGTTCACATGCAAAAAGTTCATGAAACCACAACGCATCATCCCTGGACAGGTGCACCATCCAAGATTTCACAATGTGCTCTCAAACTACTGTAATGATAAAGAAGGAAAGACAGAAGCCTATCTGAAAAGTTACGACCTGAAAGCAGCAGGAACAACAGCTACACAAAGAGCACTGAGCAATAAACTGCACCACAATCATCTCTGTGCCTACACCCCACGCAAAACTCCTCTGCTAAAAAAATAAGCACAGAAATGCACATCTAAAGGAATTCAGACAACTGTAACAATTCAGCACGTCATGTTTGAAGACAGAAGGGTTGTGCACATGATCCCAAGAACACCATACTCACAGTGAAACACGGAGGTGGGAGCATGATGATATGGGGCTGCTTCTCTTTAAGGAAATATGAATAGAGCAATGTACCAGGACATATTAGAGGAGAATTTAATCTCATCTGCCAAGAAACTGAATCTGGGGAGAAGATGAACGTTTCAACAAGTCAACAACCCCAAATATACAGCCAAAATAACTCAAGAAGGCCTTGCTTGGCCTAGCCAATCTCCTGATTTGAATCCTACTGAAAATTTATGGTGGATGGTGAAATTGTGAGTCCATCAGGAGTAACCTTGGGGAATTGAAGATGATTTGCCAAGAGGAATGGGCCAAAATTCGAAACACAATGCTTTAAAAACCTGATTATTTCTTACCATAGACATCTCCAAGCTATAACTGTCAACAACGGTTTTGCAAAAAAAAAAAAGTGCTAATGTTATTAATTTGTGGCGTCTGAATACTCTGTTTGTGCTTATGAAAACATACTTCTCAAGTGTCAAAATATATCACCATCTCAAAAGGTTGTTTTAATATTTAATATTAAAGCTGCAGTTTGTGTAACTCTTATAGTCATTAAGGAAAATGTCCTTACCGCGTCACAGGTTTCACGTTTTTTCATGATCATCATGGTGTCGCAAGACCCCCATAAAAAACATACGTTATTTACGACCACATGTAAACATGTCAAAATGGCAAAATGGCACCCTTTGAAGGTTGCACTTGGAAATGATGGTTTTGATTTATTCTGAATGTGCAGTAGAAGTAAGCCAAGGAACCTGGACTTGCAATATGATTTTAAAAACATTTCACCACTCGCCCAAGAGACTTCATCAGTTCTATTGAGTGGTGGAAAATTCTTCAGCATTTAAATCTGTCTCTAAATTAAGTCTCTCTCTCTCTCTCTCTCTCTGTCTCTCTCTCTCACACACACACACACACACACAAAACACGGAAGATACAGAGACATAAATGTCTAACAGACCAGACAAGGTAACACATACACTATCTAAACAGAAATGCACATATTACTCCACTGGTGGGAGAAAAAAACCAAAAAAAAAAAACAAAAAGCTATTACTACTTCAGATCAAGACACTACATGCAAGGACAAGCGACATTTGTTTGAGGACAACGGTGTTACACAGACAAAACAAACAAAACACTGCTTTGCTTTTACCCCTCTAGCATCCTATATAAACTCTTTTAAGTGAAATTCTGTGATGAGTTTTAAGATAGAGACAGCTAGAGGTATTACAGCATCAACCCAAGCCAACAGGCATGTCATATCGATAGCATTCACTTAGCTAACATTATTATTCTTTCTTTGATACCTCAACAAAGTCCTCACTGTTTCTAGGAAAACAGTGTCCATGATTTGTAAATACTGTAGTCCATAATGGAAGCTTACTTCAGGATAACATACATCTGCTCGCATCCTTAACATTAAAGTCAGCAATATACAACCTCTAACAGCTCCTTACTGACTGACTGACTGAAACACAAACATTCACCAGCCACTTTAATAGGAACACCCATACTGCTGCTCATTCGTGCACTTAACATCCAATCATGTAGCACCAGCACAATGCATAAAATCATGCAGGTACAGGTGAAGAACTTAAGTTAATGTTCACATCAAACATCCGAATGGGGAAAAATGTGATCTGTGATTTTAACAGTGACAGGGTTGTTGGTGCCAGCTGGTTTGAGTTTCAGAAACTGATGGAAATACCCTGGGCGTTTTATGCGTACATGACTATGTCATTTGCACAGAATAGTGTGAAAAACAAAAAACAACCAGTGAGCAGCAGTTCTAGAGGAGGAAATGCCTTGTTGATGAGAGAATTCAGAAGAGAATGGCCAGACTGGTTTGAGCTGTTGGGAACTAACTATAGTAAGGATATAGAAAAGATATAGTAACTCACATAACCACTCTTTACAACTGTGGTGAGCAGAATAGCATCTCAGAATGCACAATACGATGATCCTTGAAGCGGATCAGCTACAACAGCACAAGACCACACTGGTTTCCACTATGTGAGCCATGAAAAGGAATCAGGGGCTTCAGTAGGCACAGGCTCATAGTTGCAGATGCCAAACTAGGACGCTTTAAGGAGGCTTCATAATTATACAAAGAACCCCTGAAGAATCCTTTCCTAAGAGTGTCAATAGTGACCTGACTTCCCACTGATCTTAATTATTTTTAATAAAATATAAGGTGTGTAATATCAGTAAAGGAGAAAATCAATAAAATGCTCTCAGTAACTTCATAGCCCAACTAAAATTTCCAGCATATTTATTTTTATTTTCATATATATATTTGGAAAACTAGCATCGGTTTTCAGACCAAATAGTGGTGACCTAAAGCATACAACAGCATTTCTTATTATTACATATAAGTTGGGATGTAGTTGGCAAGAGCACTTCACATATTAGTACTCTCCTTCTTGTTCTTGGGGGAATCATCACAGCAAACAGTATTTTACCATGTGCCAAGAAAACCCTCTCTATTAGTTAACCACTGAAGCCTACAAAAACAGAAGGCAAGCTGGTCTTGTAACAAGGCCTGACCCCAATCTGTTTTTTACTGGAAGAAAGATGGTTCATCTGAGTGCAGAGATGCAGACATGGCTGCAGTTGGACTTGAATTCACACAAATGGTCAGACACAAATGGACAGTATAGCTGCATAGTAGCTCAGAGTTTTTATTAACTGTGCTGTGTATAGTCAGGTGTGAGAGATTCTTTTCAATGGGAAAATGTGTTGGAAAAACATAAGGGGTGAAGATACTTTTGGGAAGTTTGGAAAAAGCCAAGCTATGCCAAGATTCCAAAACAAATCACCATTGTAAATTCAGATGGGTCAAATTACTACAATTTAGCAGAACAAGTTTATCTGCTCTGTAGTATCCATGGCAGATGCCTATTTCACAGATTATTTTGCAGTGTTATTCTGTTTCACCCCTCATAACTGCCGATTCTGCTGAAAAATCCAGCATGGTCTGACCAGCTACCAGCTGGCAAAACACAGGCTGAGCTGGTCAAGCTGGTAGACCATCTTTGCCAACTAGTAAGTGCAGTTAGACGACACAAATATAGTAGCACCATCCTGTCCATCCGTGAAATTTATGCTTTATATGCTTGTGTCCCGATCTACACTACTTCTTTGGATACTCAGTGATCTACACATTATTTCTCAGAAATAAAGATATCAAACTGTACCTTTCTTTGTCCATGGGGTGGTACAGATTGTGCACCTTTAGTACGTGTCTGGGGGTAGGGTGGTGCAGCAGGTATCGTTGCCTCCTCACAGCTCCCGGGCCCTGGGTTAGATCCTGAGCTCAGGTTACTCTCTGTGAGGAGTTTCTGCACATGATGGACTCCGGATTCACTGCAACTCTGAGCATAAAACTGAATATGAGTGAGTGAGTATGCATCTTTCACCTTTAAGGTACATAATCTCAAGGACTACTGATGTACCTTTAAAGCCTTAATCTAAAAGCCAATTAAAGGTATGCCACGTGCACTTTCCCAAATAAGATATACATACTAAAGGTGCAAAAGATCTCAAACATTTACTGATGAATTTAGTCAAACAATAAAGAAACTGGAAAATAACTTACCAGCTGGCAAGGCTGATCTACCAGCTTGGCCAGATTGGCCTGTGTTTTGGCAGCTGGTTGCTAGTCAGATCAAGCTGGAACTGCCTGCCTCACACAAACCTTAGACATGGAGAGTCACACCCTCAGGCGCCTGGTAGGCATCTGAGTCAACCTGTCCACCCTGAAGGGTTTGCCCTAGACAGCCCCCACTTCAAAACAAGGTGTTCTAATTGGCTTACATCCTAGAAGAAGGTGGCGGTTTTCTTTCAATTCTAGGTTTGAGAGGGTTGAAACTGTTTTTCAAGACTCTGCTTTTTCACGCGTTAATGGTGCCAGATGCAGTACAACTACAGGACTGGCTCACATCAGTGGATCTGCACCATGTTTATTTTCATGTCCCAATCACCCCAGAAGACAAATTCTTTTTAATGTTTGTTTTCCGGGGATAGGTATTCCAATTCCAATTCCTAACCTTCATTCTCTCCCTAGTATCATGCGTGTTTGGAGATGTATGCAAGTGGCCTATTCTCCCCTGATGGCCATGACCTCAAGATACTGGCGCACTTGGACAACTGGCTTCTATGTACCCCATCAGGGAGAAGGACACTAGTCAGCTATGTTACAGGCTCATGGGGATGTCAGAAAAGACATCCCTAACATTAAAACATGCCAGACAATTTACTGTTTCTACAATTTGACTGATTTCCTAACTGGTGCAGCTTGCTTGAGGAGTGGTCAGTAAGCTGGTTAGACAAATATGGAGACATGATTGGACTGGTCAAAGTAGGGGCAGGCTGCAGCGTTTTAGGCTCGTTGGATGTTGATGTATACATGGTCCAAATGCAGCACACTGCAGCACCATGGATAATATCTCTCTGGTAACTCATAGGCTTATTATGACCTTTCTGAAAGGGGCAAGGCACCTCTATTTGCCATGATTTGCTAATGTGTGCATGTAAAGAAGCTACTGAATTGATTCATGCAAAGTCATCCTTACACTACATTGGTCACAATTGGTCATTGTGGGGTAACATTGTGTGACAGTGGGCAGTGTTGCCTGCTCCTCGGTTCGATCCTGAGCTCAGGTTACTGTCTCTACAGAGTTTCTGTGCATGTTTTCCCCATGTCCTTGTGGGTTTCCCTCAGGTTCTCTGGTTTCTTCCCACCTCCACAAAATCATGTTAGGTGGACTGGTTATTCTACATTGCCCCAGGGTGTGAATAAATGTGTAAAAAGAGTGTGTGTGTGTGCGCATGGTGTCCTGTGATGGACTGGTGTCCCATCCGCAGTGTGTTCCCACCTCACCCCCTGTGTTCCAGTGCTGGACTCCGCATCCACCACCACCCTGACCAGGATAAAGTGGTTACTGATGACTGAATGAATGAATGAATGAATGATCATGTTTTCACACAGCAGTGAAATAAAACGTAGTAGTTTGTAAGCAGTCTAAATCTTAATAAATAAATAAATAACTCGAAGAAATAATGGAAAAAAGGTATATTATAGCATATCTAGTCAGTCTTTTGCAGCAAGTTTAGACAGGGAATTAAAAATTTTCCTCTGAACAGTATTTGGACAAACGCAGTATGAGTCATGCTTGTAGTTTGGATTTCAGGGCTAAAAGGACCAGGCTAATCACTCATGAATCACAGTAACCAAACCCTGAAGAAAGATAGAGAGTTAGTGAGGATGTAGCCCTAAAATGGTGGCCAATAATCACGGGGGAAATGAATGACCTTTCAGTCCATAAACACAGAGTAAAATGAACTGAGGACGGATCGAGTTATACTGCTCTAGTGATGTGTCTTCAGTATTGCTTCCATGTCTTGCTGTTATATGGCCCTAAAACAACCGGGGGACCAGTTAGTGATAACACTTGAGATTAGGTGCAAAACAAATCCAGCTGTGTGTGAATCTGTTAGAGTGTGATGAAGCAGACCTCTGGGCATATTTTTATCTGCTTTAAGACCCTTGATATATGGTCTTTACCATAGAGGTTTACAGACTTGTGACACACACACATGCATTATTTATAGATATTAATTCGGTAAGGTTGTGGCTGTGATGAGTTCTTTCTGCTTCCTAACTTACTGCTACTGTTGCAAGTAATACAATGCTAGCAGTGTCATGCCAAGTTCTTCATTCCGGTTCTATATCACTCATAAAAATGATCACCCTGTGTTCTTTTGGAGAATGTGGAGTTGACTGTAGCTCTTGCGGTGTTGATTTATAAATACTGAGTATTGAACCACTGCCATTTTCATTTTACCCTGCAGCAGTGCATTTGCATGGATGGAGTTCCGACTCAGATAATGAGAGATTAGCATGTCATTGGGAGACACAGTGGGCTGCACAAATAATCACAACCCTCGATTTTGGGCAAGTTGTAATGTTACAACCTGGAACTGAAATGGATTTAATGGGGATTATCTGAATATTGGGAATATTGCGGAATATTGAAGTGGGGGGGGGGGGGGATTAACTTTGTTTGCAAAATTATTTTCAAATTTAAAAAAAAGTGTGATTGTGTAAATATTTATCAAGTATTGTTGCCTAAAATTCAGTTCCAGGTTGTAACACTACAAACACTACCAAAGGTGGTGAATTCTTATGCAAGCCACTGTATCTCTGTAGTCCTAATCCTAATCCTCTAGTTGAATTTTAAGTCCTAGACTGAGGGTCAATGTGGACACAAAAGATATAGAGGTGAAATGATTAAGCTTGTTGTACTTTAGGGCTTAAAGTGTGATGTAACATGGAAATGGATTGTAAACAAGAGCAATCAATCTTGGAAATGGGACCTAATCATGGAACAAAAGATCAATGTGTGTAAGCCAACGATTCGCCTCTCAGTGACATGCAAGTTCCAAGAAATGAAAGCCAAAACACTCATGCATGCCTCCTAGCAGACTGCATACTCTTTACTAACCTGGCCTTGCCAGTACTCCACTAAAGTTTTCTCCATTTTTCACTTTCCCCACCTTGCTGTACCCCTGACCTATAAATCCAAACTGTTCCAAAACATTTAGGATGTAAACTCTGAATGTCAGCTGTACTAAGAACATTCCATGTTTTCCGCTGTAGTAGTGCTTGGATTGCTAATCCTAACTTTGCTAATGATTACTAAAATCCTTCAAAGTGTGTGACTAAAAACATTTTTTTACTACCATAATAAATATTCTAAAAATAAAAATATAGAACTTTGACTTCCCAGTAGAGAAAGCTCAGAAGTGCTAAAAAGGTCTATAGTAACTTCCTTGTTTTCCTCCGAGAGGTTCACCACCATTAATTTGTTTCAGTGTTAGGCCATGTTAGCAGTTAATTGCAGTAATTATGTTATGGAGTTTCACTTTGTTAAACTTGGCCGGCTTATGTGGAGTCATGCCATCCATAACTCTCGAGAACAGCACTGCATTCATCAGACTCTCAATGGTCGCCCCCTGGTGAGTCGTTCGGAAACAAACACTTCAGTCTTCTTGTTACGGTTTGTCATAAGCTGAAAATTGTCAGCAATTTAGCTCCTCTTTTGCAGCACATCCTCAACCTTTTAATCCTTGTACTTTGAGCTAAAACTGAATTTTAAACCCTACTGGCACCCTAGCTCAAATTAGATAACAACATGTGGCCATGAGGTACTAAACCACATTAACCTTCAAATAAGCACTGAATAGCAGGAAAGTTGGCAGCGACACAAGTAAAATGTTGTAAATGGAAGTACGTTTGGCGGGTGTCACCCGCCTCATAGAGAGGTAATTCTCAAGAGCAATTTAAGCAAGCACAGAAAACGTCTGCTAGAATTTGTCCTGTAATTTAACTTTACCCCATGTGGTCTATCCATGTGTTAACAACTTGACAGCTACTTGTGATTTTCACAGCTTATAAAGCACAGGCAAAATTAGGAATAAGGAAGTTTATAAACCACTTTATTGACATAAAATGTCAGTGCCAATACATGTTAAACCATACAATTCTTTTTTTTTTTTTCCAGAATACACCAATGTAACAATGGAAATGCAATAGGATTTAAAGAATCAAACAAGATACCGGTTTACAGATAAATATTGTAGATAAGGTATGCACGTGGAAGAAATTGAACCGTGTTAAAATAGTAAGCATAAGATTAAACTTATGAACACTATTGTGTTGAGACAAAGGAAAAGGTCACTTAGAAATTTTGAGAATTCAGTAAGGTTCCATATTTACATCCTGGGAACTTTAAAATATTAAGTTTCTTGGATAACTTATTATTTCCCTGAATGATTTTAGAAAATACTGAACATAAATTAAGAAAAATTTAATAAGCACCTTTATAAAATAACTTGGCCTACTTTTGTCTATGGCTGGGACAGAACAATGGATTTCATGAATGATTAAATAAACCACTCCAAAATGACTACATGGCTGCATGAAACATTCTTGCAACTCAAGTTCGTTTAACCATGGAATGCTTTTTGACATTATAAACCATAATGTTGCACAATACCGCCGCATAAATATCATATTAACACATAATATAACCGTTATGTTGCATGACACGCATGTGGCCCTAGATGGACACCAAATGAATCCGAACAAACTTTCAAGTCTTCCAATACAACCTGTAAACAGCATAAATACAGTATATCTTGATCCTCTGTCCATATCTTGGAGTGCCGATGTTCGAGAATCTGTGGAGAACATGATTTGTTAAAAAGAAATTGAAAACTGATTTAATCAATGATATATGCAGCAAAGGGTTAATCACTGATGATTAAACTTCGAACCAGCTCGTCCACATTACAAAATGATTCATCATTTTAGACACAGAGTTATTACACACTGCTTCATTACCATTTATGGCTGTTGCGGTGTTTAGTTATAGCATTATAGCTCTGCAGTGAGGGGTCCACTGCTCTTGATGTTCCTCATGACGGACTGTACCACTTCCGATGTCGTGCCCTGCCCCCCTATGTCTGCTGTATGCCACTACAACACAACAGGCAACATGAAAAAAACTTAATATTCTGTTAATACCATTCCATTTCTCAAATTCATATGTGCAATATGTACACTCTCCAGCCACTTCATGCGATTATCCTGATCCATGCAATTATCAGTGCATAAAATCATGCAGACACAAGTCAAGAGCTTCAGTTCATTTTCACCTCAAATTGGACAGCAAACTACAAGTTCGGAAAAATACCAGGCAACATTTATCCAATCTTTAATTGTCCAGTTTCAATAAGCCTGTGCCCACTGCAGCCTCAGATTCCTGCTCTTGGCTGACACGAGTGGAACCCGTTTTGGTCTTCTGCTGTTGTAGCCTATCGACCTCAAGGTTTGTCATGTTCGGAGATGCTTTTCTACTCACCATGGTTGTAAAGAGTGGTTATTTGAGTTCTTGTCAGCTCAAACCAGTCTGGCCAGTCTTCTCTAACCTGTCTCATCAACAAAGCGTTTCTCCAATAGAACTGCCGCTCGCCGGACGTTTTTTTTGTTTTTTCGTTCCATTCTGTGTAAACTCGAGAGACTGTTGTGTGTAAACATCCCAGGAGATCAGCAGCTTCTGAAATACTCAAACCCAACCATGCTACTCTCAAAATCACTGAGATCACATCTTCCCCCTGTTCTGATGTTTGATATAAAAATTAGCAGAAGCTCTTGGCCTGTATCTGCGTGATTTTCTGCAATGCACTGCATGATTGGCCAAGTGGATAATTGCATGAATGATCAGGGAGCAAGTGGCTGGTGAGTGTATTTAGATATGGATACATTTATATAGTGCCCTTGAGTAAGGTTCTTAACCCTCAACTGCTCAACTTAATGCTTGTTTTGGATTCTGTCTCATTTGTAAGTCACTTTGGAAAAAAGTCAATAAATGGACATGCACAATCAGTGAGATTTGACCAAAAAGGGTAGCCAATTTCTAAACAAACAAAGGTTTGTGTTCTTTTTAAAATGAAACTTAAAAGAAAGGATCAGCATTCTTTTATACTGTCAAAACACAAGTACACAACATATAATAATTTCCTTATGGTCCATTAAAACTTTAATTCCTAACCCAGAGAACTTAGATTCTAGTAGAATCTCATTGGGGGTCATTTATCAAGCTGAGCATTTGCATAAAACGTGGTTTTCATGAAAATAAATGAATAATGAATTCAAAGTAGTTATTTATTTTAAATCACATACACATTTTGTAAAAAGAATGAAACTCAGCCACTTCGTATTAATAACTTGAAAGAAAGTAATAAAAAAAAAAAATTAAGAAGAGTTCGTGCGTGTCCGTAGGAGCGAGTGTTCTGCATTGCTTTTCATCATTTAGTCTTCATTTTGTTGTTTTTCAGCTCTCTGTGAGTGTAGCTTCTTATGAAGCTTCGTAGGCATCACTAAATGTACATGTGCCATGGACACACCTGGTAATTTACATGTGATTTATAATATAATTAATAAGACTGGTATCATTTATAATTACATTAATAAGCATTTGCACACACTTGTGCTGCAATTGTGAACACACTTGAGTTGGTACAACTGTATAAGCGATTTATTTTAAAGGAGAACATCCCTGATCGTAATCTCCGGCTCATCAGATAATGAGCGAGTTGAGCTTTTGCAGCATAACAATAACGAATTCCGGCTTGAAAGATATGGTTGCAGGGAGTGCTGCACATGGGCAGGTACCAGTGATTTTCTTTAGCAAAGTGCCATTGTTATGCATATAAGCCTGTCACGCTTACAACAACAGTAAATATCCACAATGTCCGCCTGAAACGTGTTATACAAGTCCAGCAGGGTTACAGATTAAGGAAACAAACCAGTGCTAGGGGATGTATTATCATCGGCCTCTGTTTCATAAGAATAGGAACTCACGGGACAGCTGCGGAATGAGTTGTCCTTACCTGAGTCTCGTTCATAGTGGTGAAAATAGCATTACGGATCATGCTGGCATACTCGTGAAGTCTGAAGAAGAAAAGTGAAGAATAGATTACACAGATTAACATCACTTATATTTTTTTAGTAAGTGCTTTTATGCATAATTACACATTAGCTAGACTACAGCTTAAGTGGAAGAGTTGAGAGGTAAGGGCGCAAAAATCATTTTCTGGTAGTTCAAGGGCCAGAAGCAACAAGTCCAAGTGCAGTCTAAACAAGTCATTTCTTGTGTGGAAAAACAGCCACAGACAGCATGGTTAAATTCAAAATTAGACTTGATGTGTAGCTATGTCTATGCAATCACCCCTTAATATTATAAAATGATTTAATATTTCAAAAAAGTAAATAAATAAACAAATCAATAAGTAACAGCCACACAGTTACGATTCAGGCCCCAAAATGTCTGGATCCAGCTTGGCCACTGATTACAGGTGCTAAGAGAAATGACTAACGTCTCAAACAGAACATTATGTCAAACCATCATGTGTGGCGACAGCTGAAAATAACAGACAGGGAGGGTCAGTGTGACCGACATGCTGAACTTACTTGAGGTGATCCAGCATGAGACAGCTGGCCAGTAGCATTGCAGTGGGGTTGGCAATGTTCCGGCCAGCGATGCTCTTCCCTGTGTTCCTAGTGGCCTGTCAGAACAATAAATCCACAAATCAACCCAATATAATCAGCATAAAATGAATGATCAACAATATCAATCAAACGTATGTACTGAATGTTTATGTTGCACATTTAAAAAAAAAAAAAAAAAAACCACCCCACACACACACACAGAGGAGAACAACTAATTTAATCTTTTCATTAAAATCGATTTAACCTTTGTCCTTGTTTCAAATACACCATCTTCTCGGCTAACGTGTACTCACTGTTTCAAAAACAGCATAATCGTTCCCGTAGTTGGCTCCAGGGACCAGCCCGGGTCCGCCCACTAGCCCGGCACACACGTTGCTGACCACGTTACCATACAGATTAGGCATCACCATGACATCAAACTGGTGGGGCTTGGAAACAAGCTGGGACAAAATACAAAAAAAAAAAAAAAAAAAAAAAAAAAAAAAGAGAAGGCAACAACAATGAGGCCTTTTTTAAGTTAAGTTAGTATTATATTAGTATACTTATGTATTATTTATCTATGCCACATGGCTTGAAAACACAGACAGGGCATACAGAACTATGAATTTTTTAGAATTATGACCTATGCTCACCTGCATAGTGGTGTTGTCTACAATCATGCTGTCGAAGGCAATGTCAGGGTATCCAGCGGCCACCTCCTTACAGCACTGGAGAAAGAGGCCATCGCCTAGTTTCCTGTGGAGACAAAGAGAGAGGGAAAGACAGGCAAACAGTGAGGGAGAAAGACAGAGCAATAGAGAGAGAGAGACACACACACACACAGAGTGAGGGAAAGGGCGAGACAGGCAGAGAGAAAGAGACAGACAGGCAGAAAAACACTGATTCAGTAATCTGCTTATGGCTCATGTGGCAATGTAGCTATAAATCGATTTATAAGACTAACTACATAATGACTGACAGCTGGACACTCAAAGCAACAGGAAGATTTGTGCAGTTACAACTTACAAGATTATCATCAGTTCAAAGCTCCACAAGTGCCAGGAAAGCACTTATACTTACAAGTGTTGTTCAGGATCGAATTCACTTTGTTTATATAAATCATCTGCAGTTTCTCAAGTACTGTATACTATTTATGTGCGAATTAAACCTCAAAACTGAGACAGATCTTTTGTTGGTTTATTATAACTGCTGCGACAGAAGCGAAAATTCAATTCAGTGAGCAAGCTAGAGGTGAGCGTGCCAAGGAAAAAGCTCCGGTCAAATTCTGAATGCTCCATCCTCACTGGGTTCCCACCAATGATGTACATACGAGCGGACGTTGTGACAGGGATTCAAAAGTGAAGCCAAACTGTCTCGCACAATAGGCCTCATTTAACAAGCTGGATATGAACGGATTTATGTGCATTATTATTTAAAAAGTACTTCAACTTCTGCTTCAGAGAATTTGTTCCTTTTTTGGCCAGGTTGTGCTTTCAGCTCTGTGAACATGGCCTTTTTTTTTGTTTTGTTTTTTAAATAGAGTTTTGTAGGCATCACCAAAGGCAAATCAGCTGTGGCAGGTATGTGCCGGTAATTTACAGCTGATTGCCTTTTATCAATATACACAAGAGAATACGGAAAAAAAAAAAAAAATTCAGTGTTTATGAAACTTTTGCAAAACCCGTGTACGTTTTTGTTTAGTTTGGCTTACACAAACATTTACACACAACTTTTACTAAAGGATTGATGAATGAGGCCCAGTGGGAGTCAATGGAGCCATGTTATCCTCTCATATGGCTTCTACTGGTTGTGACAACAAATATGTTCAAATAGTAACACATGGCAGCGTTAATTCTTAACATCCTTCAACCAAGACATGACATTGACTATACGTTCTCTAGACTCCAGTACTAACAAATTAAACCCAGTTTTTAGTAGGAGGCTCAGGCTTCTGGACTTTTTGTGGTAGAATACACTTCAAAGTGATAATAAGTAATAGTTGAATCGCAAGGAAGGAGTGAATTAAACTGTTTCAGACTGGCATAAAAGGTCAAACTGGCATATTAAACTGTAGCGAGGATATGTTGGCACATGATACGTTTTTATTGAACATGCGTAACAACTCACATGATGTTAGCCTTGTGCACAGCTGTGACCCTGCGTCGCCCTTTCTCTCTGGCCAACTTGAAGGCGTACTCAGCAATACGCAGAGAGTTGTTCCGTGTGATGATCTTTAGGGATTCCACCACACCGGGTACACTCTAACACACACACACACACACACACAGAGAGAGACGACCAGACGCTTTGATCACCTTTATAATGTGGACTAATTGTAGTGACAGGAAGGTGACACAATGAAGAAGCCTGGCTTGTGAACAGGAAGGGAATAGAACTGCAATTAAGACCAGTTGAGCAGTATTATTAAAAGAAACAGCATAAGAAAGGAAGTGAGGGCACTGATGAATGGAGGGATAGCTCGTGTTTACCTCATGCTCCAGGCTGCTATATTCGCCCTCCGTGTTCTCTCTAATGATGATGATGTCAATGTTCTTGTGGCGGGTCTGAACCCCCGGCAAGGACTGGCAGTGCATCACATTAGCATACAGGTCCAGACTCGTGCTGAGAGACATAGAGAAGGATGAATAAAAAAAATTCAAAACACAGAAAGAGAGAGCAAGAGAAAGAGAGATTATAAGAGAGAGATTAAAATGGACAGCCGTGGAAGAGATCCAAATACCAAGTTAAAACATGCTGTTGCTAACAACGAAATCTGACAGTCTACTGCAGAGGGGGAAAAAAAATCTCATGTCCTTTTAGAAATTATATCAATAGTCGATTACAGAAATACAGAAGACTTACCGGAGAAGATTGTTCCTTGACTTGTGTGACGGAGGCAGCGTGTGATTTGTCTCAATGTTACCTACAAAAAAAGGAACGTGTCAAAGCACAAAACCTGCACAAAAAAAACCCTAGGTTCATGGCATGATTAAAACTTTGTACTAAATATTAACAAGATTATTTACTTTCCCTCTTAGCACAAATATTCAGAAGTATAATACGGCGCCGTGATGGATTTGTAAACATGGCGGTGCCATTTCATCAACTCCATTAATGTTATCTTTTAGATAATGGAAATTTGAGCATTATTGCGCTTCATTAAGGCTGTGAAAGATGACAGTTTTGATAATCAATTAATCATTTTTTTTTTCAATTAATTGGGTTGTTTTAAAAATGTACTAAACACCAATATTTAGTTTTTAAAAAAAAAAAAAAAAGCTCTCTTTTTATCATTCAGTCAACTAATACTACTACAGAACTCATACGTAGACTTAATTAAATAAGAGGTGTTTGCGTCAGGCGAATCGTTTTCAGCGTGTGGAATCGACTCCAAAGCTTTGCGGCTGACTCTTAATTTTCTTAACCTTCAGTGAATCGACTCTTTTGGGATCGACTCCCAGAAACCACTGATGTGAACCCAAAGCAGGATGGCGATCTGATACACAACATATATTAAAAATATTAAGGAAATGAAGTGATGTAGTATTTAGAAACAATAACGAGTTGAGCATTTTTTAACTATTTATAATCTAACTGATTCAAACTGCTTTGCTATTGTGATTTAAAGTGACAGTGTTAGTTGCTGCATCCCTATATGTCATTATTATTATTGCATTATCCACTTCATTGTTATAAAGCCTTATAATACAGTATTATTACATTTCTACATGAACCATGAACCTGGTCTAATTTATTACACTGGACACAGGTATGTCGATTCTTTGTACTGCTTCATTGTTTTCTTTTTTTTTTTTTTTTTTAAAACCCCCATCAATTGGGTAAGAAGTAGAACCTACTACACTCACACCACATCTTCTGTACAACATCTTCAGACACTCTCTCGCTTAAGTTATAAAAGATGTGGGAAAACGA
The DNA here is from genome assembly GCA_037576675.1 of Pangasius sanitwongsei. Taxonomy (NCBI): domain Eukaryota; kingdom Metazoa; phylum Chordata; class Actinopteri; order Siluriformes; family Pangasiidae; genus Pangasius; species Pangasius sanitwongsei. Next base: position 18,195,773 of record CM075018.1, read on the forward strand.
CAAAGAAAAAAAATGGAAACAGATATTCTGATATCTGATATGATTTTGAAAATGTTAAGAATAAAAAAAATACAATAAATTTGTGGACAACTACTGATCAGAAGGTTTAAATGACACGAAATGAAATAGCATGTTACATGAAATATTATTTGAGATAAGAGGTAAAAAAAAAAAAAAAAAAAAAAAAAGTGTGAAGTGTTAATACAGCGCACTACAAATTTGAAAAATCTTTTACTTCTCACAAGAAGGTTTAAAATAAACAATGGCAGAGCGCTAACCCTTAAGAGCAACTCCATTACGGCGTATAGCTGTGATGGCGTTGTTGATGTCGTCCTCGTTAGTTAGGGAAGAGTTGACATTGACCACCTCAAAGTCCACAGGAACGCAGCTGAACCTGCAACGCAGTAATAAAACACTTTCAGCCTGTATATAACAGTCAGCTCCAGAAATAGTGGCTAGAAATTAATTAAAAAAAAAAAAAAAAAAAGTCTTTGTGACTGAATACTGAAAATATGAGAGCGAACCTTTACTTGAATATAATTTATTCTAAGAAAATAAAACCCTTATTAAATATTCTGTATTAAATTAATATTAACATTCTGTATAAATCTTTTTTTTTTTTTTTTTTTAAACAAAACCATACTATGGAAACTAGATCAGTCTGAAACTAAACTAGGAATTGTGTTGTCAATATTAAAAAAAAAAAAAAAAAAAAAGAAAATGATAGGGAACATTTAATATAGTGTGGTTGGAGAAAAATACTGACATTGCCATTTATTCCTGTTTGTTTCTACGCTGAAGTCACAGACAGTCAAGACAGAGCTTTCAGAAAAGTTCATTGTAGATGTGAACACTTTTTTATATCACGTTACACTATAGTGACAGAGAAAGCGTTCTCGAGACTGACCTGAAGAGCTCTCGCACGTGGTTAAGCAGCTCTGGGCCGATCCCGTCTCCTGGGATCAGTGTGACCGTGTGTCTGCCTCCATATCTTGCAGGGGGAGGCTGAGAACATCAACACATTGCTCAGACATGTGTCATGCTGTGGTACTTGCAAGTGTTCATATTCTTGAAACGAAGTGCATGATACTTACAATGCTTTTTCCCTTAGGGGTGAAACCCGAAGAGAGGAGAAAAGAGGAGGTTAGACACACCGAGAGACAGTATTACAAATAGACATGATACATGATGCATGATACAAGAACAGGTTAAACATTTCTTTGTGGTCAAATGGGATCAGTGCATGTCTAGAATGGTTCCAGTTACTAAGATTATTCAGTGCTGTCTTGAAGGGATGTGACTCTGTCTTAGCATCTCCTGACTGGGTTTAGGTTTTAATGTTTTGTTTTGGTTTTTTTTAGATTTTCAAAGAAGAGCGATGCAGCAGTGCTTTAGTGTCTAGCTCTCTCTAGTCTTCATCTGTACACTCAAATAAATCAACCAACAAATTAGCACCGAAATCACTAACACATCACATATATTTCAGTATCAACATATCTAATGTGGTTCAGGGTGGAGTCTTCCTTTAACAGCCAAACTGTAATCTACGTCAGCCAACAAAATCTATACCCACTGTGTATGTAGATTTCTCCCTTTGGTTGGAAAGTGCTGTTCCAAATACCTAAGGAGAAAACAGTAAGATACACAGTTATTACAGCCAGCACGATTACTATAGTGTCAGTAATTTTGGTCATTTTAGAGGATGGAATGTGGCACGTCTTTGAGCTCCCTGTTTAAACTTGTGTGCACATATTCTTTTCTTTCCCACCAGCTTTTCGACAAATCCCACCTCCGGCGCTCGAATTGGCTGTAGTGTCCCATGTGCTGTGCTCTGATTGGCCAGTTGCTTATACAGACAAGCGACGAGCCAATCCTAACGCAAAGGTGGGATTTCTCTGAAGGAATTCAAGTATCAGCTAGTTTGCATGGCTAATGTTCTAACTCACATAAGCACAAGTGTTTTCTGTTATTTCTACAAGAATATCTGAACTTATTCTCTGTTTTTCACAGGGATTTATACGTTTTATTTCAGGATTTCTATGCTAAACATGCTAGTTTTGTTATACGTGTAGGTCATTTACAAGCTAGCCGCACCTTTTGGCAAACTGCCATGCGGTAAATTGATTTTTTTGTAAATGCAGTAATATGGAAATTATAACTTTACTTTGTCCAATAAATGTATAAATAGTAATAATAACTAATATCTTACTTTAACCGTATTTCCCAGCCGTACTGGCTTTAGGGCTTTGGAGAGAGACAGCGCTGCTCTGGAGGTCGCCATCTTAGATTTCCGGGTACCAAAGCCAGGTTGAATCCCAAATGCCTGCAATCTCCCTATATAAGTGCACTACATAGGCTTTACAATACTTGGTTTTTACACCAAATATAGTGCTCTATATTATAATAAGGAGCCGTTTTGGATTTAGCCAACTTTGTTGGCTTGTTTCTGCATTTACTGGGACACTGATTGATTTTAGTTTTTAGTTATTTATTCTTTGAACATTTTACAAAAATATTTTTCAAACTGAATGTGTTCATTTACATGCTATATTAAAAACTAAAAATTAAAATAAATGTAAAATGTAACAATATATTGTTGGATATATAGCCGGCCATATACTGAAAATATATAGCCATATATAGAGAAATTCTTTTGATTTTTTTGTTGTTGAAAACTTCTTCACATGGTCCAGCTAACAAACAAGATACTTATATTTTGAATTCATAATTAAATGCATACATAGTTTAAGTGTGTTTGGGAAAATCTTTGGGAAACTAAATATATACTTTTTTAGCCACAGCTGCCCACTGCTCCGGGTGAGTGTTCACAGAGTGTGTGTGTGTGTGCAGAGCCCAAATTCCGAGTATGAGTCACCATACTTGGCCACAAGTCACTTCACTCACTCAGGGTGTGTGTCACACATACGCTAGTAACATGTTAGTGTGTGTGGCGCTGGGATGAGCGTATCAGGTGCTGCAGTGTCACACACATGCTAGTAACATGTTAGTGTGTGTGGTGCTGGGATGAGCGTATCAGGTGCTGCAGTGTCACACACACATGTTAGGGTGTGTGTCACACACATTCTAGTGACTTGTTAGGGTGTGGTATGGGTGTATCAGGTGTCAGTCACTGCTGATCTGAGAAACAATCCACCACAACAAAATACCTAGTGATGGCTGGTGGTTATATGAGCTGGGTGGTGGTTATATGGGAGGCTAAAATCTAATATCTATTCTAAAACCTACCAATAGCTCAATAATGAAACTATTAGGATTGTGCAATGCATTATATGACAAGGTCTCATCGATGTGGGGCAAACTATAACACACACACACACACACAGACAGTTAAAGACAAATAGGCAGTCATAATTTCTACAGCATCTCCTCCAAATACCAAACATGCTCAACAGAAAGTCCAGTCTTATACACAAAGGGCTGGTGTGGGTGCAGGGTTTCATTCCAACCAAGCAGAACCCACACCTGAGTCTACTGAAAGCCAGAATCAACTGATTAAAAAGAATGAGGTGGAATGAGGTGTGGCTCCTGCTTGATTGGAATGAAAACCTGCACTCACACCAGCCTTTTGTGAATAAGACTGGACATCCCTGATCTAAGCCTAAAAACAAACACATTAAAAGGTGTTATTATATAACAAAGAAGAGCATATAATCAAGTTTATGGGAGGAGTGTCAGTGCTTTGCAACAGTAACAGTCAATACGTTTCCTGAAGTTAGTTCCTGTCTCGCAGATGTTCCATAACATTAAATGTAACTATGAACAGTAAAAAAATACAATGTTCATTAATAAATTCAAACTTGTATTCTTTAGCAATTCACTGTGGTTTAAGAGGATGTACAAACTCTACATAAATACTCAGTTTTAAGGTTTGTTTAGCCTATTTTGTCATTTGTTTATCTATCTATTGATCTATCGATCTATCTATCCAGTCTGGGTTAGAAGGAAATCAGCCCCAGCCTCAGTTCTTCATCCCAGTTCTTCATTGAGCATGTTCATCCCATATATATGTGAAGATTAGTAGTGCTGTGCTTGGTTCCACAAAATATCCCAAAAAAATAAAAACAGAATAATTTTTTTTTTTTTTATACTTGAAAGACATGGGGTTTTTGTCCTGCTAGCCCATTTATACTAGCTACCCCTGTAAATATCCATCCAGTGGTGTCCTGGGTTGAGAAAGAGGCCAATGATAAAGGGCTAGAACACACTGCTGATGGAAAAAGTATGCTACAGATGCAAACAATGCACTACAGTCACTACTAACTTTATCTATGAAGTACACCTGCAGTAAATATAAAGTATATACTGTATACTGTATATGAACAGAGAGAGAGAGAGAGAGAGAGAGAGCGAGAGAGAGATTTTGCGCCACACTCAAAAGTATGTACTTCTTCTTCACAAAAGAGTTAGTGCCCAGTATAAGTAGGTGAATTGAGATGCAGCGTCTGAGAGAATGAACTGCAGGTATTCATGGGGCAGGTGCTAGAGATTGTCACGTGGTCTGTGACGTATTCCTCCTGCAGCACATCCCGGAAATAAAGACGCTCTTGCGCTGGTGTGGTGTAATATTTGCTCATCTTTGTTTGCTTTAGGATCAGCTGCTTTATCCCGGACATTCTGCGTTGATTCGAGGATCAGTGGATGGGAAGTGCTCAGTGGATGAGGCGTTTATGAGCAGTGCGGGATTGGGAGATGTTTTGATCATGTGCGCTGTAGAGCGGGTTCGCGGCACAGGATTCAGTCACGCGCGCACTTTACTCTGTCACCGCTGCATTCTGGAAACTTCCTGACTGCAACAAAACAACGAAGACACTCAAGACATCAACGGTAATTCAACTTCTCTTGTCATTCGCAGCCAGTGACCTGTAGCTGATGCTAGATCCGTTAGCTAGCAACGAAACTAGCCAACTAGGTAGCGTTAGCAACGCAGACACAGTCAGATTTGCTTGTGTACAAATCATGTCATCCCGGAAGTCGCACGTGTTTATGGTATGTTGATCGCAGCAGGTGTGTTTGTCCGTCGTGTCTCCAGAGGCGGGGTGTAGGTTTAAATCCTCAGCAGTGACTTGTGTCTTTAAAATCCTGTGTTGTTCTGCTGCTTGCATTTCAGTGCTGGAAATACATCCTGTCCTGCTCTAATCTAGGAAATGATGCCCTCTTTCCTTCAGTTGTGTGTATTATGTGTACTCTGTACCATCTACAATGAAAAATTTGTACACTAACTTGTTGCAGTGCATTGTGGGATTTGGGTGGATCAGGGAGTTATTCATCCATTATTCTTTTGGACATGACTACGAATGTCAAAACTCCCTAAATCGTGCATTGACTAGATGGGTCATTCCTGGTATTGGGTGCCTTTTGGACCTCAATTTTTATTTATTGATTTTTTAATTAAACATTCATCCATCCATCTATCCATCCATCCATCCATCCATTTTCTGTACTGCTTATCCTGCACAGGGTGACAGGAAGCCTGGAGCCTATCACAGGGGACACCCTGAATGGGGTGCCAATCCATCACAGGGCACAATCTCTCACACACACACACACTACAGGCAACACATGTCTTTGGACTGGGGGAGGAAACCGGAGTACCCAGAGGAAACCCCCAAAGCACTGGGAGAACATGCAAACTCCACACACAGGGCGAAGACGCTTTATTAATACATGTTAAAAGTTTCAAAACTAAATTTAGTCAAGCATACAAACTGTAGCGTCTGTTAAAATGTTTTAATGAAGTGTATGACACAGGACGTCCTCCCTGTTAGAGACAAGTGATGCATAACAGTTTGAAAGACTTATGTGCAACACAGCGTTATCTAAGAGTTAATATGTCCCTTTTCAACTTAAATTTAAACTTATTCTTTATTTTAAAAAAAAACAGATATTTTATGAACTGTGTGTCTGATTTCTCACCAGCACACAATTTCACATTTTTGTTTTAGATAAAAATGAATGCTAGTAGTATCTTTTTGATTATTATTATTATTATAGGTACAAGCTTGGGGCCTCCTTTTATGCAATAATTTACAACAAAAATATGAATTACTCCTATTAAATTAAATTAAATTAAATTAAATTAAAGCCAAAAAACTCATGCATATCAGGGTGGACACAGCCATAAGAGAGTGGACGAATCGGAGATAATCAGGAATTTATGGATTTAAAAGCAACATCGTGTAAAAACAGTAACTAGAAGCACCTTAGAAATTTAAAACCTTCTGAAAATCATGAATTTATTCCACAACACGCAAGTATAGCAACCGTCATATGGTATAATTAAGCCTTGTAGTTTCCTGACAGGTCTTCTACATACTTCCATGTGAATTTATCTATTTGTTCAGAGGCATTAGGCATAGTATCTGGTCATCAGTATATCAGCTCATATCATCTAGGCCAGAAGTATTTATCATATCCATTGCCGTGCATGCGTTTCACCGTGACACTGATCCTTTCAACGTCTGAAATAATGCCAGGGTATTCTTTCTGATCGTAACTCACCACACATACCACTGGCATATATACTGGTGGTTTGTGATCTTGTTCAGGTTTGGAAAGTGTTGCAGCCGTGATGTGCATGGCTTCTTTAAGGTCATAACAGGGACAGTCCATTATGCATGCTTTGATTTTGCATGCACAGCTGAGGTTGTGGTATTTCATTTGGCCTGGGCAGATGCTTCTTACCTCTTCAAGGTTCCCTTTATGGCTGATAAAGGGGGCACCTAAGCCAAAAAAAAAAAAAAAAAAAGATGAACTTTACCCCACTTCAAATAGTCATGAATGCAGGTCAGAACTGTGTGTGTGTGTGTGTGTGTGTGCGTGGAGGCGGGACTATCTGCCTATCTCTCCACCATTTCTCTCTGTCTTTTTATAGGTATTGTCTTCTCCTTTCAGGATCGGAATCATGGCGTTCCCTGTAAAGCTTCTGTCTCTCAGCTGCAATTAAGGGCATTCTTTAAATGATGCACACTGAATATCAATATTTTTGCCATCATTCTAACCAAACTGAACAATAAAGCTATATAAAACACACATGCACTTCACTAGATAGACTATTTCGATGTCCACACTGTTATGTAGATGTCCTTTGATGGTAACAAGTGGACTTACTGACATAAAGTTAGCCATTACCCGGCATGTGAGCAAACCCAAGCTAGCATAAAAGTGAAATCCAAGAAGACCAAGAATTTTATGCTTTTTAATCTGATTCTTTTGAAATTATGACATTTCATTGCTTTTCCTCATATTTCTCCTAGCAGAGTGGCCATGTTATGGTTGGCCATATCAGACTGATAGGATAAAATGAGGAAAAATAGACATTAAAAGGAGGAGATAGTGACTCACCTTCTACAGTTGTTTTCCATCCAAAAAGACTGTGAGCTCCAGGAAATGATGTCCATGCATAAGACGGCTCTTTATTTAAGGAGATAGGACACAACAGGGTGTAACTGTTGACAGTAACATGAGCGACATGTTCTCTTTGAGAAAATGAGTCCTGCTGCGGAATAAATCTATAGTTTTGAGAAGACTTAAGCAAAACTTTTAAACAATATTGAAAGACTGAAACTTTTTTATGATTATACCTCGTATCTCCATCACAAAAACAGAATACACAACCCTAGGGACATGGGGAAAACTAGTGTCTGATGAACAAAAACAGTGTAAAATGTCTAAAATTATTTATTGGGGTAGACTGCATAATGTTTACCATTTGAAAAGTGTTCATTATTTTAGTAAGATTTTTAGAAATTATATTGTTTAACATTTTACATAATAAATACCATGATCTGTGCTGGGGATGGAAAAGGCACCGAATTATAGGAAAGAACTAGATATGAGCATGTTCAAACTCGCTGGTTTCCCAAACTGGTCTTTATATAACACAGATAATCATTTCTGTATTTGCTTCCACAACTATGTGCTCAAGGTGGCTTATGAGATAAGGGGGAAAAAATGTGAACCGTCAGGGACGGTACAAAAGACCGGTTTGGGAAATACCATTGAATATCTTCTCAGAAGACGTGTCAGATTAATGCTCTGCTTCCTCATTTCAATCAGGAGGCTCATCTTCTCTACCATTCAGGATCTGCAGTCGGGATATCATGAGGCTGGCAGGTGCGTACACTTCCTACTTGTTGTGTGCATGTATTTCTAGACTTTGTGTAGACAGCTTTGGGACAGGGAATACGATGTATATCTTTGTTGTGTATGTAAGATGTTTAGATTAGAAATGGAAGAGGGACGCACTACGAAGAGAAAATCCACAACAGAACATGTGCTCAGGAGTTCTAGTGCTCAGAATTGACACACACTAGTCCAGGCTTTCAACTTTTTTGGGCAAATGACCTCAAATGAATATTAAGAATTTTGAGGACCTCAAGCCTTGACTATCCTGGAATGTATTGTTTTTAAATTCCAGATTTATAATACAGGACTACTGTAACATTTAACCATTTTTTTATGTCAGTAACATACAAATGTGTAACACAAGTGACTAAAAACCAAACTGATATTAATTCCACTGACTTACAAGTCTAGTGGGAAGTGTTGTGTTATAGGAAAATTCATGCTGTGCTGATGTGATAAGACCCGGCGTGAAGCAGATGTTTAATACTTGACGCATGATTTTTTTTTTTTTTTTCCACGTGTGCAGGAACGTGAGCGGCATTGTTCACACACTCGCTGCATATCTTGTGTACTTCCTGAAGCGACATCTACTGGAAAGCATGTCAGAGCCAAAACATTCCTGTCTGAAGGGTTTTCACATCGAACTGTGAAAGGTTTAGGGATTTTATAGCAATGTTAAACAGATTGAAGAAATCTGTGTCTCTCAAAACTATCCGCTGTCGTCGTGATTATTGTCATGGTCTGCATCTCGAATCAAAAATTCTGATCTTACATTCAAATGTATTTGCTAATCTGGAAAAACCAGAAGGCTGATGTGCAAAACAGACTATTTGGTAGCTTTGAAAGCGATGTGGGTGTTAAAATTAAAGCAGGAACTGTAATAGGAAAAAAAAAAAAAAACGGTTAGTGTTAGTATTCAGTAATGGTCTAGAATCATACATAAACTCATACAAGTATATGATTTGAGGCTTATTTAGAGGAGATAGATGGATGGGGAAATTTGTCTGTTTTTTTGTTTGTTTTTTTTTTGCTGAACTACACTACTGCAGTGTGTCAGGATAATGAAAAAGACTAAAATATCACAGAATAATTTAACCATGGTTTGTCATGGTTTGGTTTGAGTGTGACTCCCAGTAACAAGATATTAGCATACAAAATCCATCTTCGAAATTTCTAATATTAATTTGTGAAATAACCGAGTGAATGAAACAAAACGAGATTGTGAGTTTCTCTTATGACCCCATTCGTAAATCAAGCAACCTTGATTTACAAACGATGAATCAAGTCTAAAGTTCAATTTATTAAAAAATTTCTTTTAAATTTAATTTCAAATATTTGATACGTTTTTAAATAATTAATTAATTTGCAAATAGACCTCTCTGTGAGTTTGTGGAATCTTGTGTTGAGACACCATGTTTCGTCTTTGCCCTGCATCCAGACAATTTAGAAATCTTTTCGTCTGTCAAGACATGGCAGACAATCTCTCCGAAATATAGCTAATTGTTGTTCGTAGCACTTCGGAGACCAATAGACAAATATTTGTTGTTCCATGAAGTAAAATGTTTGTTTAAGAGAGGAAGGGTGTGTGAGAGTGATTATTTATAGCTGTTAGAATGTACAGGATCTAACTTGTCGCATAGACGCAACATTAAATGAACTTTTAAAACGATGTTTTCGTCATTAAAAATGATGTTACGTTTTTTTAAATAACAAAACGCTGTAGTGAAAAGCAAACTGCTGTGGTATAAGAAGAATAATTTAGCACTTATGGGGGGGGGGGGGGGGGGAATGCACAAAAACCCCCGGGGGTTTTTTTTTTTACAAAAAAATTATGCGGGGGCTTTTTTTTTTATTTAACTAATCATTTTTAAATGGTTTTTTTTTTTTT
>CM075018.1:18221009-18243899 GCA_037576675.1 Pangasius sanitwongsei
GCCCCTGAAAATGGAGGTACTTTGCTTAAAATGGCTGTAATTCCTAAATGGTAAATGCCATATTTTTGTGGAACCTCCTTAAAATAAAGCTGAAAGTCAACACTTCGATCACATCTTGATTGTTTTATTTCAAATCCATTGTGGCAGTGTATAAAGGCAAAATCACAAAAACTCTGTCATTGTCCAAATACTTCCGGACCTAACTGTAATATATATATCAATTTTCTTCGATATCGTGCAGCCCTAAGCCTCACCTTAGTCACTGGCTGGGTCTGAATATCCCTACTACCCTTCTATACAGTAGGCGTAAAGCAGTACGCCAAAGGAGTTGTATGTCCGAATTCTCAGTATTCATTAAACAGTAGGTGAGAAATACACGGATGACGTACTGCTTCCGCCGAGATTATGCAGTATGGAAGCAATTGACGCCGCGCTATCCCATAAGGCAACGGGACTGGCGCAGAAGAGCTGTCACAATCAAAAATGGCGGAGGGCAGAGCGTTGGCTCTTTTTAAGTGTAAGTGCTATAGGTATTAAACGTTGTTCCTTGTTCATTGTGGTCAAATCATTAAACACTTAAAAGTCGTTAGACTCAAACAAACCGTATATAGAACATCAAATAAAGTTAAAAATCGCTAACATAAGTAATCGTTTGAACGCTACAACAACGATAACAAGCTACTTACACTTGTAGAAGAAGTTGGCTGAGAGTTCGTCCCGGATTTTTTCGAGCTGAGAGGCTTCAGAATATATGACATCATTTCCAGTAAGGGAACATAGTGAGCATCAATGCTTCCTGGTTTTTGCGATGCATTGTGGGATTTTTTAGGGAGCAAACTGGAAGGATCAAGCCAACAGTGTCCTGACTACTGAACTAGGGAGCTGATTGAGACACACCCAAGGAGTTAGAAAATCATTCAAATGTCTAACCCACCTAATCTTGAAAAGAATTTGACTAATCTTACCTAATGCACCTTTAACATGCAGTCGTGATGGGAACACACAACAATCAGTCTCTGATCTAGGGACACTGGGATAGTGGCAGATTCAAATAATACACGTAGCTAGCAGCTATTTAATTTAGTGATGCAGTGTTTGTGGAAATTTATTGAGGTTTGCTGATTGAGACTTCAGGGTGGACAAATCCTAAGTTTATTAGTCCTCCGTGCCATTGAAAGCTCCATCGTGCTGCTCAGACCCATGATTTAATTTTATGCAATAACACATGCAGAGTTAACTAGTTAAGACTCTAGTTAAGTTCATGATTACTATTCTCTTTTAACAAAGTTTTTGGCTATGAGCTTTATTATTTTCTCTCGATATGTTGTGACTGAATGCAGTAAGCACAAGAGTTATATGACAGCTTTATTTTTGCTCAGTTTCTGCAGAATTTAACATACAGCCTATAACACCTCAGCCGATGTCTGTAGTTCAGCAGGGGGTTGTAGCTACAGCGTTGAGGTGCGTCTCAGTATTCACTGTTGCTGTCCTATCTGCATGTGCTGCAAACTGGCAGCGGATGCGGATCGAGTAGAAACATGCCGCCTGATCTGTACCATGCATGCGTTAATGTTTTATGACTTGATTCAATCTGCCGCGTATGCATAAACATCACATGATATCAAACTTCAGTATCCACAAACATACCACTGCGAAAAAAAACCCCTGCAATATGAGCTTGTGTCATAACACAAAAGGCATAATGTTTTTTTTTTTTTTTTAAAGTGTGTTATTATGAATAGTATTGAGTAATTTTTTTGTGGTTTTTTTTCATGACATTTCATGATTACATATTAAAAATATTCTTTCCCCAATATCCTGAACCAGTGAGCTCAAATTGAAGCTTATTTTTATCTCTGTAATGCCATTTTCGTGAAATCAGTGATTGAGTGACTAAGAAGTAACAGAAGAAAAGAATCAATAATTTTATTTATTTATTTATTTATTTCCTGAGATTAGCAGGAGACTGCTAACAAAGTAATAAAGGATATCTGGGATCAATGGTCGGAGTAGCTATTTGAGTTTTCAAACAAAATTGAAATAAAATTTCAAGTTGACAAACATTTATATTCAAGCAAAGAAGAAAAAAAATAAAAATTTGGAAAACACAAAAAAAAAAAATTCTCAAATTTACTTAAATGCAGGAATGAAGTATTTCCATTTCTCATTACTGTACACTCCTGGATCATGAGTCATCATGCCAAATCAAGTCATAGTGACAAATCTGCAAATAACCTATAGAGTTATTTCAGCTATAAGCTAGAGCACAAAAAAAAAAAAAAAAAAACCTGGGCCATTGGTTCTCCAAACTTTTGTAGCCAGGGATCCCTTAACTGTGAAATAAATTCCAAATAATGAACATTATTTAAATTTTTCAAATAATATATTTTTTTTGTGGAAAGCCATAGAGCTGAACTTTCCACTAGCAGAGCACGTTAGGTCTGAATTGACTTTTGTGCCTGGACCCCTACATATTATAATGTTGATAATGTGGGTTGTGATTGCCACCACTGTAACAAAATAAATTTAAAAAAGTCATGGACCCCCTGGCTATGCTTCACAGACTCCACTTTGAAAACCACTGGCCTGGGATATACTGATTTTTCCAGCCCTGAGGCGCTGTTTAGGATTCTCTGTCTGAGTCCATCACACAGTTTAATTAAAAGTAACATTAGAATGAGGTTAGGAAATCATTTGTAAAATTCAGAAGTGTTTAATCTTGTAATTATAATGTATTGTGTGAGATTAACAGCAAAGCTGCTTTACATGATGTGTGTGTGTGGATGTAAGACACTCTCGTGTTAAAGCATGATTTCCTGTACTTTTCATAGATTGACTAATGTAACTTTATTTAAATAGTACATTTTGACACATGTGGGATGTTAGTCCTGTAAGACATCTCCACAGTATCTAGCTGTAAATTGGTGTATATTTCTTCTAGTATTTTAATCGGCAGCCTCAAAAGGTCCGTTGTTATGTAATGAGATGTAAAGGTGTGTATTAGTGCTATGAGTAATTAAAAACAATACAGGTTATTAATAATTCCAGCTTAATCTAATATCCATTCTAACCTTCTTCTCTTTGCTTTCTATTTGTCACCAGTTCCCCAAATTGGAGTTGCCTTTATATTGGCTATTTTTTTTTTTTTGCTTAATTCATTAATTTTTTTTTTCATGTGCACACCCTCACAGCGTATTTTGTCAGGAGAGAAATCCCCCCACAACGCTCTTTTTTTTTTTTTTTTTTTTGTATTTGCCAACCCCCAACCCCAATGTCACGCTGTTGTTTTCATTCACACAAACACACACATTTTTCGCACCCCCCCACAACCCACCACTCTCTCCGTCTCTGCCTTGATGTCTCCTCCCTCTTCACCCGTCATCCCGTTTTGTCCCCTTTTTCATCAAGCTACATCATGTCTCACACCCCTCTCCCGCGTCTCTTCCACCCTCCCGAAACACACACACACACGCTGTGTCCCCTGGCTGCCTCTTTGTCTGCCTCAGTAAAACAGCAGAGCCTGCTCAGGCCCGGGGGATTAATGTGTGTATACCCGTGAAGTGAGCGATGATTCAAAAAAAAAAAAAAAAAAAAAGTGGGCAGAAGCAGGGAGGGCTCATCGATGTGCAGCTCCTGTTGTGTTTGGTTTTTCAGAGCTCTGTGGGAGAAGACGACATTGTGTGTGAGAGACATGATATGAACCACGCTGAGCTCTTTACTGTGCCAAGGAACATCATGAGCCGAGGAAGGCCTCACTTGATCAACTGGTGCTCCAGAGACACCTGTGAGAGCCTCGTCGCTTGAAAAAACGAATTAGGAAAAGTGTCAATCATGCCATACTGTTCTGGCTTATGTGTGTAATACATGCTAATCACATTTCTGACACACCCATCCATTCCGTTGTTTTCTATTAATACAGGTAGGGATGTGAATGTCATACTGATCATGTTCTGTAAGCAAGTCATGCGCGTATGCAATAACAGGCATGTTTTCAAAAGAATAACGAACATAAAGCTTAGTATTTTGATTTCAAATATAAGAACTGGAACAAGCTTACCTGTATAAAACATAATGATTGGTTAAGTGTTTGGTTTAGCAGATGGTTTTCTTCAATCATATAATTACACAAATTCATGTAAATTTTGCTTGAGATTCTGCAAATTACATAAACAATGGACTTTTGGTGATTTTCTTTTCCCAATGAAGAACTATTAAAGGCAAAAGGTTTAATACAGTCCCTATTTGTTTAGCTCATTTAGGGAATTTGCTATGTTAATAAGTTACGGAAGTGCGTATCAGACTGAAAGCGAGAGGCTTGATATTCTGTACTAAATCTGTCCAGTGGCTTTTATGAGAACTCATGAGGACAAATCAGACATAAACAAATTTCAGCTCCTGTTTAAACATGAACTCCCCCCTCTGTCATGTGTTGTCTTTTGCTCTTGCCCCTTTACCTTTTTTTCTAGCCTTTAATTTTCTCCAAATATATTTGATAGGGTTGTTAGAAAGTCATAGATATATAACTAAGTCTCATAGATGTATTTAGAACTATAACATCCCAAATCCGTGCATTGTATCCATAATTATGTGCCTTTAATATTACATAAAAACATTAATACCATTGGTGAGCAGCACGGTAGCATTGCTACCTCACAGCTCCAGAGTCCCCAGTTTGATCCTGAGCCTCGGGTTACTGTCTATATAGAGTTTCTATGCATGTTCTCCACACGTGCACATGGGCTTCCACTAGGTTCTCCTGTTTCCTCCCACCTCCTAAAAACAAACCAGTATTTGGTTGGCCACTAGGTGTGAATCAGTGTGTGAATGTGAGTGCACTGCGGTGGACTGGCATCCCATTCGGAGTGTGTCTGCTGCTCTCTCCCAGTGTTCCTGGGATAGGCTCCATGACCCTGACCAGGATAAAGCGTTTACCGAAGATGAATGAATGAATAATACCAGTGAATTTTTTTCGTATGCTGTAACTGGAACCTAATTGAATTGAAACTATAAGGCATAAAAAGCAGTTGTTTTTATTGACATAGTACTCACAGGACAGTTTAAAAAAAAGAAATGCATCATATTGCAATATCAGTGCAATTCTATGGTATCAGTTAACAAATTACACAGCCATATTGTCATACTGATAGATACAAGATGAAGCAAAGTGCAGCTGTCATTACAGAGTGCCATTAATGAATATAACAGATATAACACAGTATGAAACAGTAAACTATCCCCCTGTGACAACTCTTTTACAAATTAAATCAGGAACAAAAGCCAATGTAGAGTTATAATGCAGGCCAGAATACATTCCAGGTTGACAAGAACAGCTAGGCTACTAACTAGGCTAAGAAACTATGAAGTGAAATATGAAACTGGCCAGAAACCAATAAATACTTGGGAAATTATGTTTTGCTCAGGTCTGATGTGAACAGCCGAGTACTGTTGGTTTTGAACAATTTCCTCAAGCTGTAATTTAGTGCTCTTAATTACAGTCCACAGTTTCAGCTTAGGAACCACTGGGCGATGGGCTTTTGTTTCCGTATATCTTTATGAGAATGCTTCAGTGAAGAAACTATTTGGGATTTTGGTTATGATCTGACTTCAACATCTGAGTGCCACCTGCTCTGCAGGTGATATCTGGATAAACGAGGGCTTAATGATGATTAGTAGAGCCTGACTTGCTGAATGTCCTTAAGGAACATGAAGGCCCACAACAGCGAGAATAGTGCTTGAGAAAGAGATAACGGTGTGCTCTTGATGTCTGGTATTTGCACAATAGACCACAATAGTAGTGAAAATGATACTTTTGCATTGTGGTGAGTCTGATAAAGAAACCGCAGACTGGCAGCATTCAGCCTAGACTGGCTATAATAGTTGAATCAATGCCAAATGGGGAACAGCCTCTCAGTCTGAAATAGTAGTATCAGACTGTAATGCAAAAAAGATTGGGGCTGAAACAATTAATCAGCGTTGTTAACATTTAAAAAAAAAAAAATTGACAAATATTTCCATTTCAGAGAATCAAGAGTGAAATTGGTAACCTTTCTGCCAGCACACAGAATGTAGGAGAAGAAAGGTTCTTCTTTATTTGCCTGAGCGGTGGAATTTAGCCAAATTGATTAAACACAATTATGTTCAGGGATGTGTCTTCTGCTTAATTTTAATATTCAAACATCCCTAAGAGTTAAGCTTGTCTGGATTTTTTTTAATTTATTGAATTACTGGCATGTTCTTACTCTGATAGCCAATACCCTGAGCAAAACAACTGCTGTTTAGTATAAAACTTTAATTATATTTTCACACCTGTGAATGCAACGCTCCAGTGATCCTCAGCCCACAAACTCCTCATCCAGTCAAGCTCCTCCCCACACAAAGTCACCTGATAACTTACAACACTCACCTGTTTGCAAACACACTACCCACTTTAAATAACCTGGACACTCCGTGTTACTATTCCAGTGTTTGAACACAGCCTGCTTTACCGATTTTGGCTGATCGCCTGACTATTTACCTGTCTCTTGGTTTTTGAGTATTGCATAACCCATTGGTTTGTTTGATACAGTGGCGTTAATATAACAGAAAACTTGCACTTGTATCCATCTATCCACTTTCTGACACATATGAGGGGCCATGAGCATCTTCCCAACAATAAAAAAAAAGAAACTCTTGCCTTTGGACACAAGCAATATTTCTGCCAGTAGTATCTTAGAAACCACTCATGGTCAGAATTTGTTCTTTATAAAAATCATTCTATGCGTGCATTATTCAGAGTCCAGATTGAGACCGGGAATACCTACATTTATTCATCCATTTCATTCATTTAGTTATTTGCTTGGTAATAGAAAATTTAACACAGAACACATAATATTAAATGTTTGTTTACCTGGACTAGACAAATTAGTTTGCTCCTTTTCACCGCAAGTGGGCATTTGGTTCATTTCTCATATTAGCCTTCCGAGATTTGTTTTTCTCCTTTTCCTTTTGTAGACTTGCAGCATGCCTGAGTTGCATGGTTGAGGTCATATGGTACAATGTGTGTGGTTACAGGTCCTATGGAAGGATAAGGGGGACTTGTGGCTCTGCTTTATATTTTGCTTGCTGAATTGACTCTATATTTTAATCAGATTGCACAGAGCAACAAAGCAAGATCAAGAATTGTGTACAATCTTTTTTTCTACAAAAGTCATTTTTCACCTTTTGTACTACAAGCTGTGCTCAGTGGCAAATTCTAAACTTTCATCCTTGAAGGAGAGAGAGAGAGACAGGGAGAGTATAAAACCGCATGCTGTGTGAGAAGCTTTTTAATCAATAACTTTTGTTTGTCACATAAATAATGTTAAGTCAGCATGACAGGCTGCCCAGACCAAATTCCACTCACATCACTCACACTTTTTTGGAATTAGGGAATAGGTGCAAATGTGAGCAGAACACATGCACTGTGAAACCCTGCATATAGCACAATATCTCAGCATATTGCACTGTTTTAGGATTTTCAGAATCTCTAATGATGCTAACCAATTAGTGGTCTGTCAAGTAAAATCCTTTAAGTATGTTTAAACTGATTGTTTTTGCAAGCCTATCCGTATACTGTTTAGCCTATGTAAAAGTCTACACACCCCTGGTAAAAAGCACCTTTTGCTTGTAATAGTCTTTTTGGGTAAGAGTCTATTCCAAAACGCTGATCTACCTCTGAAGCCATTCCTTTGTTGACATGGATTTGTGCTTTGGGTTGTTATCTTGCTGGTAGATGAAATTTTTCTTCATCTGTCTAACAGAGGCCTGCTGCTTCCCTGTATCTTGACTAGAGCCCCAGTCCCAGCTGAAGAGAAGTAGCCCCATAGCATGATGCTGCCACCACCATGCTTCACTGTGGGTATGGTGGTGTTTGGGTGATAAGCTGTCTTGTTTTTGCACCAAGCATATCTTTTAGAATTATGCCCAGAAAGACTTTTTACATCTACTGTAGTCCATAATGTCTTTTACTTACGTTCTTATTTCCTGCTAACAAAAATGCAAGCAAAACTGAAATATCTAGCTTCCAATCCATGTATTTATGGTTACAATTCTGCTTGAGCATTACTTTAAGATGGCAATGGGGAAGCCACACAGGCATGTTAAAAGCTAGAAACAGGGCCACTGGCAACATTAGTGCCTGTTACCTTGTTTTCAAAAACAGCATGGTTCTGACTGTAGTCCCATCTGTAAGGCAGATCACAGGTTTATAATTAATCCATATTAACAAAACATTTACAGGGACTGGTAGAGTGAAAATTCATGTAATTCAAGCCTAAGCAAAAACACTTAAAAAGGTTGTTATTAAAAAAGTAACTAAATAAAGATGTGTCGCTCTGCTGAAACTTTCTGCAAGGAGACATTTATTTGATTCTGTCCTATTCTTTTCTATACAAGACATTGTAAATGATTATGCAAATGATTGTTGAATATATAAATTACCACATTACATCGTCCAGCAACTTTGAGAGACTTCTGAGCATGCTTTAGCTATTTTTCATTGAAAATTGATGGTATTGTTGACACAGCCTGGGATAGCTTTTGTCTTATTAACAAATCCCATACTCAGTGCTCATAAAAGCATGAAATTGATAGCTTTAATGATAAATTTAATGATAAAATTAGTTTGGATGGTTATATGGATGAATAGATGATTGACAAACATATTTGTTTTTTGTTTTTTTTTGTTCTGACCCATAAATCACTCTCACTGATACAGTCCTAGGTTCTATGTTCTAGTTCAATGTTACAGGTGTCTTTTACTGTAATTAGCCCCCTTTGTTGAGCAGTCATCTGAGGTTGCACACACAGGTCAGCCTGATATGTGCTGTCAGTGTGGAGGACAGAGGCACGCCTGCCTCAGACAGATAGACAGCGACAGTGGAGAGATTTCACCAGAGGGGAGAGAGAAAGAGACACACATGGGGTAAAGCGAGACACCGAATAGACTGTCAGAGGCAGACAGTAAAACCTAAATTGGATTCATACTGCTTTTTATGACTAGATTATTGTTTATCAGATTCTGATTATTGCTGAATCAGGTTTTGTGTGTGTTTTAACAACGATGATTCAGTGGAAATAATCATGCAAATATGATGCAGCAGTTTTTAATGGACTTGAAGAACAGTGTGGATAATGATGTAGAGCATTTTAGGTCAGAGTAAGAGAGATGGATGCTAGAGAGCACCCAAGGATTTGCTCTATGTGAATGAAACCCTGAGAAACAAAGAGGATTTACTTGATGGAGACTTCTAATGTGCATGTCAAAGTGGGACTGAAATACTGCCGACCACCTTTAATGTTCTTATTTACTTTGTGTTCCCCTGACAACGATCCATTGCTTTTACTTCAAGTCAATTTGCTATTCCCTCTGCTTATGAATTATTGACTTCTTAAGGGCTTTAAATGCAGCATCCATTTTTAAGAATCATCATTATGGCATTCTCTGCCTTTGTGCCTTTCTATTGACTTGTGGTCCAAATACTACCAGGAAAAGATATTTTAAAAGCTAAGTTTCTGACATGATGCGATTTGCCCTTATTGAGTACTCAGCCATGTATGGGCTTTGGCATGCCCAAAGTCTCTCCATACAGTTGTACATGTAGATGAACTTTTTGAATTTTTTTGATCTGCATTAGTGTCTTTTATTTATTTATTTATTTTTAACACAATTAAATTGCCAGTGGTGTCGAACTGTGAGTAGTGATTGTGAGCCATTAGGAAGTGAAGGCAATGTGAAGGGAAGTGGATGGCTGTCCACTGCAGATGCTCTAAGAGCATCGAGGCCCTAACCTCTTCACTCACAGAACTAAATGATGATGGGCTGGACTAACATTTCTGTTTCAATGGGAGGGACATAGAATCTCCATGCACTTATGGTGATTTGTAATCTAAAGGCATTGTGCGTTATATAAAGTGCTCATATACAGATCTGCTGGTCTGCTGAGTCATTAATGTTAAGCTGGTTGTGGTGTGTGAATGACGTGGAGCTGCCTTTTATACTCCAAAGTATTTGCTAATTAGACTATTAGTTATAGTCTTTTTTTACCATAGCACTGTTAAATGCGTGAGTCTGATCGATCTGAAGGTGTTGATTAATGTTTTCTAACAGCAGCTGCGACATTAGTGCCATTTGCAAAGTTTATATTGATGCACATGCTATAGGAACTACTTTCAGAGAGGCTTGTATTGCAGACGTTCCACGTAAATGGACTAAAAATGCATGTAACCATTGATATGGTGAGTTTTTCTGTGAATAGATGTTTATTTAGCATCTCCAGTGTCAGCACTTTGTAACAGTCAAACTGTAACTTTTCAGAATGGGGAAAGTCTTCAGAGGGCTTTGTGGTTTCTCAGTAACATGACAAACTGCGTTGTTTGTCGTCTTATTGACTTCAAGAGAGAGAGGAAAAAGAGAGGCTGGTGAAGAAAAGACTTTATATCTGTTATAAAAGTGATAATAGGAATTAACTTGCTTTGGGGATGTTCCACAACATTAAACATAACAATAAATGTATAAAAAGTATGATGTGGTGGTCTTTAATTAATAAAAAAAAATGTAATCACTGACAAATTACTGTGGTATAAAATGAAACATTTCAGGATGTGCTGTTATTGGAAAATAATCCACTTCGGGGTGGTAACACACCACTTCTGTCAAATGGTACACTTTCAATTTCTAAATAGCTAAACATATTTGGTGAACAACATATACAGCTAAAATAAGCAGTAGTCTTTCACTTAGGACCAGTTTTGATGACTATGTTGCGCTTTCTGTAGGAACCTGTAAGCATCCATGCTTGATTTGGCTTTTTTTTTTTCCACCTTCACAACAATCAAATGATTAAGTCCTGATTTATGTGCGATCAATATGTTTGTACAGACACATGCATACACATGACACTTAGTAAATTTACTGCTTTTATCTTTTTTAGGCTTTACCTGAAGCTGTTCTTTCCACCTTGAGAGAAAGGCTTCCAGTGAGCTGTTTTTTTTTTCGTTTGAATCTGTACTACATGACTGTAAAGGTAAAGAACAGCAAGTAGGAGATGGATAGAAGAAGTAAACTTACTAAAAAGTGACAATCAGAATACACCAGCAAGTGTTTTCTATGTGTCTGTGAACCAGACCAAACAATAAAAAAGAAACAGGAGGGAAGGAGTTTTTTTTGGTCATGGCGACCGACCCAGGAGAGCCCACCAGCACGGAGGAGTCATCCGGAGAGAAACCTGATGGAGAGAGGGATGAAGAGAACGAGTGGACAGGGAACCAGTCAGCCAGCCAAAGGGAGAGCCGGACAACGGAGAGAGTGGCTCAACATGAGGAAGCCTCAGGAGCAAAAGCAGCAGAGCTTGGAAGAGAAGAAGGAGAAGTCGGCGAGGCACGAGAGCAAGCATCTCAACCAAAGCATGAGAACAAACGCTTCTTTCGGAAGAGTGTGGAACTCTGTGAGAAGGATGAGCTTGTAGAGGAGGAGGAGGGCCTTCATAGCGTCCCACACCCTGAGCTCCATGCCTCAGACTCTGTCTTCAGTGCCGGAACTCAGCATGTACCCACTGATGGCGCCCATGGTGGCGGCCTAGACCTGGAAAAGGGTGCCCCGTCAGTGCCCAGACTAAAGGGAAAGGAGCGCGAGTCTGAGCAGGAGGAGGAGGCTGAGATGAAAGCTGTGGCCACATCGCCTGGTGGCCGCTTCCTTAAATTCGACATTGAGCTTGGCCGAGGAGCTTTTAAGACAGTTTATAAAGGCCTGGACACAGAGACATGGGTGGAAGTGGCCTGGTGTGAACTACAGGTAAGTGCTGCTTTGGAATAATTTCAATAAGTACAACAACTTGATGCTAGCATTGCTGTGTTTTAATATTCATGTTGTTTCTCAAATTTCACTTTTTCAGCAATTGGGATTTGCAAATGGGATTTGCAGTTTCCCTTGGGATCAATATCTAGCTAGCTAGCTAGCTATCTTGCTACCTATCTATCTATCTATCTAGCTAGCTATCAAACAGGGTGCTTTTGTTTTTAATGCTGCTATGAAAAGTATCTCTTTGTGCAGACTGCATTGTACTGTGCTTTTATTTTATTTATTTTTTTGAGTGAACCTATCATTTATTTATTTATTTATTTATTTATTTATTTATTTATTTGCTCTCGTTTTTCGTGCTCTTTAAAACGGCCTCAACAGTGCTGGATCTGAACATAGTTTTGTACACAGTACTGTGTGGTGCAGTTGTATCAGTGCTGCTGCCCCCAATATTAATTATCTCTATAATTAAGCAGTTAACTATTTCAAACGGTGCTCAAGCTGGATTGATTTTTACCTGATGAGGGTCGGTAATGTAATTGGTAACGAATTCGACTGGTCAGTTCCGATGGGGAGGAAGCATCTGTCTAATTATCCAAATTACAAGCGATAGCCCAGATGTACATGCCAGCGTTATGCAACAAGCGCAACATTCAGTTAATAACAAGACACTCAGTCATGCCTGTTACCGTCTTTAGTCATTATGTTACCATTAGCTTGATTTGAACAGGGCAAATATTCCTTCAGCAGCTCTGTGTTTAGCAAAAGTCTGAAGAAAATTTCCAAAAGTATCACATTTCAGGGTTTGGTGAAAATTGAAAGAAACATTGATGATGTATGCTTGATTAAAATAACATATCACCTAAATTACACTATGTCCCTAGGTAAAATTAATCCAATACGAATAGGACTTAAAGTTCAATTAGTCTGTCCCATGAGGTTGCTCGGAAAACCACACACACACACACACACATATATATATATATATATATTTCATCCGATTTGTATAGCACCTTTAAGCAGGTACCTGCACACACACGCACACTATGTGTATATATATACATAGTGTGTGTGTGTGTGTGTGTGTGTGTGTGTGTATATATATATATATATATATATATACACACACACACATACATATATTGCTGCTTTTAGATGTTTTATGTAGTAAAACTGTTATTACTGAAATTACTGTAGCAGTGGATTTTGGGGGAGAAAAAATATACATTGTTTTATTGTCAACTCACAAATGGACAATCAGGCAGCCTTGAAAGGCTGCAAGTAAACAGTATTATAATCTGTAATTTTTGGACCGGTTTCAGCTGTATCATGTTTTTCTTCCTAAGTGCTCTGGTCCACCTAGAATGAATCAGTATGCTGTTTCTTGGGACTTGTTCTGGGCCTTTTGGAGAAATCTTAGCCTCTTGTATTCATGTTATTCTTTCGAAACTTTTTCACAGTGGGGTGCCCTGAGACGCAAAGAGAAAAGAGCTTCAGAACTACAGTTGAATAGCTCCATAGTTTACACATCGAAACTATCCATGGGAGAACAGAGTGGATCCCACTCAGTGTGCAGTGAAGTGCAGGAATTATGTGGTCAGCACAGTAGAGCTTCTGTCTTTAATGTAGACTTGTTTGTCTGTTGAATGCATTGTGGTCCACAATACACTAAATTTTCTAGGAATGCCTTATTGCATAATTGATTCAGAAGACAGAAGCTGTGGTTATGCACACAGTCGGTTGCGTAAGCATCTGTATCGCAGTAATTTATCGAGCGTGCCATAGTCAGAACTGTTCAGAGGTCACGTGAACCAATGTCCTGTGCCAATCCAAATGCCACACGTTTGTTACATTTAAAATTTTACTGAAAAATACTTGCTTATTATTTTGGGTTCCAAGGATACCAAGGCAGCATGTATAAAAGTAACAATAATCATTTCTGTATTAACATTTTGATTCTGTTATTAAAAAAAAAAAAAAAAAAATTAAAGTACACAGAAAATGACAGAAGCTGCAGAGTAGGTAATGTAACCATAAAACGTTATTCCTGCACCAAATAAAGACTTAGTTGATGGTTTATATATTCTATGTTGTGTACAAAAATAAGTATGCAAATTTAGACTCTGAATAGGAAGGAAATCGTCAGAAAACTGCTGAAACATGTAAACACACCACAATCATGTTTAGAAGTAATTTTCAAAAATTTGGAAAGGTCATTAAGCAGCAAACTGAAACTATGTTTAAGAGTAGGGTCTTTAGGACCTCAGACAGAATACGAGAGACACACTGATTGTGGTAATATTTATGGAATAATCATTGAAAGAAAAAAAATAAATCAGGCACCAACATAATGGTGGATTTTTGGTGCATAAGAAGGAACAGTAAAATGCTGCCTGGGGAATGGAGGAAAGTAGAGCATTTGCTATGGATTCTCTTCAGTTTCTCAGTGTTTGGTTGCTTTGTGTAAAAAGCCTAGTCTGTCATGTGTTTGGAGCTAATTCCACACTGTGGACCTGGCTAATCTCAGCATTTGAGTGCTGTGCCAGGCTCCATCATCCTTCCCCCCCGTTCAGCCTCGACATCAAGCTCAACCAAGTCATGAGGGAGGAAATTGGACTGTGTAGCTGTAACACTAACATCTATTAAACCCTGAAAGCCTGAAAGTGTTTATAATTCAGTTCCTCATAATTTACTAACAACAATGTAGTGAAATTAATAGCAAAAGGAATACATTTACAAAAGTAGGGAATGTAAATTAGGACCTGGTGAAAAGCCCCTCTAGGAATAATTCTCTGTATCCACGTCATTTGGATTTGTCACATTTGCCATAACTAATCCCAAATGAAATATCGCTTGCACCGTCACTGGAACTGCGGCTTTGTGTCACACACTTAAATAGAAAATGGACACTCGCCTGTCAGTTTGTTAGTGTAAATGTAATGTAAGAGGTTAAACACCTTTTACCCCATTATTCTGCTGTGTGGGAATATTCACCATCATATAACTTCTCCATGGCATCTCCATGAGGTATAGCATCACAAACAAGGCAAATCTACCTGACGTATGATGTAGCACAGCCTCTAGCAGTAAGAAGCTCAATATTAAGTCCTTAGGCATCTGTTTTGTAGTGGCTGACTGTGAGTCAGATGAGATGAGAGGTGATTTTTTTTTTTTTTTTAAAGTTCCATTCACTCCCACACCCTCACAAAAAAATTTGTCTAATAACATTGTTTGTACCTGCCCATAATATTTTCCGATGAAAATATTGTTGGTTATATTTGTCAAAATATGTACAAATTAGTCATTTATTGTGACCAGAATAAAGCATGGATGATGGATGAATGAAATCAATGAATGCATCACACGGCACCACGCAAGCACCATGTACACACTCATGTTAATGAATGTGGCCTTTCTTTGTCCTGCAAGCATCACAGCTTTCTATTCTACCCACAAGGAAGTAAAAAAACACCCTCCAGTTCAGATTATATAGAGCCATATCAAGAGGTTCAATGGTTAGATGACCTGCCATTCCATGTGTGCTATCATATAATGTGACTTAATGAAAAAAAAAAAGTGCAGGGGAGGTAGTATCACTCTGGCATGGCTGTGTGAGCCTGTCATGAGCAACAGGGTGTGAACTGTGTGTATGTGTGTGTGTGTGTGTGTGTGTGTGTGTGTGAGAGAGAGAGAGAGAGAGATGAGCCAGAGGATTAACATGGCATGATTTACTGTGTGGTTAATTCTGACTTTCCACAAAGACCCCTCTCTCTCTCTCTCTCTCTCTCTCTCTCTCTCTCTCTCTCTCTCTCTGCCTTTAACAGACATGCACACACAAGTGTAACACACAAGCGCCAAAATGTGTGAATGTGTTTATAATATATGCAGGGAATAAGTTCCGTACAGTGATGCACTTAAGTAATAGTGTGTTACCCTTCAAGAGTAGAGTTCAAGGTCAAGGTAACTTTTCAATACTACAGTGTAGTACATGATTCGATTCCATTGCGTTCAATATTTCAGATGTTGTATTTAGGTAGGCCAACACTAATTTATTTGACGCTGTATTTTGCCTACAGGCAAATCAAATTGCTGGTGCTCATATGACATGGACGGGCAAGAATTCAATGTGAAAAACAGTTGTGCATGCAGGAACCTTGTACTAAAATACGGACAGTGGGGGTTTTTGTCAACATGCAATTTGTAAATGTGAAGCAGAGCCACAGATGTGGAACTTTATCAGCTGATTAGTCTTAGTAATAAGTACATTTGCATGCAAGAGCATGAATCACTGACCTGAATGCAGGCTTAGACAAGTGGGCTGTTCAAATGCGCTTAAAGATCATTGCACGGTTTTTGACGCTATGATTATTTCCTATCAAGGCTAAAACACGCCAGTCGCCAGGTTCTGTTAGCGTCAGTTTCGTAGTCTGCTTTTCAGTGCTTGATTCATTTGTTTCTGAATTCTGTTTAGGTGAAATATGGATTTGTTTATTTGTTCATGATGGAAACTTGGCTCACCTGTATTTATAAATGAAGCTTTAATAAAAAATCAGCTAATTTTGACCTTTTCGAGTGCTAAAATGCTCACTTTAACTCATCTCGATGTTATTTCAGGAATCAGACGCACATTTATTCATATGTCATGCTCTGCGCTTGTTTCTGTGTAGCTTTTTTATGGATTTAAAGTTTATGGATTTATTGTTGAATTCTATAAATATACAATGTGAATTAAAAACTGTAACAGTTAATCTCTAAAAGCAGAGGTCTGCTCAAGTCCTGTTTCATATAGTTTGATCCAACAAAGGAGCAATACAGTAAATGTCATTCTGGTTACATTTTGACATTGTATTAATGCTTGATTAGGCAAGAATTGAGGTATATATTGGTAACAAATAGCCACAAATTCTTCTCTCCGAAAGAGTAGTGCAATCTCAATTTAGGGCTTAATTAAGAAATATCTTAGACTAATGTAATCTACAAATATACATGTTTTATATACAATTTATTGACTCAACAGCTGCTCACAAATATCTAGTATAAATGAGTTTTGAGTATTCTAGTAATCTTTTTTCCCCCAGTTAACCCCTAGGTTTGAATTAAATTTCTGAATGTCTGTGTCTCTCCTAAATTAGCTGCAGATAATGAGACAAGGACCATAAGCCGATATTGTAAATGTGACTAAGTAAGCCAATAATTGTGACCAGACCCACTGCTGTTTCCTCCTGGTTGTGTATAAATTCAGGAACTGCTTTGCTGCAAATAAATGGACAAACCTACAGCCGTGCATACTGTATGCTGAAAAGAGACTTACATGCATGTACATTGTACCCTTTGCCTGGGGGTCAGTTACTGTATTTCTATGTTGTTATGTGGGAAATATTTCTGTGTGTGTGTGTGTGTGTGTGTGTGTGTGCATGTGCTGTACAGTCCAGGGGAGGTTTGAGTGAAGTTAATTACAGTGGGTGCCTGTCAGGCCGGAACAAAAGGTCTGCATTGACAGCACAACCCATGCAGAAAGACAACTGGCTCAGATCAGACTAGTCTGGCCCAGTTCATCCCCTGACACAACATATGCCCATCCAGGTTCACACACAAGGCACAGAGCCAGGGGTTCGTGATTTTGTAATTTTGTTACAGCAGTGGTCAGCCATTATCAAAGTTGTATTTATGATCAAGATCTTATAGTTCGCTATTAGCCCATTTGACTGGTCACTTAAATTAAATGGGTTTAATCCAAATCTTTATAACTGAAAACCAAGTAGGGCTTTAAATATTGCCAACTTGGACCTGTTTTGTTCAAAAATTCATGAATAAATTCAGTTAAATAGCCTGAATATTATTTGGTCATTGACCAATTCAAGGATTTTGAAAGGGCACATTTCTGACTTTTGAAACACTTTTTTCATTAACATTCGTTGGCTATGGTCTTAAGAATGATCATGTGGTGCAACCATAATATACCCTCCACATAATATATTTCCTTAATATGCTTAAAATGTTGTCAAAGTACTACAAGCAAAGTAAGATCTATAGTAAACATGCATTCACTATTTATGAATTTCTGTATGTCATGAATTTATATTCATGTCCTATAACTGTACTTGTCTGCCTTATCACACACTTTACAACTTTTTTAAGCCATAAAACTGATAAAAAAAAAAAAAATTTAAAGATCCACTTGAGCATATTGTATTAGTGATTAATGTTTCAGCCACAGAGTGTAGATGTTTTATTTTGAATTTTAATACAGTTATCGCCATTATTAGTTACGCTACATGACGGATAGTCACACCAAATGACAAGGTGAAGTGCTTCATTTTAGAAGAGCCATACACCACATGCATGTTAATCTTTATAATTAGCATGATCTTCAATAGCATTTAAAAAAAATTGTTTAAACATCATTCATCGACAAATTCGCCTATTTTCACTTCAGTTGGTTGCCTACATTTCCTACATAACCCACAGTGCTGTTCGTCTACCTGCTGATAGTGGTTCAGAGGGGCACAAACATATCAGGTTCCAAAGCTTCAAGTTTCACACTTATACTGCCATCAACGCCATCACACTCAGCATCTTGTAGATTGCTAAGTAACCAATCCAAGGCACTAACTAGCCATGCCGTAACTCTGCGCAGCTGCGTCATACAGCTGCATTGCATTCTGGAACTTTGAGTCCAACGTTTGCTGCCTCAGTTGCTTCTAATCTAGATTTCTCAATATGACACTGAATGTCACTGGAAAATGGTGAGTGAGAAAAGAAGCTCTTGCTGTTTTTGTTTTTAAGAGCTAAGTGCAAAACCTGACTGCTATGTTTGAAATCATCAAATTTTTTTGTTCTATTAAATGCCATTGTAACTGAGCTATCAATAACGCTGTCCTCCTGTGACTTCAGTGTGACACATAACCACTTTTCATAGGAATAATAAAATACATCCTCAGCCAGCAGATTAGCACCAGAATTGCTAAGAATATCAGAAATATTTCAGTATAAATATTTTATGTCTACAGTGAGTAGTAACTAGGACATGGTGGAATAATGATGGAAATAATGAAAATTTTAGCGATGCATTCTAACATTTGTCTTATAAGAATCTGTTGATTATTTTTTTTATTATGAGCAATAACATAACAGACACAGCATAACCTTTTTCAGCTTTGGCTTGTACCTTGTTTGTCTGATCGGTCATAGATTATGGTAATCTAATCCTGGCAACCAACTGCTAAATTGCTTAGGGACTACACACACACACACTTTCACTCTGGATGCGAAGTGTAGAATTGCCCATGCTGGTTGATATTGTGTTGCCTTCACTACTGTAGCTCGGTGCATGTGGTTGTAATGTGAGCTCCATTCACCCCTCCTTCTTCTGTCTGAAAACCCCTGAAGACGTATAGATATACAGTGATGAAAGGACACAATTAACTCAGTGATCCCCAAAGAGCCAGGCATTCCATTAAGCCTGAGTGTTTACTGTGGAAGTGAAGATACAAGATCATATTTGTGTATGAGGAGGAAGTGTGCTAAACTGCTGAATGCACACCACTCATATTTTCCTCTGGCTCTTCAGCGAGATCTCTGAGCCAGCGCTTTTAGAGAGCACCTGACCACCACAGTCCAACCAAATGTCTTGCTAAACATGTTGTTGAATGATGGTCTTTCATCATGTGCATGCAGCTATAGTATATGCACAATTACTAAGGACATTTTATCATTTTTTTTTTTTAAATGGTAGTTGTTGGGGTATGTAAAATGTGCATTTCTTTTAGAATGCTTTCATAAGAAAACAACAGGATGTGCTGTTACAGGAAAGTAATCAACAACAGGGTGATGTGATGCAACCTGACGTGATGCCACCTTCTGTCCAATTAAATTAGAAAATTCAACAGTGCTGTGGTAAAACAATCCTGAACCCTAGAGCCCATAGTAGATTGTATGCCTTGTATGCTGTCAGGAAGGAACTGTTCCGAGAATGGTGTGAGCCATTGTCACCTGAACCTAGTGCGCTGTCCAGGGCCTGAAATACTAGTCTTTTTGCAGGGGCTGAGGACAATGGCAATTGCAAGCAACATCTATGGCAGAAGTGTACGTGGCGGCCATTACAGCTCACCACAACACAACAACCACCTCGTGGATGGCACCTCGCTAGGCTCTCAAAGGCTTCACAACAGTGTTTCTGAAAGAAGCTAGGCGCCTCCATCTGCTGCGCTCGCCCAAGCGCCCCTTAATGGCTCTCTCTCTAAGAACCCATGCATGATGCTGATTTGAAATGGTATCATCAATGGTATCTCGCCGTGCACACACTGGTGACCGGACCTGGTGCGGAGTGACCTTGTGGCTGAACCCAGGATTCCTAACTATGGTTATTTGTCCCAAATTTGTGAACCAGGCAATTGATCTTGCAATGTTCTACGAAGGTCAATCTGCAGAACATTCTCTACTGTGTCCTGTATACACCTTATGGTACTATTTGAACCACACAGCAGTTATTCTTTCATCAGATCAGTTAGTCTCCTGTCTCAGTGCAGACACAGGATGCTCCCCTGTCTAAACAGAGATCGGCCCACTGGGCGAAAGAGGTCACCACCACAGCCCACAAACAGTTCTGCATGCTCAGCCTTTACCATGACATCCCATTCCACAAAGAATGTGTTTCATCTTCATGGGCTTTGCTGAGAAACATGCCGCTCCAGGAGATCTGTGCATTTTTATAAGAGAGATATCGAAGGTATACAAGCCTCTTGATGCTTACAACTTTGTTGTGTGTGAACACGTTCAAGATGCAAGGATGTCATGGCACTGAAAGCCGAGGTACTGCCTAATGCAGATACATATCCAGATGCTATACATTTGTTCATTTGTTAGATGAACAAAGTTAGCTAGCTAAACGTGTCCATTATATGCAACTCCATTATCTGCAAGAACATGACCTAGCTTGCGTCAGCTAGCTAGTTTGTTGATGTGGATTTTAGACGAGCTGCATAGTTTTGTTAAAGCAATATAAATTAGGCATGTTAACCAACTAGCAAATTAAGCCTGTTAAATTCTTAGTTAGCAAGCCAGCTTCACTGATATGATACTTAGCTATTTGGCTAAGTTATAATGGGTACTACAAAGACAGATCTAGGTGGACCAGTTATCCCTTGTAATTGCCTGTAACCAGAACCGTGTTCTGATGGCTTGGAAAGGTGTCTGATTCAGTAGTATGTGGTAAAAACAAAGGTGTTTATGAACACTTTTCCAATTCTGAGACCCAACAGCACAACGTGATATTTTAGAAAACATATTGTGGCTTGCTCTTAAAAATCACTGTAGTCTCGTGCTTTGTGTTTGCAACCAGGAAGTGCAGCTGATGTCAGAGAGACGTGTATCACTCACAGGTCTATAGGCTGGTCATAAGCAACTCGTGGTATACATTGTTGCATTCAGTATGCAACCTGATATATTTCCTAATTGTGTGTGGGAATGTGTTTGTGAGGTTTTTTTTTCTGAA
This sequence comes from Pangasius sanitwongsei, assembly GCA_037576675.1. Classification (NCBI taxonomy): domain Eukaryota; kingdom Metazoa; phylum Chordata; class Actinopteri; order Siluriformes; family Pangasiidae; genus Pangasius; species Pangasius sanitwongsei. The sequence goes on from CM075018.1 coordinate 18,242,318, forward strand.
TACCCACAGTTCCGGCACAAAAGGCCTCATGGGCATCCTTTTCTGTTCTCTCTGAGTCCCTCAGTGCACCCTCTTTATCATTCTGTTTTGCTCATTCTCTCAGTTTCATCGGCTTAAAGGTTAGCCCTTCGTTTCTCTTCCTCTATTGTCTCTGCATCCATCCATCCTGTCTGTGCACCAACACTTTTTTCCACCCATTACAATAAGGGCATGATGTGTAATCTAATTAGAGGCCATTTTAAAGCAGGGGCCATAAGGATTAGGAGAGATTTAAAAATGGCTTCAGAAAGTGTCACCTGAATTTGTGAGCAAGCAGCGATTTCTTCTTGCAATTGCACTCCAGAGATGTTGCTAACATTAACTTAAGTAATACTGGTGAGTAAGTGTCTAATGATGTCATGGATCAATTAGTGCATGCATGCGTGTGTTTGGTGTCACCTGAGAAATTAATTGAAAAAGATTAATGAACAATACTAGCAGGTGGACACTTTCAGAAGACAGAATGCCAGGACAAGACGCAAGTAAGCAAAGGACAAGTTGCTGACACATATACTGTATATACACACGGGCAGGTGGACGTGTGTGCACGCACACAAAACCTAGACACGGAGGCACCATCGCAGACATATACGAGGCAAGGAGTGTTCCGGGTAAACCGCATGCAAACGCAGGGATGCTTAGGCAGATATGATATGACATGGCATACAGATAACCTCAAGCTCAACACGCACACTTACTAAAGCTAGGAGATCTGGGAAACACTTACTGACCTACCGGGAAGCATAAAGATGGAATAGACATCTCAGGATACACCATTAAATAAAACACACAAAAGAGTAGTGGAAACTTCTATAAGACTCACAAACACCACACTGAAATTCTGCAACACTTCTACACCTGGATGTAAACTGAGATACCGTAAACACAATGTGGTTTGTGCGTGTGTATGCTGGTGTTTTCGCAGTGTGTTTTGAAGGGAGCAAAGGGATGCATCAGGAGCATATTTTATTGGAGTTCAGTGGAGTTTGATTTAATAGGTCTAGGGAGTTAGGTAGTCCAAGCAGAATAAGGGGCTGCAAAATATTTCATCAGTGGGACAAACAAGATATTTTTAGAACATGGGCTCTCAAACCTTTTGCAGCCATGGTCCGCATTATGCTCATAATTCAAAAGTGTGCAATAATATCCTGGCTATTGGAGAATTTTATTCCTGAACATTCAACCTGAACCTTTTTTATTTTTATTTATTTATTTATTTATTTATTTTTAGGTTTGGATTAAACCCATTCAATTCAAAGGACCAGTCAAGTTGTATAATTATTACAAGAATTATAATAAATATAATAACTTATAACTGTAAATACTATAATAACTTTGGTGATTTCCACCAGTGCAACAAAATAAAGAAAAAACAAAATCATGGAGCTGTGCTTCAGAGACCTATGGGAATCTCCAGACTGCACTTCGAGAACCACGATTTTAGAGACATAGAGAGACAGGAGTTTTGTGATAGAAAAATATCAGCGAGAATCAAGGGGAAGGTGTACGAGACAGTGGTGAGAGCGGCCATGCTGTATGGTTT
>CM075018.1:18243999-18267702 GCA_037576675.1 Pangasius sanitwongsei
AAGCCAAAGAGGAGGTATATGGACGTAATAAATGAGGATATGAAGCTAGTGGGTGCAAGTGTTGAGGATGCAGAAGACAGGGATAAGTGGAGAGTGATGATTCGCTGTGGCGACCCCTGAAGGGAAAAGCCGAAAGAAGAAGAAGAGAGACAGGAGTTTACTGAGAGAGAATGTTCATTACATCACACAATCATATTACACAATGCAAGGTCTAAAAATTAAGTCATTTTATTCCCTCCTAGACCACAGACAGAAACCAAAATAGGTTATGCATCACCTCACTAAAACCAGTTTGTCTTTCTTTTCCCTCTTGTGGCACAATACAGGGTTGTGGTGTGTTTCCCTGCTTATTCTCCTCTGTTCAATAATGTTGCTTTAGGGGGTTTTGTCATGGTTATTAGTTTCCTGACCTCTTCATCCCTTTGACCTACAGAGGTCAGGCTTAACCAATGCCAACCAATGCCAGGGGAATAACAGTGTCAAGTAATCACAGTACATCTTGTGTTCCTTGTATAATAGCTAAATTTGCCAAATGTCCCCAAAACACCAGCAGATGGTATGCTTGACTCTACCGCTTTATAGTTGACTCGTGTATATGTGAATAGGTTTGTGCTCAGTGTTTATGCTAAAATCCCTGGTCTGGCACTTGATGTCTCTGTATGTTTTGCGTATTTATTCTCCATCAGATGGTGGAGCTTTACAGTCTCTAGGGAAGAAAGAGAAAGTCAAGGGCTGGATCAGAAATGACACACTTGCTACCTAATTATTTTATTTCAAAAAACTTTTTTCATCACCCTTTATTTATACACAAGCATTTGTCACATCAATGCACATAGCATTTCCATTTCAGCCAAATGGAAAGACCTATTTTGTTACTTGGATTTGATATTTAGTGTCTTCCTGATATATTGGTTGGTCAGTAAAACATGAAGTTAAGATTCTGCACATGTATCGTCCTTGGTGGAAATCATGTGATGAAGCAATGTCTCTGTAAACACTTTATATGCATTTAAAATGCATTCATGAATGTAAGGAACCAGTGTGATGTGGGGCACTAGGAAGCACCTATATTCAATTCAATTCGGTTCAGTTCAATTAATTTTTTTTCAATTTGACAGAAAATGTACTTTAAATTTAACCTTGTTCGATAGTCCAGCATAGTGAGCATTCATGTTATTTACTTGTTTTAAAGTAGTTTTAAGTATATACAGGGTTCTTTAACAGAAAGTTAAAGTTAAAAGTAAAGGCACTCATAAGGTTTGGAACCTTAAATTCAGAAAATGTTTTTGGAAGAAGTAATGGACATTTTGTTGACAGAGTCATTTTAACTCAAGATGCTGTCTGCTATCTTTAGACCTTCCCTTATTTCCTGCATGAACAGCAGACAGAAGTTTTAGAAACTGAAATTGGAATGTGTTCTCAGAGCAGAAGTTAACTTGATTTCTTTAGTTAGGTGACCAGTCAGTTTCTGACCTTAGACCTAATTTCAGTAACTAACGCATCCTCTCTAAAGCATATCACATTTCATGCCTTTTCTTGATTCATTTAATGACCATACATTGTATGGATGAGAAGGACAGGATTCCTTTCTCTGCTGTTAATTAGAGAATCGCTAGCCTATCATGGGCGTCATATCAGTTAGACTCTAGTTTTCTCTTGAACAAATTCAAAACTAGCATGACCTGGAAGCCTGAGGAGGGTTCTCTGCCATGTTGTTGTGTACTTCAAAGTAAACGTTGGATTTGATTTGAATGGTCTGAAAACTGCTGTTATCTGTGCATGCCAATGTTCTGATTGATTTTGCATGTTGCTGTCTATTTAGCTCAGAGTCGTGCCACTCTATGGATTTTCCAGAACTCAGACAAGTGAGAAGGTTTCAGGGTATATCCCCATGCTATGAAAATCCAATCATGGCTGGCAAAATGCAAGTGTACTTTTACCAGCTACCGCTGGGTGTTGCCTCACCATATGACTTCACACAACTTTACTCCATCTGCTGGTCAGTAGCGGTATTGAATACGGAGAAGAATACATCACTTCAGTGCAAACTGCCATCGCATCGATAAGCATGCACACTTCCAAATTGTTTAAGCCCTCTAAAATCACCCCCACCCACCCCTGGCAGCCAGCATATCCTAGCATATTTTGGAGGGTTACATTCTTACAGCACAAATGAATGGGTGCAAAGCATTCAGCATTCCTCTCGATAAGCACATTTTTAAAAGGGCAATTCAAAATCACATGCTAGTCCATGGTTCTGATGCCACTGTTCTATATATGTACCATAATTACCACAATTAGTTTAGTCATTTGTTTGTATTCTGCTGCCATTATTTAAATTATTCTGAAATAAAAGTAACAAAACGGACCCCATGATTTCATCATATACTAATTAAATAAAAGGTCAATATAGGACAAAATATTATTCATCTTATAAACATTATAGTCTATGGCATGATTTGGCCCAGTCTGAGCTTTGTGTGTGTGTATGTACATGTGTGTGGCATGTTCAGGATGGGAAGCTGACCAAGGCTGAGCAGCAGCGGTTCAAAGAGGAAGCCGAGATGCTAAAGGGCCTACAGCACCCCAACATCGTGCGCTTCTACGACTTCTGGGAGTCGACTCTCAGAGGAAAGAAGTGCATCGTTCTTGTCACAGAGCTCATGACCTCTGGAACACTCAAAACGTCAGTACCCACACGTTGCAGTGAATCAGAGGCCCAGGTTATTTATACTCCTAAGTCTGTAGCGACAGAGTCGAGGACCCTGTCTTCACCGAGTTTAGTTTCTATGGTGACGTGCTACTACTGACCCGTTCTTAGTCACATGACACTAAGTAACACTTGCCAGTGCATATTCATTATTAACACCAAGAATAGTTATTTAATAGAAATTGGATGCTTTTTTTTTTCGACCAAGGTATCATTATTTTTCACTTAATATTTAAGTTTAGTGTTAAAAGAATGTTTAAAAAAGCAAATGGTGTACAAACAGGATATTTTTCAGATTTTTATGACACTGGACATCGTAACCTGTTATGAGTGATTGCTTTGTTGGCTTTGTGCTTTACAGGTACCTGAAGCGCTTTAAGGTTATGAAGCCGAAGGTGTTGCGCAGCTGGTGCAGGCAAATCCTGAAAGGCCTACATTTCCTGCATACGCGTACACCGCCCATTGTACACCGTGACTTAAAGTGTGACAACATCTTTATCACAGGCCCCACAGGCTCAGTTAAGATCGGAGACCTTGGCCTGGCCACGCTCATGAGGACCTCCTTTGCCAAGAGTGTGATCGGTGTGTTTACAGGCTCACATGTGTCATAGATTTGTCACCACTGCTGTTGTTGCAACCCAACAATTGTAATCACTGTAGCTGCCACATACTTAATCATCGGTGATTATGTGCTGGTTTCGCTGGCAATTTATGTTTTGTTCCAATGTCTTCCCTATTTAGATCCAGTGTCCTCTCTTGTTGCTCATTGTTCAGCATTTATTTCAGCTCAACATTATTGATTTCAGTGTGCATGCACACACTGCTGTCAATACTTATTGATTTTGGAGCTAATTGTTAGTGGTAGTCCAAATGTTCACAACAGAACAAACAATAAATAATTGGGCATAGATTGTCCATTTTCTGAAGTCATGCTGAAATGTAAAGTTTCGCTCATGGTCAGTCACGCACTGAGACAAAGTGAGCGGCAAAGAAAAAAGTATCTGATGTGAACAGACGGTTAATTATGGTTTGTACATACAGATACCTCATAGTTTAATAGCTGATGTCACATGTACTCAATATAGTACTGTCTAGCTCAAACCAGCCAGAAGAAAACTTAAAAAAAAAAATCTCAACTGATAGGACCAACATTATTTTTCCAAGCCAGTATTAATCTGCCACAGAAGCTGCTGCTAATAGTAAGAGGATCATAATGAAAATGCATTGACGGGGCTTTAGGAAATCTGCTAATTTACCACACCAGAAGGGACATGTGAAATATCATTAAGAATGGATTAAAGTACTAATATTTCTTTCCAGTGGACAATTTCTCCAATCTTCCAAAAGCAGGTCTCTTATTAAAGGACATAAATGTTACTAAACTAAAACCATGAGAATGTTAGTATCATCCTTATTCTAACTTTGGTGTTATTGCTCAGGTACCCCAGAGTTCATGGCTCCAGAGATGTATGAGGAACACTATGATGAGTCTGTGGATGTCTACGCCTTTGGCATGTGCATGCTTGAGATGGCTACATCTGAGTATCCTTATTCTGAGTGTCAAAATGCTGCCCAGATCTACCGCAAGGTCACCAGTGTAAGGCTCAGAGAAAGCATTTTGTTTTTATTATTGCTTTTACAGTTGAATAGGAAGTTTTGATTTGGTTTAAAATGTGTTTATATCAGTTGTGCCATCTCCAAGTCATTGACTTGACTACAACTAGGCATCTTTACCTGAAATGAATGATGGACTACATGTTTCTGTTTGTAGGGGATCAAGCCCGCCAGTTTTGATAAAGTGAACGATCCAGAAATTAAGGAGATCATTGAGGGCTGCATTCGGCAGAACCGAGGCGAGCGGTAAGTGTGTCCTTTTAGTCCTTTTATTATAGCATGCAGAAATGTTACGCATTGCGTAGGTCACGCATTTTCAATATGGCTGTTTTCCAATTAGGCTTTCCATTAAGGACCTGCTGAACCACGCCTTCTTTGGTGAGGACACAGGTGTGCGAGTGGAGTTGGCGGAAGAGGACACGGGCACTCAGGACTGTCTGGCGCTGCGCATTTGGGTGGAGGAGCCTAAAAAACTAAAGGGCAAGCACAAGGACAATGAGGCCATTGAGTTCAGCTACAACTTGGAGAATGACAGCGCAGAGGAAGTGGCGTTAGAGATGGTGAGGGAACCATGGAATAATCAGAAATGGTTTGTTGGTTAATAAGTTTCACTTAGACTGTGCTGACATCGGCACATTATTTTTGAGCTTTGTAATTCAAAGTCAGGTAGAATATTTAACAAAAAGCTTTATTTATAAAAATAGACAAGTTCCCATCCTAAGGTACGTAGGATACTAAGCCCTGAGGTACAGAATAGAAAGTTCGAGTAGTGCCGAGCCTCACAAATGATCCTGCATGGTTTGGGTTGTGCCCTGCGATGGGCTGGCCTCCCCTTCCAGGGTGTCCCCTGCGTTGTGCCCCGAGTTCCCTGGGAAAAGTGGTATAGAGGATGGATGGATGGATTGTTTTCTGACTATTGTTTTATGTACTTTACAGTCAGGTCCATAAGTATTTGGACAGTGAGACAATTTTTGTTTTTTGTAATTTTGCCTCTGTACACCACCACAGTGAAGCAGAATTGAAGTGAAGCAGTCAAGATGCGATTGAAATGTAGACTTTCGGCTTAAATTCAAGAGGCTTAACAAAAATATTGCATTAACCGTTTAGGAATTACAGCCATTTTTTACCTGGTCCCTCCGTTTTCAGAGGCTCAAAAGTAATTAGACAATTGATTGATAAGCAGTTTCATGGCCAGGTGTGACCTGTTTCCTCTTTATTTCATGACTGTTTACGGAGATGAAAACTCTGGAGTTGATTCCACACGTTGAATTTGCACTTGGTAGCTGTTCAGGAGAACTCTCAGTATGCGGTCCAAAAGAGGTGTCAATACAAATGAAGGAGGCCATCATTAGGCTGAAACAAAACAAAACAGACCTATCAGAGAGATAGCAGAAGCTTTAGGAGTGGCCGAATCAACAATTTGGTACATTCTTAAAAAGAAGGAATGCACTGGTGAGCTCAGCAACACCAAACGACCTGGAAGGCCACAGAAGACAGCTAAAGTACATGAGAATTCTTCTCTTGGTGAAGAAAAACCCCTTCACAACATCTAGCCAAGTCAAGAACACTCTGGAGGACGTATCATTGTCAAAGTCTACAATCAAGAGACACCTTCATGAATGTAAATACAGACGTTTTACGTCAAGATGCAAACCACTGGTAACACTCACAAATAGATTAGACTTTGCTTAAAAAAAAAACATTTCTGATGCAAGATTAACTTGTACCAGAATGAGAAAAGAGTATGGAGAAGGAAAGGAACAGCTCGTGATCCAAAGCATACCACATCATCTGTCCTTAATGCAAAGAAATTGGATGTTCTTAAATGACCAAGTCAGTCGCCTGATCTCAACCCAATAGAGCATGCTTTTCATTTACTAAAGACAAAACTGAAGGCAAAAAGACCCACAAACAAGCAGCAACTGAAGGCTGCTGCAGTAAAGGCCTGGCAAAGCATCTCAAGGGAGGGAACTCAGCATCTGGTGATGTGCATGGGTTCCAGACTTCAGGCAGTCATTGACTGCAAGGGATTATCATCCAAGTATTAAAAATAATCCTAATATTTATAATAATCTACACTACAGTCACATCTTGAATGCTTCATTTCAAATCTATTCTAGTGGGGTAAAGAGGGAAAATTACGAAAATTGTGTCACTGTCCAAATACTTATGGACCTGACTGTATGCTATTATTATATGTAGTATTTTCTGATTATTTCATGATCTGGGTAGGTGTACATATCAGTGATATCAGCTCTTACTTCTCATGTTTTCTTTCTGTTTCTGCACTTTCTAGGTCAAGTCTGGGTTTTTCCATGAGAGTGACGCAAAGGTTGTGGGAAAGTCTATTCGAGACAGGATAACTCAGATTAAGAAGTCCCGCGCAACACGACAACAGCGTGCCCTAGAGGAGAGGCGGGACTCTGGCCTGCCTCCTGCTTCCCTCACCACCAGTTTTACTTCTTTCCCCTCCTCCCTGGGTCCTGGGGCTCCTGCTGTTCCTACTGCTGCCTCTGTGGGGGTCACAGGGGGGCACAGGGAGGGAGAGGACCTGCCAGAGGTGGAGCAAACCTCTCGACAACAGATCCCCATCAGCAACGCACAAGGCCCCATAGGTAACGTTCTCTAGAGATTTTATATCTGACTTGTATGAAATCTTGACTGTGCAAATTTGTGTGAAGATTATTATATTATTTATTATATATAATAAAATATTATATTATTTCAGTTGATAAAACATAATAATCAAAGCGTGTCTGACATCAAGTCTCTTAATTTAATCTTTGTTTAATGTGTCTTTGCCTTTTGTCTTAGTTCTTATTTTCACAATGATCACTGAGTATTTGTTTTCATTGCATTTTTCAGAAACGGGCAATCTCTCTGCAATCATTGGAGAATCATTTGCGGGTACACAGAGCCAGCCCTATTCATCGGCAGGAGACTCGGGAATCTCTTTTGCTAACACTCAGTCCAGCTATCCCACTGGGACATCTGTACGTATTGCCTTGCTAAAAACGCTATCAATAACTGCATGCTCAACCATCTCACAGAGGTGTGTGCGCGTGTGTGTGTTGTCTTATGTGGTAAATTCTCAGAAACTACCACTCTCTTACAGCCAATTTTAATATTACACTATGGGCATCAAACAAAAAAAAAGTTTTTTGTTTAGACCGAGAAGTAGTATTTTCTTTATTTATCAGGTAATACAGAGTGCAGCAGTTGCACCAGATGCTACCTATTGCTCAGAGCAGAGGAGATCCAAATATGTCTAATGGTCAGAGCAGTGGAGCATCTGGCATGTCCACTAACCAAAGCAGTTGTGTGGCGCCTGTTGCACAGGCTTTCTTTCAGACAGCCACAACACAGGTCACATCTGGTATAATGCAGCAGTATTTTTGGGGTTGATTGACCTCACTCTTTATATTCCTTTATATTTGGTGAATTTCACTGGACACAGCAATGTATAGTTGATTGTCTATGTATTTTTCCAGGCAGACTTGATACTGATGTGCAGATAAACCTATTAGTACATAATATATAGAGTTTTATAAATTTGTTGGTTTGTCACATATGGAATATATGGTGCCATTGCCAAGTGCCAAGTATGTATTATAAAGTAGTGCAAATGTGTTATGCAGTCAGCTACTGTGTTTTGAGTGGTGCATTTAATGTTAGTGTTTTGTCCACTAACCAAGGGTGTTTGCCATTGAATTTCCATATTGGTCTTTTGTGTTTTGTGAACAACTTGTGTTTCTTACTACTATGCTGAGGTTTATGGCACCAGTCTGGTCTGTTTTGCATGAATGTGTCATTTTGATAAAGCTGAATTCATTAAGCATTGCCAAGCTTAGATTGCTACATATTGTGTAGACTATATGTTTTGTGACTTATAATGACTGTAAATCATGTGTGGCTAGTAGCCCCGATGGGCCCTTATTTTATTTAGCCCTAAATACATTTGTTAACTTTTGTTAAAATGCAAGCTATTACTTTGCATCTCCATTTGTTGACACATGCAGAGTAGGGGTGTACGGATGCATCACGATGCAAAAGTGTGACAACATGCATCGTTGAATCATGTGATTCACATGGTGGAAATCAGCATTCTGTTAATTATGCATCTAATGCGGTTTCAGTCTTTGAACACCAGAGGCCCCAATCTGCGCGACTAATAAAATTAAAATATCCAAAGAGTATGCTGGGCCCAATATCTCTAGATCATGATGACTGATATGCATTATATGTTATACAGTTACACAACCATGTTATAACAGTTAAAAAGAGCTCTTTGTTAGTTTTCAAATGACACAAGCCCCGCACCACTGCAATCTACGGTGCCCAAGAAAGAAGTCATGAAACTCTGGCATTTTACTCTAACTTTGGTGTCTATTTACAGTTAAAATGACACCAGGCGCTGCTACAGAGCATTATGTGTCGATCAGTCATTTTCCCCAGGTCAGAGACTTTGTTTATTCAGTTACATTTTTCGGAGAATTTATAAAGTTATTTATTTATTTTTAAGACATGGTGAACCTGTAGTGCATTTTGTTTACAATATTAACTTCTGTTCATAGCAATTTTTGATTTATTTAGTTTTATACAGACAAAAATGCATTGTTTTGCATTGTTTATAATTTAGAAATAAACCGAAAGAGTCTTTTCAGTCATCAATTTTCATTATTCAAATTTTGTTGAAAATATTCTGAGTATCGAAATTAATCAAATCGTGAAGCCAGTATCATGAGTTGAATCGAATCGTGACCAGAGAGTGTTATTACACTCCTAATACACAGTGCTACTGCATTACAAACAATGGTAGGACTCAAGAGCAATCTTGTTTAAGCAAGCCAAACAATCAAACAAACAATCAGTCAAACTCGGGTCAGCTTGGTGTAATGAGTGTAGCTCAGCATAGCTAGATCACCTGCATGATCATATGTGGATTATATGATGCTTGCTGATCTGTCGTTGTCTCTTTTTTCAAAGCATATGGTTGCTAAAAGCTAATTGAGACCTGGGAATTATTTATATTGAGACAAACTTTTGACACTCAAAGTTGGCATATACATCTGTTCTTTAGCAATATGTTTGTTTCATGTTTCATACAGCATATATTCGATAGATTGTATATAACATTTAAAACAACTTATTTTTTTACTATATATATATATATATATAATTCCAAGGTCTCTATGTACAAATTGAAACCATATCACCCACAGTGGTATCACAGTAATTAGTGGTTAAAATATAACAAAAGCTGACATAGAATAAAGAGAATGTAGAAACATTTTGATGGCATGCACTGAACCTTAGGTTCTACATTGTCCTCTTACCCTTGGATGATTAATGATCCATACTAATCCTTATTCTTGCTTTTTTCCCCTCAATTCTTTCTTTTCCACATGCTGTCTCCAATGATTGCCATATTCATACATGCCTGCAGTCACTGTCCCCATATCCCACAGACATAACACAAACAGCACTCCCCCAGCCAGGAGAGGCAGTTACTTCTCATGCTTCTCTTGTACATACACAGTCATACTTAACCCCCATTTCACCCCAGGCCTCCATTAGCATTCTTTCTGTAGAACCCATAGGATCATCTTTGAGCAACCTGATGCCACAAACTAAACAGGGCCAACATAATGTTCCACCTCTGCCACAGACTGATATTTTGCCCCAACAAATTGCAGTTCAGCCACAACAACCACCACCACCACCACCACCGTCACAACAACAGGCAGTTGCATTACAACAGATGGAGCAAATTCAAAAGCAAGGCATTTTAATGCAACAGCCTCCTAGTGGAATACCACCCCAGCAGATAGAGAATCCACAGTTAGTTTTGCAGGAGCAGAAGCTGCAGTCAAGTGTAACACAGCAGCAATATATACCACACCATCAACAGCAGATTTTGGTGCACCCTCAGCAGATAGACCCACAGCAACAGGTATATGCACAGCAACCTGTGGGAATACCTAAACCACAGCAATCTGTAATTCAACAGCAGGTCCAACAGAAAGCATCCATCCAGCAACACTCAATAGAACAACAGCAGCAGGAACCACAGTTGCAACAACACCATCAACAGTTATATGTGTCAAGTCAGGCTGAACCCCAAAAGTCAGAGCAACAACAAGCAGTTCATGGTATACAGCAATTTGAACAGCAGAAACCACACAAAATCTATTCACAACAACAACAGATAGAGCAGCAAGAAATACAAATTCAAAAACAACAGCAAAATTCTGCAGTGTCACAGCAGATGGAGCAACAGAATCCACAGTTGCTGCAGCAAGTACAACAACAGCAGGCTATTTTACAACAGGCAGGGGAGCAGCAGCAGCGACAGGCACTATTGCAGCAGCACTTGGAGCAACAAGAAGCTCTGTTGCTACAACAGCAAATTCTTTTACACCAACAACAGTTTGAACGGCAGTCTTTATTACAGCAAAATCAACTACAGTTAGAACAAATGAATATGCTAATACCTCAACAACAGATAGAGCAACAGCCACAACAGGTAGAGCAAGAAGCTTTATTGCAAAAGCAAGCTTTTTTACAGCAACAGCAGCAACAAGTGCAACTCCTGCAACAGCAGTTAGAGCAAAAACAAGTTCTTTTGCAAAAGCAGCACCAAATGGATCATCAACAAGGTTTACAGCAGCAGCAACAGTTTGAAAAACAACAGCAGTCTGTACTGCGGCACATTTCACAATCTGCACTTACACAATCACAAATGCAGCAGCAGTCAGAGCAAGAAGCTTTTCAGCCACAGATTGACCAACAGCAGCATATGTTAGTACAACAACAGAGAGAACTACAGATGCAACAGCAGACTCTTGTACAACACCAACAACAAAATACAGAGTCACAGCAGGCACTACCCAAGCGACACCGGGAAAAGGAACAGCAAGCTTTATTTTTACAAGAGCAACATTTGGACCAGCAAGCTGTTGCTCTTGAGACTGTTCAACAACAGCAGCATGCTCTAATTGAGCAACAGCAGGATCAGCAGCAGCGTCAACAGCAAGCTGTATTTTTACAACAGCAACAACAGCTGAGCCAACAGGTGCCCATTGGACAACAGCAAACTGCTTCTCTTGAGTCTATTCAGCAGCAGCAGGGTCTGCTCAGTCAACAGCAGGATCAGCAGCAAGCTTTGTTTTTACAACAGTCTAGCCAACAAGTAGCCCTTGGGCAAAATCACAGTGGACAACAGCAAGCTGTTCCTCTTGAGACTGTTCAGCAGCAGGTTCTACTCAAGCAACAGCAGGATCAGCAGCATCTTCAACAGCAAGCTTTGTTTGTACAACAACAACAACAACGACAGTCGAACCAACATGTAGCTCCTGGGCAACATCACAGCGGACAACAGCAGGCTGTTACTTTTGAGATTGTTCAACAGCAACAGCAGAATCTACTCAAGCAAGAGCAGGATCAACAGCATGCTTTGTTTTTACAACAGAGACAACAGTTGGACCAACAAGTAGCCCCTGGGCAGCAACACAGTAGGCAACAGCAAGCCATAGGTCTTGAAACTGTTCAACAGCAGCAGCAGCAAGTTCTGCTTCAGCATGAGCAGCAGCAGCAAGCCTTGTTACTACAACAGCCCCTTCAGTCTCACAAAAGCACTACTCAACACAAAGTAGAGCAACACCAGCAAGAATTTGTTCAGCAACAAACTGTTCTCTCTGGGCAGCAAGATGGAATTTCTGTTGTGGAGTCACAGGTAACAACTGTTGCTCAGTCAGCATCACAAATGGTTACCTCCCAAATTTCAAGTCAGTTACACACCCCTGTACACATTGACCAACATGCACCGAATCTGTCAGCACCTCAAACTCAAGGGCCAATACAACAGAAACAAGGTGATGTTACACAAATCCACAGTCAAATACCTTTACAGATCCAAAGTCTCTCAGCACCACAATCAATAGTTCCATCCCTAGCACAGCCTAACACCATCCAGTTGAAGAGTCCTCAAGCATTCCCGGCTCCAATACAGAGGCAGGATTCAGCACAGCCACAAGTACAGGCCCAGACATATGTCCCAAATGAGGCACAGGCTCAAATGATCATACAGGGACAGAATCTTCCAGCTCAAGTCATGCCACATCAAAACATAACTCCTGTCCTTTGTCAAGTTCCAGCAGTACCACCATCAACTCAAATATCGAGCCAAATTCAGTCTCAAGTTCAGGCTCCTTCTGCCTTGCTCACAATGCAGTATCTTCAAGCCCCACAACTCAGTCAACACACCGTTCAGCCAATGCAGATTGACTTTACACAGGGTACAAAACAGCAACAGCAGTATCAGCAAATGTGTCTAGTGTCTCCAGTAACAGTGGCAAGTACCATTACTGTGTCTTCAGGTACTGTAGTTCCTGCTACAGTAACTACCACACAGCAATACTTAAGGCAGACAGGCCAGGCTCAAAATCAAGTCCAAGCACAGACACAGCCTACCCTGCAGGGACAGCAACAGCCAGGTGGCATCACCATTCAGACTGTCATGCAGCCCACGCCCCTCATGCAACCTCAAGTTTCTCAACAGTATGAACAGCAAACACAGCAAGTCCAACAGGTGCAACAGCAGCCAGTACAGCTGCAGGTTCAGGCCCAGATTTTGTCATCTGTTCAGCAACCTCCACCATCCCACCAAACTGCTGTGGCACTAGATCTCAATCAACGGTCATCTCCGCTACCATCTGCTTTGCACTCTGTGGTTCCGTCACATGACTTACCAAGGCAACCCTGTCAGACACAAGTTCGGACTGCTGCACTTTACAGTCATGTTGTAGGAGGCCTACCACCTTCCCCACAACACCAGGCTCAATCAATCTTGCTTGCCCATACTCGCAGCCAGACATGCACTCAGTCACAGACACACACCCACATACAGAAACATGTTCAATCACAGGCTCACTCACACACAGACATATACACTGAGACTGCAGGCACATCTGTGCAGCCACTGTACCCCCAAGTTCCCCTGCAACCCCTTCAGATACCCTCCAGTCCATCTCATACCTCCCTCAACACTACAAACTCATCAGGCTCCCAGCTTGCTCCCACTGCTTCAGACGTCCCAGTGCCAGCTGAGGCACAGCTAAGCCAGGCTGGGCTAACTGATATAGTTCTGACTTCCCTTCCTCCTGTCAGTGCTTCACAGCTCCCTGGTTCTAATGGCACTGCCCTTCCCCCAAACTTGCTGGCAGACTGTGACCCTGCATTGTCGGGCATTGCACAGGTACAAATGCACACCCTTGTCAATGTAACTTTTTTTTTTATAGCTGTGCTTCAAGACATCCTGTACCAGCAAAGATTTATAACAATAATCCCCTTTAATTGACTTTATTAGACTGTAATTTCTGTTTGGTACCCTATGATTTTTTTTTTTTTAATCTAAATACTTAACACCCACAAAATCAAGCGTATACTTACAGAATCAAGCATGCTATTTCTCAAGGCTTTGTGTATACAGACTTGTACATATTTTTTGTTGTTGCCTTTTTTTTTAAATGTAATTTTACGTTGACAGTTTAGCTGATTGTCTTTTTCTTTTGGTATTTGTTTTTTTCTGTATATATGTTTGTTTGTCTCTTCAACTAAATGAATAGGGGAGCCCAAACCAATCTACCAACCGACATTCTTTAGTAGGGTATGTTTCAGACACTTACCTTCCTTCCTTTAAACTCATGGGTTAGGATGTTTTCTTTGATATCTGTTTAATGAAGCATATAGAGTTTTGAATTTGTTTGTCACCTTTTGCTCCTAGCTCTGCTCTAGTCAGTAGAGAGGATTCTCAGTTATCCTTGGTTAATGGAAAGCTGGAGAAAATAAAGACTCAGCGGAGGTATTCCTACCAACGGCCTGAGAGAACCACTCACTTTCAGCTAAGTATGCTACAGGTAAACATTAGCCCTTTTTCCAGATTTTTTTCATGCCTTTCTTGCAGCACATTTAATAAGCAGTCACAACTGAACATCTACAGCAGACAGGCAATATTTAAGTCAAAAGTAAAAAAAAAAACAATTTATGCATTTTTAGGTGTCCAACACTGGAGACAACATGGTGGAGTGCCAGCTCGAAACTCACAGTAACAAGATGGTCACGTTCAAGTTTGATATTGAGGAAGATGCACCTGAAGATATAGCAGATTACATGGTTAGAATTTCAGACTCTTATGAATTTAATTATTGAGCATGAAATGTAAAAGACATTTTCAGTCTCCTTGATTGTTAAAGAAAAAAAACTTAATGCTGCTCCCAGGTGGCGCAACAGAAAAGATGTACGCTATCCTTCCCACCCAGCCAATTTTGCTTTCTTTTTCCATCTGTGGTCAGGGGCCAAGGGAGCAAAATTGGCTAGGTTTTCTGGGTGGGATGGATGGCAAACACTCTCTCCCCTGTCAGTCACAGCAACATTAGCCAGTCGTGGGAATTTGTTGAGCTCATGTATGTAGAAGACTGTAGATAGCACATTCCTCTGACTGTGTCATGCTGCCCTTTGATGCTGTTACTGTTTGAGAAAGCACATGTTCACTGTCACTGGTTATTAGCTGTCGTATGATGGGGAGAGCTTGCTGAAGGGAGCAAATTGGGGGAGAAAATCTGGAAAAATGTTTCACTAATGAAAATTTGTTGTAATCCTTTTTTTTTATAGGTGGAAGAGGACTTTGTCCTTGAATCAGAGAAAGAAAAATTTGTAGAGGACTTGAGGGCTATAGTGAAGAAAGCCCAGGAGATCTTTAGCACTCAGTCGAAGGTCTGGCGGCTGTTTATTACGTTTGTAATCCATACATACTAAATAAATTGTGATTACACAACTTTTATTTTCCCCCCAAGCTGTTACTTTATATCAGTAATTATTTTGTTTTCTAGTTAGTTCTATAGCAGGAGTGTCCAACCTCTTTACAGGGGACCAAATGGAGAAAGGCAATGGCAATAATGGAAATAAATAAATCTTGGGCTTACTTAATTTCTTGATCATTATATTGACATTTAATTAGGTTTGGTTAGGATAGGTTCCAGATCCATTGCAACATTCCTTCCTCCCTCCCTCTCTCCCTCTCTCTCCCTCTCTCTCCCTCTCTCTCTTAGACTGTGTCCATGGAGCAGCTACATGTAAGCACACCATCAAGTTCAACAGGTGAGTGTATTGAGTAGCGTTTGTTTATATAAGGTGAACATTATACCTTGTACACTACAGTACTTTAATTATTTGATTAACCCTTTCAACTCCCAAGACACATTTGTGTGGTCAGACTCTCATTCCTCATCCTACATGAGTTCTTGTTTAATTTCATTTTTGTTATTGAATAAAAATATAGGAGTTACTGAATAATATGTTTTAAGGTGAAAAACTAAATAATAAGCTGGTACTTAACAAGTCCTCTTCAGCACTCAGTGGCAGGTTATAATTTAGAAATTTGTTAGCTTAATAATGTCGCTGCATTGTTTTTGCTGCTTCCATTTGTCATTTTGTGTATTAGTAGACTCTGCCCCTCAGTCTTCTCCAGTGGGTCGCTGGCGATTTTTCATCAACCAGACCATTCGTCATCGTGACTCCCAGTCCAACCGTGAAGCCTCCACTCCTTCACCAGCAGGGGAGAGCCAGGGCCAGATTGAGCAAGGTACTCAGCATTATTCATTTTTGAATTGGCTTTGAGTCAGTTTTATAGGGCAAGGATTAGAATTACAACTGGCATATACAATTTCAAACATTTACTTAAGCCGGTTTTACAGTGTGCGAGTCCAGTGATCTTTTACAATTATTACTTGTCACACTGTCTGAGACACACTGTAACAGACTGTGTGATGACATGTGTTCTTCATGTCAGATTAAGCAATAAAGATAGTTACTACATTCTGCCATACTGGGTGCGCAGTGACTCAGCACAGGTTTGTAGCTCTTCAACTGGAAAGTAAAAAAATAGTTTCATGTTGTCATAATAGTAAATAAAATCTGTGAACAGAGCATTTGCATGCTAATTAGCTAGCTACACACCTAGAAGCTGTAATTTATTCTCTGTTTCTTTTCTTGTCCTGTCCCTTTTTGTCCTGTCATGATATAAGTGTGATGAGACATTATAGAGACATTCTGTCTGCGGCTGCAATTCAACTAACTGCTCTTCTTTTAAATCCCATATGTTCTGTGTACATTTTACCTTTACCACTAGCATGTGTGTAGCTGTCCTGTGAGTTTTGTGTAATCGTATGCCGTCCTCTTATTGGTAGATTTTAGTTGAGTGTCGTAGCAGGCAGTCTCACACTGAGATTTTAAGCAAAATACTGCCAGAACTGTCATTGGCTGTCTTTGGTCGTAGCTCCACTAAATGGCCTGACGGTGAGCCTTAAACTTGCTAAGACCTCCAATCTCAACTCACAACCAAAGATTATCCTTTACAATGTGTAATCGTGCCTTCAACAGCAAAATTGGGCCGTATATCATACAGTGTAAACCTGGCTTTAGCTTGGTGCTTTGTCACCAAGGTTTTACTAACTGTAGCCTGGATTTGTTTAACATTATTTGCTTTAATACTGTTTATGACCTTTTCTCCTCATTTGCTATAGCTTCAGACCATGAGGATTCACAGCAGTCAGACTCTCTGTCTGGAGTACATTTTTCTCCATGTTCCTCACTTCCAGTGTCTTCTGTTCCTCCCTCCACTGTGTCTGTCCAAGCCTCGGGTTCTTCTATCTCTATTCCTGGTACAGATGTCTTGGACTCCACCAGCTCTATTCCACCAATATTTCACATGTCCCCAGGAGATGCAGTCATTCAAGACATAGCAGCTACCACCCAGCCAGGTTTGGTAAAAGGATATGCAACCACTATTCAAGCCACAGTCCCCAACCAAACCTCTTCTATTCATGTTGTAGGCTTTCCTGTGGCTGATCATGTCTATACCTTTGCATCTAGCAAGGAAATGAACATGGGTTCCAGTTTTGGCATAGGTTCTGAAGATGCTGCAGCTATAGTGCACAGCATGCCTGAAGATCAAACGCCACTGTCTGGCAGTTTGGCACAGAGCACCCTGCCATCTTGCATGTTAAATCATGGGGAACAAGTGCAGCAACTGCAGCAGTTACCCCATGTGCCAACAATGCAGAAACCTGAGATACTCCAGCAAGGCCTGCAATCTCAACCACTCACAGAAGCCTATTCTGTACAGCTTCCACACGGCAACACTGATCAATCCCAGATGCAGCAGCAGCAGCTTCTGCTACAGCAACAACATTTGCTACAGACTAAGCTGATGGCGACAGTGTCCCAGTACACAGCCCACGACAAACTTTCTTCAGCTGTAGGGCAAAACATACAGCCCTGTCAAGCTGAGCATCCGGCATCTCATTTCCATCCAGTGCAGCAGTCAATTCTACAGCAAATCCCATACCAGCAGGGACATTCGGAACTTCCACTGGAACCACTAGGCCAGCAGAGTGTCCACTTACAGTCTCATGCCAGTCTGGAACAGATGCAGCTGCATGGTGTAGTGCAGCAGCAGGCAGTTCCACTGCAGCAGTATGTGCAGCAGGAAACAGTGCTGCATCCTAAAGCACTGACCGTACAATCTCAGCAAAAATTAGAAACACAAGAACCCTTACTACATAGAGCACAGGCTCAGTCTTTGATCTCAAATCAGGTCCCTACTGAGGAAACGAAACCCCTGCCCAAGCTAGAGCAGGTGGCTCAGCCTGCATCCCTGCTTGTGCAGAAGCAGCTCTCTGTCCAGCAGTTGGAATCAGAGCTCTCTACAGGACAGGTCACTGCCACAGATGACATTTTCAGCCAGTCTGCTCCTTTGCAACCATTGTCTGATGCCTCTCTCCCCCCGCTCTCACTCTCGGAGACAGCTTTGCCAGCCCTGGCTCACGTGCTCTCCCCTTCTCCTGCCCAGCCTTCTTCAGTAGCTGAATCAGACAGTGAGGGCCCACCAAAAATTGAGTTTGTTGATAACCGTATAAAGACACTGGATGAGAAGCTGAGGAATCTGCTCTATCAGGAGCACAGTGGTAGTGGGGCCACCATCTCCACCTACACTCCTGACCTGGCCCCCTCCTCAGCTACAGGTGGCGCATCAGCCAGGGGAGAGGAGTCATCTGAGTCTCACACATTGCCACCCTCCACCTTCACACTTCCTCCTGCCTGCTCTTCAGACACTTCTCCACATTCCTCCTCCTGCACCACCTCCTCCACCACCTCTCGCTCTTCCTCCACCTCATCAGACAGAGAAAGGGAGAGAACAGGAGAAGATTGCATCGCCCAGAGTGCTCCAACCCCCGCCACTGCTGTGGAGCACCAACCTGCCTCATCCTTCTCCTCCACCTCCCCACCTTGCTCCCTCCTTTCTCCTCCACAGGAGACTGTGCCTGGACCTATATCTCCACCCAGTGAATCTACAGTCCTTGTAAGTTGGGTCTGGGTTAAAAAAAAAAAAAAAAAAAAAAAACAGCCTGTCCTGGTTTTGGCTGCCAACTGATGATAAACTAAATATGATTATAACAAATTCACTAATTGTTGGTTTTTTATTGAAATTAATACATAATTTGGATTAGTGTACATGTATCACTATGGCTATGCAAACTTGTTGATTCTTATGAAGTATGAATGTATGAGTATATAGTATGAATGTACTATATATGGGTGGATGTCCTAATGGGGTGAAAAAGTGAAGCAAACGTGTTTCTGAGGCCCTCTAATGGCTGGCTGCAGTACAATTTTTAACCCCACCCATTCCCATGTAAGTGTATGGAGAAGGAGCCAAACGATCCACAAATCATTTTGAGAAATAGTGTTCTATTTTTACAAGGTCAGTTGACTTTGATATTTAATGATAATTAAAAAGTTTTGGTTGATGATGTGATTGACAGTTTTGGACATGACAGTACCTGAAGCTCTTGACAGCTCTGTAGCAAAACCATGTCTTGCTCTGCTGTAAGCTGTTCTAAGAAGTCCTCAGCAGTGTTTTTTTTCCCCCAGTTTTTCCAGTATGTTGCTCATTTTGATGTTTAAGCTAGTTCGTTGTACTGATATAACTAGCAAACTAACATGAGTGAACAAAATGATGGCACAAGCCAAAGCAGTTAACACTAGCTAAATTTCATAACAATCTACTATTGATAGTATGACCTTAGCTAAAACTGGAAGTAGCTTGGTAAGGTTAGCCAGTCACTCCTTTTTAAACATACTCCACCGACAGAACACACAGAGCATAAAAGAGCACACTTCTCCATTCAGATGGCTACTGTATTTGTCAGAGCTAGTTAAAAATAATTGGAGAGAAGCATTTTTTTTCTCTGAAAAAATGTGTTGTGTCGATGTGTAAATGTTGACTGCTGTTTACCAATATATTTTCAGTTACATTCAGTGTAATTTCAGGTATTAGCATGTCAGCTAGCTAGCAAATGGTAGCTCAGTCAGTCATACAGTAACTCAAAGCTCTAAAGTCTTTCCTGACAATCATAAAATCAATATACTTGCGCAAATGCATAGACTACAATTTAGCATTTTACTTATTAATTAATAACACTGTACCTACCACTGAACTAGCATTGAATGCACCATCATGAGTTCAGGTAATAGCCCTCAGTGTGAACTCCTGGCATGAAAATTAGGTCTACTTTGTGTACTCTGGCTAAAATTTTGTCCTATTGCACAAACTCAGTCAAGATGTTGACTTTCAGTTTGACCAAATTTAGGCTTCAAAACCGCATAATGGGAGTCAATAGCACCATGTCATCCACCCATATATGTATATATATATACAGTTATTGATCCATACTATATGCATATGCTTCCAACATTGTATTTCTGACATCACAATGTCTCCCTCTACCACCCCCACCCTGTATACCCAGGCTGTCCCTTCCCCCTCTGACAGTGCTGCCGTAGATGTCCTCCAGCCTTCCTTCTCCCAGCAATCCCTTGCACCATCAGCCAGACAGCAGCAGCAGCAGCCGCAGCACAATGCAGGAGGTGGATATTTTGGCCTAAACCTGACTTGTCCTAGTATCAGAAATCCTGTTAGCAAGAAATCCTGGACTCGCAAATTCAAAAGCTGGGCGTGCAAACTGCGCCACTCCACCAGCTTGTTCAAGAAGCCCAGAGTCCAGCAAGGTAGCGTCTGTACAGAGTGCAAGCGAGAGCGAGTGAGGGGTGTGGGTGGGCTACGACATTAAATGAATGTGTAGATAATAAAGCATATGAATCTGACTCCTTACCTTGCTAGATAGGGATTGTCTTATGAAATAATTAATAATTATTAATAATTAACGACTGTCTAGGATGTGATGTGATTGTCACTGTTCCTGATCACACTGATACCACTAAAATTATTTTAATTACCACTACATAGTAAAAATGATCTAAAAGATTTTCAACCTGTGGAGCCACTGCCTTGTACCTTTTCAAATTTGTCTTGCTGCCAACACACCTAATTTGGCTTCTGAGCTAAATGTCAAATTCTTCATGAGCTGGATCACATGTTAGGTGTAAGATTTGAATATGTACAGGGCAGTGGTTCCCCAGCCTCTAGTTCATAACTCCTAATTTATGGAAGTAAGATTGGCTTTTTAAAAATGGCTTGTTTTTAAGTTGGTATATATTGAATTTATGTTGTAGCTACTTTTAATTTCTTTGCATGGGTTACCCAGGGGTAAGAACAGTGGATCGTAGGGAAAGAAAGGAATGTAGGAGGTGGGAGAAGAGCCAAATGGAGCCAGCCCTAAATATGAGCATCTAGCCAAGTTTTTCTATTAAAGCCCACCTCATCCTGCCCCTCACTTGCCTGCACAGTTGGGCGACCCATCTCACAGGTTCTACTATTGCCCTAGGTCAAAGCACACTTGTGGAACTGTGTGGGCCAGGCACTTTAAAGTTTACACCTATATATATGTTTTGCTTTGCACTGTCCTTAACCAGTACCTAAGCAAAACTTTACTTGAACAGCAGCAGTTGCAAACTTTAGAAGAACAGGTAAAATTGGCCCAGTAAGTAAAATCATTATGGCACAAGTTGTATTTCATTCAAGTTGATAGTTATCCAATCAAGTCCACTATGTAGCTAAGCATTATTTAATCTATTCTATGGTATAAAAATAATTACGTTAATAATTACATTAAAATGTTTGTTTGCTGTGGTTCACGTTCAGTAATTCAGTTTCAATTAACACAGATCTTATGGGATATTATGCGTGTCTGGTTTAAGACATGCCTGTAAGGTCAATAACACATGGTGACATAAGGGATCACATCAGCTATATGCCCCACTTCCAGCTTTCCACTTTATTTTATTTTTTTTGTTTGTTTTGTGATAAAGTGACTTGCTATTTGTGCCAGTTTTTGCTAATATTTCAAGCCTATGGTATTGAGTCTCCTAGCTGCATTTAGAACTTTCTAATAGTTATCTAGTATGAGCCTGTGGTCTGGTGTATGATAGGCAATGGGGCTCTGTTTTTTTCTCTGGCTGAGAAAGATCACAATGCCTGCCCATTTGTCTGAAGATGTCCATGCTAGGAATGCTGAAATACTGTCTGATGAGTGTGAATTTCTTTTTTATTTTTCCAAATTTTTCTCCCCAATTTGGTCACCTGCCAATTCCCACCCATGAGCCAGCTTTCCCCTGTCATACACAATCTACCAACATGGAAGGCGAAGGCTAACACATGCTTCTTTTTCGAAGCCAACCATTTTTTTTAACTGCTGCCCATGCTGCATCACAGAGCAATGAAACACACTCAGGGGAAAGCGCGATCTGGCCTCTTCTGCCCATACCTGCAATTGGGTAGTGTTGCTGAGACTGTCAGGAGAGAGAGTATGCCATCCCTCCCACCCGGAAAGCATAGACGATTTTGCTTGCTTGGACTCCTGGCCACAAATGGCTGTGGCATAGTGGGAATTCGAACTAATAACCTCCTGACAATAGAGTGAATGCTTTTCAATTGTGCCACTCAGGAGCTGATACATGTGCATTTTGCCAGTTCAGGTGGCCTACTCTCTAAAGGTATGTGCCATTTGTCAGAAAAATTTCACAGAGTTTCGTTAAGGGGAACCTCCCATTGAAGGCACCTGATGCTTACTGCATTATGTGAGCTCCATCTTAGGAGGTGAGATCCATTATCTCCAAGTTCATCTCTCCATTGCCACTCCAGAGTACCCTCCCCACAACTGCCAAGACTGCACAGTACAAGACTGATAAGTCCTTTTTCCATGCCATTTCATCCAGGAGCCGAAAGGCCTAAATGTAATGTCCCATTTATTTGCACTTTTTTTAAGAGCTTGGATGGTATGACCCCATCTTAGTCTTACTCTGTCCTCTTTGCAGGAGCATTATTCTGCCCCTTTAGCTACATCTATGGAAGACATGAATATACTGTATGTCCCATATTACCTGTGTTAAAAGTGACTGCTGAAGGGGAGATGGTGTTGATGGAGGGTATATAGCTGAAAATGACCCCCTGCATCACTACGCGTGATGAGCCTTACAGGCAGGAATGGGCGTCTTCAGCCAGACATGCGCAGGTGTAATATCCCATACTACCTTGTACCTCTCTTTCAAGCTACAGTGTTTCTATGCATAACCTGATGTTTCTTAGTTGATGGTGCCACAAATTCTGTAATAAACCAATTCCCATATTAAAGCAAAAGAGCATGTACACATTATACACTCAGTGGCCAGTTATTAGGTATACTTTAGATACAGGCATTGGTCATTTGATCAGGTACACCAACTATTGGTGGCAGTAAACCCTTTACTGATATGCAGTGTGCCAGTCCCCGGTCTCCTTGTCCATCAGAAGATCACTGCTGACCAGATATTATTTGGGTGGTGGCCCATTCTCAGCACAGCAGTGACACTGACACTGTGTGGCACTGGTATGAAACATTATTAGACTTATCTATCTACCTATGCCTAACTTGATGGTCCATCTTATTCGTATTAATTACTTGTATTAATCCTCCTGTAGCTCATATTTTTTGTTGGTGGATTGTTCTCAAACCAGCAGTTTTTAAAAATCTCGGCAACACTGCTTTACCTGACCATGCACATACCAGTACCACACACACTACCAGGTTTTTTTTATTCATTTACTTGTTTTTATCCAGTCAGACATTTTGTGAGTCCAAATTAGTCACGAAACCAGGTACCATTTTCTGCTTGATATACCTAACAAAATGGCAACTGAGTGTCATCTGCTGTTTGCTAAAAATGATATAAGGCCTGTATTCTATCACAGATATTTTTAATTCATTATCAGAGCATCCTGTTCTTTGCTGCCTGGGTAGGCTTTTAATTATATATATACAGTCAGGTCCATAAATATTGGGACATCGACACAATTCTAACATTTTTGGCTCTATACACCACCA
>CM075018.1:18296093-18311413 GCA_037576675.1 Pangasius sanitwongsei
TCCAGCATGATATTTTTCCCCATTGAGA
The DNA here is from genome assembly GCA_037576675.1 of Pangasius sanitwongsei. NCBI lineage: Eukaryota > Metazoa > Chordata > Actinopteri > Siluriformes > Pangasiidae > Pangasius > Pangasius sanitwongsei. The sequence goes on from CM075018.1 coordinate 18,296,122, forward strand.
TCTGATGTGTTTTCAAAGTGTTCCTTTAATTTTTTTGAGCAGTATATATGTATATATATATATGTATATATAAATGTTCAATATCTTGAATATTTAATAGCCAAGATTCTGCACTGTTTCTAGGTCTCTATTTAATGTAAGCAAATGTGTGATATTAACCATGTTAACTGTTTTGTACAAAAGGTCAGATTTTCCTCATGTCTAATCTCTTAGAGAGAGAGAGAGAGAGAGAGAGATATAAACTGAGTTTTAAACTGTCATCACATGGACAGGTAAGACCTGACAGCAGAACCGTGGGAAGACTCTGGAATCTAGAACGTTAGCATTTCAGAGTGTGTGGATGCTCTAGGTGTGTGCGTGTTGATCTGTGTGTGCATTTGTTTTTGTGTTTGTGTTTTAAAACACCGTTCTTACAGAGCTCTTGAGGCTTATTGCATGTTCGGACTAGTCAGGACAACTGCGTGGTAAAGAGATGTTAGTCTGGGATTTTAAAAACAACCAAGTCTTTTGGACTCCAGTCATTTCCAAGGATTGTAGGAAAATCAAGTTGATCATTTCACTTTCGTGAACAGTCATGACTGATTGTTTCTGAACCCTTAAAAGAACTCTTAATGATTTCATAGACCAAATATCCTGAATACAGAGTTCTGTGATAAACTGTGATATTTAACAAATCACCACATATTATTGTGTGTAAAAGTAACTGAGCCCCTTTCAGTCAATAACATGTGACACCTCTTTTAGTTATCAGTCCCTGACATCTTGCTGGAGGGATTTTTCTCACTCTTCTTTACAAAACTTCACCAGCTCACCTGCCACAGCATCTCAATAGGATTCAGGTCTGGGCTTTGGCTTGGCCATTCCATTACATGGATCCTCTTCTTCCTAAGCCATTCTTTAGTGGACTTAGTTGAATTTTTAGGATCTTTGTCCTGTTGAAACCATTTTGTGCCCAACTTGAGCTTTCAAGCCGATGCCTGATGATAATTCCTCTTAGTAAATCCTTGATAATTCTCACAATTTGTGATTCCTTCAATGATGTCAAGTTGCCCAGGATCAGAGTAAGAAAAACAGACCCATACCATGCTTGACAGTAGGGATAAGGTTTTTTTTTTTTGCCAAACATGGGCCTTCTGATGCACCCAAAGAGTTCAATTTTGGACTTATCTGTCCAGAGAACAGACTTCCAGAACTCTTCAGGCTTGTCTCTGGAAAACTTCAAAGGCAGCTTTGTTCCTTTTTTGACAGAACAGGCTTCCTCCTGGGGACCCTTGCATAGATGCCATTTCTGTTCAGGGTTCTTCTCATTGTTGATCTACACTATATGGCCAAAAGTATGTGGACACCTGACCCTAACAATTGTATGAAGGTCTTCCCCAAACTTTTGCCACAAAGTTAGAAACATAATTGTCTAGAATGTCTTTGTATGCTGTAGTATTAAGATTTGCTTTCACTGGAACTAAACAGCCCCTGTGCACAAAGATATGGTTTACTATGTTTGGTGTGGAAGAACTTGAGTGGCCTGCACAGATCCCTGACCTCAACCCCACTGGAACACCAAATTTGCACCAGGCCTTCTTGCTGGACATCAGTGCCCAACCTCTTGTACTTTTGTGGTTGAATGAGCACAAATCCCCACAGCCATGGTCCAAAATCTAATGGAAAGCCTTCTCAGAAGAGTGGAGGCTGTTACAGTAGCAATGGGGAACAACTCAATATTAATGCCCATGGTTTTGGAATGGGATGTTCAATACTCAGGTGTCAACATACATTTGGTCATATAGTGTATGCACAGTCTCTCCAGAGGATGCTAGGGACACTTGTATACTTCCACTTGTATACTGTTTGTCTAATGGTGGATTTATGGAGTCCAAAGGTTTTTTTTATAAATACCTTTATCACCCTGTCCAGATTATGTCCTTAGTATGAGGCATGATGCTAGACTTGTAGGACAAGTAACTGACCTGCTTTCTTGCAGTTAGTTATATTTGTTCTTCTCTAACATATCAGTTCAGTTCTTCAGTTTCATTGGTTAGCTTGCTTAATTGTTTATCATGCTGTCACTGACTCACCTGATCCTATTTTAGCTTGATGTAACTAATAAAACTAATCGTTCATTTCTTTTTGCACCTGTACAAATTCTGTATATTGTATGCGTTACTTTACTACATGGACATTATCTCTCAAAGCTCTCAAGTTGTTAGGTATTTACACATTATTTCAAACGGGATGAGACATATTTCTGATTAAATATGCATTTTATGGTTAACAAAAAAAAAAAAAAGGTCCAATTATTGTGCAACAGTTTCACAAACCCCTCATGCTAGTGCATATAGGTCAGGGTCTTAAAATACCATTGAGTTAAGACCCTGTTAGAGATGAGTTAGTTCAAAAATGTAGTACAGCTACAAAAAGTTAACTTTTTCAATGCTCCATTATTTTCTTGCTTTATTATTTTAAGACTCCTGATGACCAGAACAATTGCTCTCTGTGTGTGCGTGTGTGTGATCACTACAGAGATCCTGGTTGGAGGAGTGCAGATTGTTAATAATAAGTACCTGAGATACGCTCCCTGGATCAACTGGAAGGACATAGTGAGAGACAGCAGTGTACCTGTCGAGATCATTGACAATGGTCAAAAAGGTGGGTGCGTCTGAGAGTGACATCACTGGGTTTGTTATTCTTCTGTCGGTTTGAATGTTCGTCCACACATACTGAGGCTTTGTGCTTTTTATCCACAGCTCCGTGTCATCCTGACTGTGGTGGGTACTGCTGGGGTCCGAATAAGGATCAGTGTCAGATCTGTGAGTAGATTGGCAGTTAAACCATCACAACTATCACAACTTTTGGAAATATAAAATGTTTTTCTGCTGACTCAATAATGCAGAAGTCATGAAAGAAACATCTATAACAAAATTTGTACTAAAACTTGGAGACTAAGACTTTTGCACAGTACTGTATATTATATAAAGCATTTTTGTTTTCTGCAGACAGCAACTACTGTAATATATTATGACCTGCAATTTCTTATGCACCCTTAAATGAGATCTGGCTGAAAATATGGTCTAGTTGTCTTTCTTACTTACTTAACTAAAATTCATCAGTTAAGTCTTGCTAGCATGCTAATGTAGTTGGAGAAAAAAGATTTGCTACCTAACATAGAGAGCAAGCTTAGCTAGAGATCCTTTGCATGTCACATAATATAAGGTACCCTTTTCCAATGTAACTTTTGAAGCAACAATGTAAAACTTTTTTTTTTTACACAGATACTTACAGGTGCATATCCAGTGAATGACAGCATCAGCTGTCTAGGTCAAGGGTCAAGATGTATGGATCTATGATAGCAAAATAACATTATAACACTGTGACCTGGCTACAACTTTTTTCAGTTTGTCTGAGTTGTGTTATTTACTTAACTGAAATTTGTCAAATAAGTCTAAGCTAGCATGTTAATGTAGTTAGCTAAGGATCCTTTGCGTGTCATTACACATACTTACAATACGTACCCTTTAACCATGTAAATTTTGAAGCAACAAATACAGATACTTATGCATGAACGATCTTGTTACGACATTTAAGCAGGAAATGCTACACACGTTAGCATTTTGTCAAATGAATGATGTAATCCGTTGTCCAGGTCTACGTCAAGAAGTTTGGATCTGTGATGGCAATGACATTATAACAGTCCATGCTTTAACTGTAATTATTACAAATTGAACATTAGTCTTTGACAGCAAAAATGTCAAGTGAACTTATATTAAATATAATCAAGTGTAATATGTAATCATTTACACACATTCAAGATATTTTACTTGCTGTTGTTTTTGCATTTTTGCCAAATAAGACAATATAATAATTGTGAAGTATTTGTGTCACTGACACATACAGCAACCTCTAACTTCTTCTGCTCTGTGTGTGTCAGTGACTAAGACGGTGTGTGCGCCGCAGTGTCACGGCCGCTGTTTCGGTCCCAGTCCTCAGCACTGTTGCAGCACCGAATGTGCAGGAGGCTGTACAGGACCTAAGGAAACTGACTGCTTTGTAAGTGTCACCTTTTCAGACTTCTTTCTTAGAGTTTCTTCAGAAGACAGTACAAATTACAATACACACTACTACATACACACTATGAGTACACACTAGTTACCCTATGATAGTTGCACAAGACCTAACCCTATTTAAAGACAGAGAGAGAGATTTGTAATTAAAGGTGCTTTCATATATATAGTGTTGAGTCTGTTTGAATTGCACCCTGGTGTGGTTTCCCTCTTGGTGACATTCAATTGTGCAAGCGAGACAACAGCAATCGCACTCTGGTATGGACCAAACCAGTCGATCCATGAGCATCTGAGAGAAGTGGTCTCAGTCTGCTTACATGCAAACTCTAGCATGGTTTATTTGCCGTGAGAAAGCGATCAACTCAACTCCAGGAAGTGAATCAGACATGCCATGTATTTTGAGAGCGAAAGGCCAGAGCTGTATTACTGCAGAAATGCGATGATTTCTGTGGTTTCTATGTGATTTCTGTGCCTTGTTTTTGTTAACCGTTTTCAGTGTTTTTCAATCCTATACACTCCTCAGCCAACATTTTTTTTTAACTTGCTTAAATAGATCCAATTGGAAATGAAACCAAATCAAATATCAGATGAAACAAAATGATCAATTTTGCTCTGATGTAATAGGTGTGAAAGCACCCTAAACATGTCAAAAGTAGGAAATACTATCAATACAGATTGGTCTGAATTTGCTTGTCTATTCTTTGCTAAAGGCATGCCAGCATGTGAGCCATTTGGGAGCATGTGTGCCTCACTGTCCACAGTCGCACATCTACAACAAACACACTTTCCAGCTGGAACCCAATCCAGATGCCATGTACCAGTATGGTTCAATCTGTTTGCACAAATGCCCTGGTGAGTACAGAGACTAAAGTCACATCCCTAAAACTAGTGTTTTTCATTGTGTGGCCTGAAATCCATCTGCTATTACACTTCCACTGTAGAATGAGTCTCTCATTAAGGGAGAATGTTACCCAGAACCTATAGTGTGTCTTACGGGAGATGAGTTCTAACGGATAAGGCAGTTTCATTTGTCTCATATTACAAAAGGGTGACATATTCTTATACAAACAGCATTCCAGCATTGCTGTTTGCACGTAGAGGTATTTATCAGTCTAAATTAAATATCTTAACATTGAATGCAGGTGACAATAACTAAATAATAATAAAATGCTACATTATTCATGCATTTGAGTAATTATTTAATTATTTTTATAAATATTTGACAATAATTTGTCCTTTTACCCATTAAGACACAAAGGGCTTAGTGACTGGTTGATGTTTTTTTTTTTAATACAACTTTTTTAATACAACCTTCTCTGATGTCAGTTATACCTGTTATCAGCCATTTTACTTGCTGTGGTAAGCATAATGAACATGTGAAGGAGCTCAAGGTCAATGCAGTACTGTCTATTACACAGTACTGTATAATTTTCTTTTTACATTTTATTTAATTTGGAATATTTAATATATCCAAAAGTCTGTATTTTCAGTATATGATTTATATAAGTTTATATATAAAAAATATATTGAAAATATAGACTTTTGGTTGTCTCTGATTTGCTCAATCACAAGTGATAAGGAAATTAACACACAAACAAAAGAACAAATTAGTAAGCATTCGCCCTGTCGTAAAGAGATTGCAAGTTTGAATCCCAACAATGGCACAGCTCTCCATGACCAGGAACCAAGGAAGCAAAATGACCTTGCTCTCTAGGTGGGAGGGATGACAAACTCTCTCTCTCCTGTCTGTCACAGTGACATTAGCCAACCGTGGGCATCTGTGAGCTCATCAAGGGCAGACAGTGCTTTCCTTCATGGGTGTTACACTGCCCTGTGATGCAGCATGGGCAGCAGTTTGATAAGATGCGGTTGGCTGGCTTCACGTGCCATGGAGGAATTAGACATTATCCACCCCCCACACCCCCAGCTCAACCCCCCTCCTTGGTTAATAGATGTCATATGATAGGGGAGAGCTGGCTGGTCAGTGAGAAAAAAAAAATTAAACGGAAGCCACAAAATAAAGATGAAATAGAATGAAGATATTGCAGATATCTCATTTCTGGACTTCAGTCAATAATGCTAAATAATTATCTTTATATTAGATACAGACTTTATTAGGTACAGATTCAAAGTTTTCTTGATTTAAATTTGTTTTTGTTTGTTTTTATTGAAGTTTATTTTGATTATTTTGATCACACTTTGCCATTTGATATTTATTGCACAGTGTCACCTCATATCAGTCTCTCTCCTTGTTTCTCTTTCTCACTCTCTCTCTGTCTCTGTCTCTCTCTGTCTCTGTCTCTCTCTGTCTCTCATACACACACAGATCACTTTGTTGTGGATGGCAGTGCGTGTGTAAGTGCCTGCCCTCCTGATAAAATGGAAGTCGAGAAGAATGGCACGAAGCACTGTGAGCCATGCAATGGACTCTGTCCAAAAGGTGAAACACACTTTCCACACAGTTACATATATAATTTACAGCACAGTGTCACAGATGGTTTGGAGATGGATGCAAGTGCAGCGTATTTTATTTATAGTGAAATACATGTGAACAAAGACTAAGACTGTGTAACATAAACACAAACAAGTATGGAAGGAAAATGAACATGGCATGGATAAGGCAATCGACAGCGACACTACTTACAGCAGACACTAGACCCTAAGTGCTATGCAAACGTGACTTAAATACTAGTACTCGTTGTGCATAAGCGTGCTTGTGGCCATGTGACTTGGTGCATGACGTGAAAATGTGGTGTGCAGTGGCTGATGGGTGCTGTAGTTTCACACCGTTATCGGCACTAACCTGACACACAGCTGTTCAGAGATCTACTGCTGCAGGCAAATGTTATGTACTGTATAAATGCAATGCAATTTTTACCAATAATAAACACATTCATATTAGAACACTGTTCCCTGTGCACAGAAAGTGTCTAATTGAACATTCTTCCTTCCTTCCTTTCTCTCTCTCTCTCTCTCTGCAGTGTGTGAGGGCACAGATCCCAGGAAGAGCAACAGACAAACAGTGGACTCCAGTAACATTGACAGTTTCATCAACTGCACTAAGATCCAGGGCAGCCTACATTTTCTTGTCATGGGTATTAATGGGTGAGCCTCTCTGCCTACCTATTCTTTTGTTCATTTTTCGTATTATTTTTATTCATTTTTTATTATATAAGACCTTTGAATGATAAGATTCTGAGTTTATGTTGTTAGAACGGAGTAAATGTTATAAATATGCTATATACATATGCTATATAAATATGTTATATACGTATGCACATAGTATTGTATTTGATTCCTTTTTTAACCTTATTTATGATCTTATGGCTTAATATCGTAAATTCACAGAATTGTCAGATAGAAGCTTTAATTTTCAAAATAGTTGAAAGTAAACCTAAACTTTAGTTAATCCTTCCGTAAGGAATTAATTGAACACATTACAGGCAAGTGATATTGTATTGTAAAATATAAGACTCAAGTTCTCAAGTCAAGTTCTAGTTTGCAGTTGGTTTACAAGAGGACGTGGGTGGGCACATGAAGAATTGGGGGCGTTTCCATTTTACATATTTGTAGAAGATGGGATTTTCTTGATTAGCTTGAGTGGGAATAAATGGTGAACTACCACTTACCAAGTGCTTCTGATTTTTTCTGAATAGTTAAAATCTTTTACAAAATCCTTGACACAGCGGAGAACTGTTGATTATTAATATTACTCATTGATGGTCACACAGCAAACAGTTTTATATCTTTTTCAGGGATGTCTATAATAAGATACCTCCTCTAGACCCAGAGAAACTCAGAGTCTTCAGCACTGTAAGAGAAATAACAGGTAATAATGCGTCGTTTTAGCTCTATAGTACTACAGTATGTTTGGGACTGTACTATAGTATTATGTTATACTGTACAGGATCAGTCATAAGAAGTGAAGTAACAAAATGCAATTGCTTTATTACTGTATGTAAGTCTACTTTTTACATTATCAAGCATTATGTCAATACACTTCTCTATAATTATATATTTGTAAAGTGATAAGGTGACATTTTAGTATCAGACAGCTTCTAAACCTAACACATCTAAACTTTAACAAGACGTGACAGCAAGAATGCTGTTACATATGCTTTGTATTTATATCTATATCTGTATATGCAGTATATATGTATGTCTATTAGCATCAGCTAGTTTGCATTTTCAGAGTTATCATCATGCACTAATTTACTATCAATAACTAAAATCAGTCTGATTTGAGGAAGACGTTTTTTTCTTTTATGAACCTTTCGTTTGTTTTTACTTTCATGTTTTACGGAAATTTGCATTTATACTTTCCTGCTTTGACTTGTGTGAAGAATTTGAAGCTGTACTTCAACTTGTATTTAATAAAATAATAATAAAGTAAAGAATTCAAGTACTTTCACATTCGAATGCATTGTGATAGAATGATTAATATTATATACATCATCCATTATGAGTCACCTTTTTTCTGATTTTTTTTTTTTTTTATGATTGTGTGTACTGTAGGAATTTTGAATATTCAGTCTTGGCCTGCAGAGCTGAAGGATTTGTCATTTTTCTCCAGTCTTACCACTATACGTGGAAGGTCGCTTCACCTGTAAGTGTGTGTAGTTCTGTTTGCGTGTTTCTAGCATCAGCAGTTTTCGAGTCAACTGCCATCTGTGTGTCTGGCTGTGTGCTAATACTATTAAATTACTTCCCTTTTATGTTGGCAGTGTGTCACAGTCAGCGCATGCATCTCATCTGTGTTCTTTTTTTTTTGTATGTGTTTTTTTTTTTTTGTGTGTGTGTGCATCCCTCCACCTCACCCTACCATACCCACTTCCCTAACCGTGTACCCACAACAGCACAAAGAGGTACGTAAACCAAGCAAACTGCTCTAAACCCTCTAACCTGCATGGCTTCCTAAGAAATCTCCCTCTTTCTTTATCGCTTTCTTTGTATCTCCAGTACAAACACTTTCACACACTGGTGTCATTTTCCTCTTTGGGTGTCACATTATGACAGCAGTGTGAAAATAGAGCTGAATGCCTTTGATGGGTTGCAAAATATGGCTGATAAGATAATGGGGAAGAAGTTTAGACTTGCAGGTTTGAGCAGATTTTGTATATTTCAGGAGGCTTTCAGGAAAATACATCTGTGGCAACATTTCTTCACAATGAATTTCGTCCCTCTGACTGAATTAATTAATGAACTGTTTACATGTTCCCTAGACACTGAGATCTGTTGAAAAAACAGGTTTAAATGTAATCAGAACCATATTTATGTGTACACAAAAACTGGCATCTAGTGCAAATGTTACCATGGCAATCAGAAAAGCATACGATGTAGGTAGTGTTCTCTAACTGACCACATGTTGAGAAGAAAAAGTCTTCAGTGATATCAATCTCAAAATCAGAAGGCAGGAAGATGAATTTGCATCGCACATCATTCTGCAATGAAATATGTGAAACAGTTTGGGAAAACCCGTGGCTGAAATCTGGCAAACAGCCACAAATGATGAAAAACTTGAGCTTTTTCTGGTATTCATATACTTTAACAGCTCTACTTTAATAAAATATAAATGAAGTTGTTGGATAGTAACATGCTGTGGCAAAATGGACATAATCCTAAACAAAATTAGTTTGTAATCAGATATCAGCTATGTCACATGTCCATGTCACATTTTCATCATCATCATCAAAATACAGAAAGCGCTATCACACTCTGTACATTTAAATGGCCTAATTTAGCCAGCAGAATAGAAATCACCGACTTAAATGGTATGAACATATTGATGTCTGGACTCAAGTACATAATGTTCAATATATGCTTTAATCGGGGCAATCCAAGTTTTTAGCAGAGGTCAGTGCGAAGGTAGGCAACATCAAAACAGGATCATCCATGATCATAACTGAGGGTTAAAACCAGGAGGTTTTGGTACTATGAAACAAGACACTGGGAGACAAAGCTTAACTCTAGAAATGCACGATAAGACTTTGCAATGAGAGAATGAAACAGCAGGGTATACACTAGCTTGGGACGATTGACGTATAGTATTGGGAATTGCTGATAGAGTCCAACTACTACGATGGCGATGATTTAAATGTCTGTTGGAAAACACGGTGTCTGCATCTTTAAGACTGACAAAAATAGTGTGTTGTATTTTGTAAAACGTGTTTCCTTTTTGTCTATTTTGTATCCTAAAGGAACCTTAATAACCTGCTCTCTGACTTTGGGGCAGAGCAGCAAAACATCTTTCTTTGACGCATCTTAGCTTCCTTTGTCCGTGCTGCCAAACCACCTGGCCACGCCCCCTAACCCCAGCTAGAGCCCCACCCCAAGAGCCACAGGCAATCAGTCGACGATAGTTAGGGGCACGATAGAATGATGGCATATTACACACAATCTGACAAACCTAGTGAGATTACACATACAAACTAATTATGGGCTTAACATGGAAAAGATGGACACAATTGGGTAACGCACCAATGAGAGGACAGGGGTGGAGACAGGACATGAATGGAAACAAAGGCACATGGCACTGTAAACAAAAGAGCATGAATCCAGAACAAAATGACATGAATGCAGAGGGGAAATTCATGACAAAGACAAAAGATGGACTAAAAACTTAATCAGTAAATTGCGGTTGCTTTTAGACAAACAAGTGTGTTGGTGCTGCAGTGGAATTGGTATAAAATCTTTAAATGTAATTCTTCTTTTTCACTTTTGAGGGTAACCATACTTTAAAATACTGCAACTGCACTTGTGGTTTTATGTTATAGATGCAAACAAGATGCCAATCTTGCCAATCAGGAAATCCTGTAGTTGTCAGCACTATATTATATATGTAAAAATTTTAGTATGTGAAGAATTTTTGTTGTCTGCTTCACATATGCTCCCTTTCCATCCAACTTTAAAAATAACTTGTAATCTTTTAAAATCTGTAACGTGAACTGTTTCCACACATAGCTATTTTAGTGCCAGCTAATTAGATATTTTTGCTATTTTAATCCTGCGTAAAGTTTTGCATGGTGATCATTCTTTTTAACAGATTATTAAAGAGATCATCCACTTTGCTCAATCAGATAGACATTCGGATTGGCCACAGTCACTTTTCATTATGTCATTATTTCAATCTAGGAGTGCACATAAACATTTTTATACAGTTTAAGCCATGTATACAATATGTAGCTACTGCTAAAATCAGTTTGTATCTCCTCTTTCTCACTTTCTTATGATTTTTGCTCCACTTGTCTCTGTCCATCTCCATCTCTTTACAAGCCGTTTTTTTTCTTGCTCCGTGTCTTTGTTTTCTGATCCATCTCTGCGTCTGTATTTCTCTGTTAGACCCTTTTCTCTGTTGGTGATGAAGGTGGACTCTCTGACGGCTCTGGGTCTGCGTTCTCTGCGGGAGATCAGCGATGGCAGTGTGTACATCAGCAATAACACTAACCTATGTTACCAGCACACCGTGAAGTGGCAGCAGATCTTCACTGGCAGCCAAATTAAGCGCCGACGCACCTTAAACGACATCAAGTTCAACAAGCTGCCGAGCCAGTGCGGTAAAATGACAGTGTTCTGAAACGCTCTTCCTTCTGCATGTAAATTCATAAATTCATGTAGATTCATGTGATGTACTCAACACTACATTCTGCCTGTGTGTATGTGTGTTTATAGAGGCTGAGGGTCATGTGTGTGATCCACTGTGTTCGAACTCAGGCTGTTGGGGCCCCGGACCTGATCAGTGTCTTTCCTGCAGGAATCACAGTCGCCACCATACCTGTGTGGCCCAGTGTAACATCTTCTCTGGGTCAGTGTGTGTGCTTGGATTGAGTGTGTGAATGAATATATGTTTATACCACAGCACTGCTGACTACTTGATTCTGTTAATTTTCTATATCAGCACATTTGTGACTTCTGCTTTTTTTGTATACAAAACGCCTCATCTGTGTGTGTTTGCAGGGAGCCACGGGAGTTCGCAGGACCAAATGGGGAGTGTCGTGCCTGTCATCCTGAGTGTCTACCACAGGAGGGGCGAGAAACCTGCCGAGGAGAGGTATGGAGGAATTCCGGTTTCATGTGGAGGCAGACAGGATTTGAGATACACCAAGGATATATTATAATTATATCAACACTACAATGCCACAGCCAAACCCAGATTGCTGTTTAAAGAAAGATATTGACACAGTATGAACATCTGTGTTGAGTATGAGTCCAGAGGATCCCATAGCCCATTTTTCTTATGCAAGATAGATTACAAAACTATCAAAAAAAATACAACTTATAACCACTAACCCTAATGTATAGACTGACAGTGAAGCTCCAGCTACTGTATCGGTACCTAAGTTAATATTGTTCTCTGTATCTGCTCCTACCACCAATGGTATTCCTGAACTGCCATTACATTGATATCAGACATAATCTACTATTCCTATCAAAAACTATTTTTACTGTATTCTAAACATGTGCCTAGCCTTTTTAAATAACATTAATCTACTATGTAAGGATTAAAACATAACAAAACATGCTGCTGGGCCATTACCAACCCAAAGATGATTATTTTACAATAACAGCAAGTGTTTTATTCTTCTTATACCCCAGCAGTTTGCCAGTTTAACGTTATGGAATGCCCACAAAACAAGTTGATTCCATTGATCACCGGCCTTTTTCTTTCTCTATTTTGAAGTTAATAAAAAAAAAAAAGCACAAAAAAAGACTCTCCCATGCCAGAAAACTTATTATAAAGTTATAAAGTGCTGACACTGGAGACTCCTTCCAAAAATGCTCCATATCAACAATTACACACAGTTTTTAAGTCTGTTTATGTGGAGCATCTGCCATACAAGGCACTGTGTAAATTACTATGGAAATGATAAGGTATTAGAACAATCACATTAATATAAACCTTATAGCCTGCACTACTGCACTACTGTCCGAGCCAGTTTCTGCCGTTACAGAAAACAAATCCACGTCTTCTGACCAATCAGAAACTAGCATTCGAGCAAAATGCTGTGGTAAACATTTAGATTAAACAATTTCTGACTTTTAGATTAAACAGATTCACGCTTTATTATTTCAACACATCTGAACAGAATAAAAATGCCTTGTATAATATCTCTCTTTCTCTCTGTCTCTCTCAATCTCTCCAGCTCTAGCTCTCTCTCTGTCTCTCTCTCTCTCTCTCAAAACGCATTTTGACCTGCAGCATTGTTTAGTCACCTTGGGTCTATTTTCCCTTTAACCACTGCACACCATGCACGTCATAATTTGCCAAATACAGCTATGTCCCCTTAACAACATCATAGATTTTCCTAAATGACTCAGAAGGCTGACGTTGGTGATATTAAACAGCTCAGTGTTAAATATATATATAGAAGTGTATTTACTTTTTGTCCCTTTTGTACATGATGAAATATGACCTCCATTATTTTTCCTTTTCATGTGCTGACCATAGTTCAGATTCCATACACACCAAAGCTTGTGGATTTTCCACTGTTTAGATGAGAACTTTAATGTCAATACAGAAACACCCTGAACACTCTCCCTCTGATTGTGTTTGTGTATGTTGGTTTTGTTGTGTTGTCTTTTTGTTGTGTTGTTACCTGTTTCGCTCGTTGCTCATGGTTGCATGTACAGCTCGCACTGTATTAGGAGAGAGTATTTTGTAAGAATCTGTTATTCACAGTTTGATTAATGGGTTCGTGACGACTTCTAATAATTCTGGTTAGATGGCGGATGCTTAGCTGTGTGGTACTCGTATCACAGTCGACTCCTTTCTACCTCATTTTGAAGGTGATTTGGGAAAAAAGGACGAAATGAAAATGTAACAACGTAAATGTGAATGTAAATGTGATGATGGGATATGTAATAGGTAAAATTCTAACAATATCATTTTAATATTCTACCCATGCTCTGTGTATTGTCTTCAGCAAGCTCTAAAGACCTGCCAGACAGGCTTTGCTGCCTCTTGGCTTCAACCTGCTTATTGCGTAATAACGCATCACTAATACGCCAACAGGATTACGAATTTCAGTTTTAGTTGTTTACACTTGTGCAGGTGCTGACAGATGGAGCTGCCATAAATGTTCCATGAAATAATCATATCCCCCCACCCCCCCCCACCCCCCTCCTCGCTCTCTCGCTCATTCTGTGTGTGTGGCTGTAAGGGAGCGGATAAGTGTGCAGCATGCGCTAACCTAATGGATGGTCCTCATTGTGTGTCCTCCTGCCCTTATGGAGTGACCGGAGAGAGGGGACAGACCATCTTTAAGTACGCAGATAGTACAGGACACTGCCAAGCCTGCCACCCGAACTGCACAAGCGGGTAAGCTCGCTGTATATTCATAATGCAGCTGCACCATGGACGAAACGTTAAACATTGCAGTTATATTGCTACACATTGTGAGATTGTTTCAAAATTATTTGTACCTTTTTTAGTTTCTCCAGCTGTTTAAATGAACATTGTGTTTCATCTTCACACTGTTACGCTGTTGAAATTGTGTGAATACGAAATGAAAATAACAGTTTTCTGATTCATGACTTACACATCTTTTTCAAGATGCACTGGCCCATATTTGAGAGATTGTATGGAGGCGCGGCTAACAGCGGAAAGGTCAGTGGCTCCCTCTACTGGTGGCAAACCAAGACTGCATGCATAATATATTTCCATCATGTCTTCATTTTTTTTGCTTTCACTTTTTAGTCCTTTGTGTCTCACCGGCTGATGTGTCTGTTCTCAGTCCCCATATTGCAGCTATAGTAAGTGGAGTGTTGGCTGGCCTCATCGTGTGTTTGGCAGTCGTGGTGATGTCGTTGCTGTACCGCCGTGGCCTGGCCATCCGCCGCAAGAGAGCACTCAGGAGATACCTGGAAAGTGGCGAGGTAACGACACACAACATGATTAGATCTTTGACAAACAACTTTATTCATTTCATTATTTAAAATCATTTTTGGAGTTTTTGTTCCATATTAAAAAGGAATCCAATGGCCCACTGTATATACAGCTTTACATTGGGCTAAATTATTGTGCCTTCAGGAACACAGAGTAAAATATCAGACAGGATTACAGAAATCCTGTGAGCAATGTACAAGTATAATGATAAATGCAGAATAATAAATACACAGAACATTATCAATAACTAACTACACGGTACTGTTTAGACAGTTCAAAGATATATATATATATATATATATATATATACACTGCCCTCCAAAAGTTTGGAAACGCCTGAACAAAATAGGGTTTT
>CM075018.1:18311513-18327877 GCA_037576675.1 Pangasius sanitwongsei
CAAAAACCCTATTTTGTTCAGGCGTTTCCAAACTTTTGGAGGGCAGTGTATATATATATATATATATATATATATATTTGTATTGTATTGTAATTTGTATTTTGATACAGAATATTCTTCACTGTGAAAAAGGGTGCATTTGAGAAATCCAGACCTTTTGCATTTGTGTGATGTAACTTATTTAAACGTGGCATCATTGATTTTTAAACCAGAACACTATGATATTTGGCAGCGTCCCCAAATACATCACATTGTAGCATGCGGTAAGTGGATGAGCCAAGGCACAAGTGACATGGGTCAAAACCAGGAAGTATAACTAGGAACAAGGAAACATGGGTAAACAATCCACAGAAACACACAATAACATCGACAAGACTTCACAACCACGCTAATCAACAGAATACCTGGACACAATCAGGAAACACACCAGTGACAGGACAAGGAAGGAGACAAGACCTAACCAAAAAGAAAGAAAAAAAAAAACATCAGAACAGCACTGAGAAGAGGAATTGAGTGGAGGTGACACATTCTAGCAGCTATCAGTAAATCTGCTCAGAAAAGACACTCCTCTGTATGTAAAACAGAGGATGTGGAACATAACATCCAACATTCAGGACAAGGAGACATCTCTACTTATTAATTCAGAAAGTTCCTGACATTCACGCATTCTGCTTGGGTTTGAGGCGTGGCTTTGGAGGAAAAACAGAAGAAAGGAGCTATATTTGTCTAAAATTTTGGTTTCAAACAGCAAATTTTTTATTTGACTTCTGCCAAAATCACAGACTATACCTTCAATGCACAAGATCTATAACAGAAAATCTGAACAGCCTGTAGCCTAATGTTGTGTATTCCCTCTGTCCTGTTCTCCTCTTCTCCTGTAGAGCATCGAGCCACTGGATCCAGGTGAGAAAGGAACAAAAGTTCACGCTCGCATCCTGAAAAGTTCAGAACTACGCAAGAGCAAACTTCTGGGATCAGGAGTCTTTGGTACCGTACACAAGGTCTGAATACTCATCCGTTAATTGAGATCTTTATATCTATCATATATGTGTGTTCTGCATATGATTTGATCAGTTGTGTAGTGGAAGATACAGTGTAATACATGCTTCAGTATTACACTCTGGACTTTGTTCTGTCTTTGTCTAAAATGTGTATATGGAGGTAAAGGTAAAATGTGTATATGGAGGTAAAGGCAAGTAAAGGTTGTGTCCTTTACACTGTCCTCAGGGTTTCTGGATACCTGAAGGGGACTCGGTGAAGATCCCTGTTGCTATAAAGACCATCCAAGACCGCAGCGGGCACCACGCTTTCACTGAGATTACAGATGTGAGCCACTTTTCCCCATATTCACAGGGTAAAATTGAGATAAAGGAGGTGGGGGAGCTCTGCTTCTTTAATGGGTGCAAACAACTGATGTACATATCCTGTCGTAAATAATTCATACCACAGCGTTGTTGAATTCTTGAATCTGATTGGTCTAATTAATTTTCTAAAACAGCAGATCTAGCAGTACTTTATCTACAAGGCAAATCACAGGTTTGTAATAATGCACTAGTTCTAATACTTTATTGTTTCCATAGTTACACAGGAACTTACACAATGGATTGTATTGCAGAAGCTCCTCATAAACAGATTCTTTTAAAAACCTGCATAATTGTTGAGGTAGTGAAGTTTTCTGTGAGGAAATGTTTATTTTGCATCTTTGGAAGGAGTCTCCAGTGTCAGCATTTTGTAACAGTCAGAGGTAAAGCTGTAGATTGAGTTTTCTGATACGGAATAGTCTTCAGGACAGAGAACTTTGTGCTTTGCAGTTTTGTTTTGTTTTTTTTTTGTAACATGACAAGATTCATTTTTGTTGTCTTCAGGTGAGTTAAAGCTGCTATAATGGAAGTGATAACAGGAACTAACTTTGCTTATGGACGTTCCACAACATTAGACATAACTAAAAACAGATCAAATGTATGAAGTGTCAGTTTTTTTAATAAAGAAAATACTGTTAGCGCTGACAATATGCTGTCCTAATAGAGGAAAAAACATGAGAGGACATGCTGTTATAGGAAAGTACTAAACTTTGATATGGTAATACCTGTACAAGTGCTCCATTCCTATTTGCTCCCTCTCAATTTTACCCTGTTTACATTTATATTATGTTTATATTTATATTTTTCTCATATTTTTTTCTTTTCCAAAGATTGGTAATATATAAAAGACTTCCTACCCACATGCTAACTCAGTATTTAGCTACCTTGATGCCCATGTTTCCTGGTTGCCTACTAACAGTGTTCCAACAACTTTAACCACTTCCTTGAGTGTTGCAGTACTTTATTGTTCCCTTAAATAAATGCCTCTGTGTATGCAGCACATGCTGTCTATGGGCAGTCTGGATCACCCGTATATCGTGCGCTTGCTCGGAATCTGTCCTGGACAAAGCCTGCAGTTGGTCACCCAACTCAGCACTCACGGCTCCCTCCTGCAACATCTGCGGCAAAATGCAAACAACCTGGACCCCCAGCGCCTCCTCAACTGGTGTGTGCAGATAGCCAAGGTGAGACTCAGGAGCTTTGTTATGGTGTCACATCAGACCGGAATGAGCATGAAGAATTGGGCATGTGGAAGTGCTAGAACATTTGGCCATATGTCTGTGAGTACATACAGTATGTTAAACTTTTTTACTTTGTGTCTGTGCTTTAGGGCATGTACTACCTAGAGGAGCATCGAATGGTCCACAGGAACCTTGCTGCTCGGAATGTACTGCTGAAAAGTGACTACATTGTGCAGGTTTCCGATTTCGGCGTTGCAGACCTGCTCTATCCTGATGACAAGAAATATGTCTACAAGGTATCGATCAATTATCACCACTATCATGTTTCAGTATATCATGTATAATAATATAGAAAGGACTTCCTGATTGGAGAATGACCCTTTCAAAAAACAAATACATATAATTTATTGATGTCTAATATTGTCGTATATAGTGGCCAGTGTTTCTTAGTTTTTATTTTGTGGTACCATTTGATCAATTGTGGTTATTTGTGTGATCATGGACCATAGCAATTCTATACCTTTCACATGCACAGTACTATGGCAAGTCATAGACCCCCTACATTTATATATAAATTTTAGCTTGTTCATGCCTGTTTTATATCTGTTGCATTAGTGTGTCAGTGGAGAATAAAGAAAAATAAATTTCCAAATAAATTTTTCCCTCAAAGGTTTAATGTTACAGAGAGATTTTTATATATTGTAAAGTAAGAGAGCATATTAATTAACAGACCGTTCCTGAATGAAACACCATTATCAGTGTTAAATGCAAAGACAAATTATGATTTGCTTTCATTTTAAAGAAATTATGTTTTACTGTTTATTGCTCTGTGTAGTGGTTATTTTGATTCTGAAACTTTTCATTTAATTATATTTGGAGGCATCTTTGATTCTCTTTGCACAGTACAGTATTTTTATTTAGTAAATATATTGTCAATTTAGTGTACATATATAAAACATGTATTCTAATTTATTGTAACCAGTATTACAAATGATTACAAATAGATTATCTATTTAATTATTGTTAAATACATTACAATATGCTTAAGGACATATATACATTACATACTGTACATTAGTATTACTGGTAGATATAACGTCAAAATATACTGGTGAATTTACTGCATAACATATTATTTTGTAGTATATTGAACCATGATTTTTTTATTTAAAAAAAAAAAAAAAAGTCTGTGGCACAACAGAAAAAAATGCCACAATCATCAACAGCCAGAAGTCCAAGAGAGCACAACTGGCCATGAAAATGGAGAGAAAAGTGATCAAATGGGGTCAATTGCTTATAGTCCCACTTATATTCCCACTAACGGTCTGCTTATTGTGTTTAGACTCCAATAAAATGGATGGCATTAGAGAGTATCCTGTTTAGAAGATACACTCACCAGAGTGACGTCTGGAGTTACGGTAAGACGTGGTGCTTTGTGAATCATAATACACACTGATAAAGCTCTACATCTGTGTGATCCATCCTGGATAAGAGACCTAATATTTCCCTGTGTTCTGCTGCTGTAGGTGTGACAGTGTGGGAGATGATGTCATACGGGGCGGAGCCATACACGTCCATGCATCCTAACGATGTGCCGGGCCTGCTGGAGAAGGGCGAGCGTTTGGCCCAACCGCAGATCTGCACCATCGATGTCTACATGGTCATGGTCAAGTGTAAGTCACATGCTGTGAGGTGCTGTTTAGGACATTATTCCAACTTTATCTCTCTTACACACACAAAATGTTCTCTATATTCATGATTTTATCTCACGCATACACACAAAAAGCTGTCATATTCACCATTTTACTCCTCTGATGACTGTCAGCATTTTACAAGAATGTGAGAAGTGAAACTAGAAAGTATGAAAAGGTCCACAGTAATGAATGCAAGAACAATGTGCTGATTGGAGGTACTGTTACCACATCAAAGTTGATTATTTTCCTACAAAAGCACACCACGAAATTGTTTTTATTCCTTTTTCATACCACAGCAGTTTGCCAATGATGACAATTTTATTTTTTTAATTAAAGAAAAACACAGCATCATTTTTATCCATTTATGGTTACATTTAACGTTGTGGAACGTCCATGAAAGAAGTTAGTTACTGTTATCGCTTATGTTATAGCAGCTATAAACAGTCAATTTCTAACCAGCCTCTCTTTTTTATCACTCTTAAAGTTAATACGACAAAAATGCAGATTGTCATTTTAACAGAAACCACAGTTTCCCCCACCATGAAGACTTTACCATGTTGGAAATCTTAGTTATAGTTTTACCACTGAGTGTTACAAAGCACTAACACTGGAGACTCCTTCCAAAAAAGAAAGTCATATAGACACTAAGTAAACGTCACCTCACTGAAAATTTCACCATGTCAGTGATTTTTTTACACATTTTTTAATCCATTTATGTGGCGCATCCTCCATGCCTGTGTAAGCTGATACTATACAAATGATAATGCAAATATGATAAAGTATAAACGAGCACATTAATATAAATCTCTGATTTGCCTCTGCCTCACAGCTACTGTCAGAGCCATGCTGACAAATCAGATTTGCGAATTCAGCAGCACTGTTGTATAAATTAAAAATACTGATTGTGAGGGCTCTTTCCTGAGGACATGTCATACCATGATGTAGTTGACATCTTGTGACTTATTATCTTGACACATTACACAGTGGCACACGCAGTATGTGCAGTAGTTGCTTTGGGGTTTTTTTTTTCAACCTTTTGAATCTTGCTTCTTTCTTTTTCAGGCTGGATGATTGATGAGAACATCAGGCCAACCTTTAAAGAGCTGGCTAATGAGTTTACCCGAATGGCAAGGGATCCACCTCGCTACCTTGTTGTCAAGGTTAGACTCTATTGACCTTTAAAGATCCTTTATCTAAACCTTCTGAATGGCTCTAGCTTACTATATCATGTCTCTTTAACTCAATGCAGAAGGATCAAAATAGTGCTGCGGCAGATGAAAGCCACCTGCGAGAGCCTAAGCTAGTGGAGGCTGACCTTGAAAGTGAAGATGATGAAGTGTTGGATGATGGTTTCGCCACTCCTCCTCTCCACATGTCTCCATCGAGGAGTCACTCCCGCATGCGAATCAGCTCCTATAGGGTAAGACTTCGATTTCTTTGTTTTTGTGCTCTTTAGTAGATGAGAGCGAGTTCAGTATTTGAAAATAAAATGATTTCTCTTTCTCTCACACTGTAGAGTGCCTCAGGCCAATCTGTACCAGTGGGATATCTGCCCATGACCTCGAATGCTGGGGATGACTTCAGACAGGTCAGATACTACATATTACACTCTTCACTTTTGATACATGCGTCATGCTCTTGTGGTCCATCATGTTCTGTTCACTTCATGAACAGATGGCCTATTCAGATCATATGACAGTATGTAATGTAAGCGCTAAGTATTTGCAAACAAATTTGTTGCATCATAGCATATTTTCCTATCTCCTCTTGATATTTTCTTAGAGCACAGTTTGCTTTGATCGCCATCATTAATCGTGAAATACGTCCAGATCACTGTCATTTTATGTTATCTGTTCATTAGCCCAACAATGTACACTAGGTTTATGTCACATTGTCATGTGGTATCAGAGCATTTTTTTACAAGTAGGTGTAAATGAGCACATTATTAGACAGATATCTTGATACCGGTATCGATATTGATACGTCCCTTGTTTAAATTACTAATTTGTTAATATTTTGGGAAATATAATCAACTAAGTTTGTTGATTTTAAATTAACTGCAGAAGAGAAAGGGATTGGTCAGAATTCCTTTCAGAGGAGGTGTGAGTCGGATTAAAATATCTGTCCCGCACACACCTCTAGTGTCCACCCGGCCATTTCTGACTTTGTTTGAGTCATCTATCATGTGAATGATCTGAAATCATCATACATGTCTATGTTTATATATATATATATATATGAACATCTCAGAAAGAGAGGCAAGCATTATCTCAAAGTGCAGGTGTATTTATTTTTTTATATATATTTAGATTTATATATTTCATTTGACAATTTATTTTAAAATGGACTCCATATCAGTAGTCAGTAATAATAACAATATTTATGGAAAGACACATTTGGCTCGAACAGAACAAAATGGTTAAGCGATTAGTTGATGTTGTGTTGAAGAGAATATTGCACTATACATTATGTAAGGAGCAATGTGGCATTATTAATCAGCGCTGTGTCTGCACTTCAGCTGTGGTCCCAGAGGAAACGTCTAGGCTCAGCGAGAACCACGTCTGAAAGCTCAGAAGGCAGGGGCACTATGGTGGAGATGGAAATGTGTGAGATCGTCTCTCAGACAGGAAGCCTACACAGGGGACGCAGCCGAGGAGACAGTGCATACCTGTCCAATTGTGTGTCTGTCACATCCGATCCCCATTCACCGGGAACAGAGGTGGCTGAGGAGGACTCAGATGGGTATATTCTACCGAGAAGTTCCTACAATTCAGGAAAAGGTGACATTTTGTTTGTTCTTGTGCTTGCAGAGTGGTAGATCTTTTCTGGGTTCTGATTCGGCAAACTTATGCTCACGTTTTTTTAACCTATTTGTTCTTTTTTAAAGATGCTCTGGTGAATCGATCCAGTTCCAGAGCCAGCCTACAACACAACAGGGCAGCCAAAAATGGCAAGAGTCAGTCGCACACTATCTCAGATCCATCACAAGAGTATGAGCTGATGAGCAAACAGTCCGCTGCGCTTCCTAACTCACCAGGAGACCATTGCAATGGCAATGGCACGGCCAATCTTCCCGTCTCCCGACAGTCTCCCTGTGCTGATCTTGTGACCTGCAGTAGCAGCCTTTCACCACATGAGGCTGTCCAAACACAAAATGGCACTAATGATGAAAGTGAGGACAGGCCTGTGCCAGTTCCAACAGACAATGAAGGAGCATCTGAAAAAGAGCCTTGTGAAGACAGTGCTGAAGTTGGCACAGCTCCGGGGGATGGGCAGCCACAGCAGGCTGTGGTTGAGTACGAATACATGGACATCAGAAACGAATCGACAGAAAAAGCCCACGCCAGCTCACACAAGCCCAGAGAAGATGGCATCTACCAGAACACTCATGAGCTATCTGCTCCGAAGGGGAACAACAGAAGGAGCTGCAAGGCGGATGAGGACGCAGCCATCACTGAGCAGCCGGATGAATACGAGGACATGAATGCATGTGGGAAGGTTTGTACTTCAGGTGTTCGGCTTGAGTACCAGAACTTTCCAGTCAAGGGGAGAATGGTATCAGGAGAAGAGCCACACAGAGTTACAATGAGAGCCTTCAGAGGCGCATGTGCTGGTGTGGATGAAAAGAACAGCAACACGTCTTTTGACAACCCAGACTACTGGCACAGCAGACTGTTCCACAAGCCGGATGCTGTATGCACATAGTAAAACATGAGTGCATAAATCTTGAACTGTGGCAGCTGGTTTGCTCAGCAGAGACCTAATCTTGCAAAGTGTGTATGCTGTTTCCCAACCATACATTAGGATTTATAAATTGGCATAGAAATATATGTACTGTCTCACACATACTCTTGAGTGCTCTTGACTATTGCATGTGATTTGGAGAGTAAAAATATGCCTCTCTTTGAATTCAATACATTTGTGATTAAAGTTGAATGTTAATGAAAGATGTTTAATACTCTAATCAGAGTTAAATTCGGGGTCAGTGATTTTTAAGTCAGAACACTTTTTGTAATACCTGGGAATACCTTCTCCTTACATTCTGGCAGCTGTCAATAAAATGTCTACTCAGAGGGGGAAAAAACCTCCAGTCTCTGTAAACATGGATCACTAACATCCATGCAATCAGGACAGGATTGCTTGCCTGTCAAATCAGAAATTTACACTATCATTTACACCCTCCTGCACCAGCGTTTCGACTTTCTAGCCTATTTTTCAGTGTCAAAACTGCTAGGTTATGCTAACTTCTACTAAGGAGTAATTCCTTGCTAATAATTCCATGTGAACACCTCTTTTCAGTAAAGTTATATGTGTATTTTGTGCTCTTAAAAGTTGCATATTGATGATGCAGAACAACTGACATTAGATGTGTTGCTGTTTTCCCATTCGCAGACAAAGCGCCACATTTTAAAGTGTGAAATTATAATGTTTTTTTTTTCTTCTGAAACATGACTCAGGCAATAAAGACTGTAAGGCTGGACTTTGGTATAACCATCAGGATCTGACTGTATGGTAAAAAAAAAAATTTTCCTCTGCCTGTGTGTGCACTGTGAGATAGTCAAATGTCAGATGTATCGAGGAAGGAAGAAATCATTGCATTTTCCAAGGATCTAAGGATTTTATCTTTTAATTGATTGATACTGATATACTTTGCATATTATTCATATATATAGATTCATAACTAAATGGGTAGAAGGTCAGTTTTGATTTCTGTTTTTTTAAGGACCACAAGGATGGTTGTGCTCTGAACTGGAACATTCATTGCAAAGGAAACATGAGAGTTGTGACCATATGTATATGAGATTATACAAATTTATAGACTGCCAGTCAAAAGATTTGTTTTTTGTTTTTTTTTTGCATTTTATTACAGTTTACCCAGTCTTGGCAGTTAAATAATTCAGATACCATAATTTTTGTATGTAAGGGCATCTTCATTGTCCAGTAAAATAAAGTCACAAATATTTCTAATTTTTAATTGGATTTTCTGATTCTAGAGTATTTATCTCGATCTCATTTCTACAAAAAGAGAACAAATTATGACGACTTCACTGAGGATACCCACATAATCTTGTGATGATTAGGATTACATTAGAACTGTTCGTGGGACATGACAGACATCATTTTATAAATCTGAAACTAGTCATCCATATACAGAGTCATCCACGCCATTTGTGCATACACAATGGTTGAGGATGAAATCAACGCAAAGTTTTATACACCAGACCCCGGGTTTCTACGGGTTTATCAAACTATGTGATTATTCAGCTAATACTGCAATTAGGGCTCATTTTGAGAATGAGAAGACAAAATGGTAGCAAGTGCGATGGCCAGTTAACGGGAGACCTACTGTGTGTGTGCAGTTATGTAGTAAGCATGAAGTGTAAACTTTTGAAGTTTTATAAACTATGATGTTTATATGTGTTTTATATGTAATGAAATGCCAGGTTTTGATAAATCTGGAAGAAATTATATATTTTTGTCTTTGTTTTCCACACATGCTGTCAGTATATTAATAAAAATTTTACTGTATGTTCATAAAGTGTAAAGTATAAATTTCTACAAATTTTTCCTTTTCGGTCAGAAAAATAAAATGGGATCTTAACATATATGTGTGTGGCTTGTACGCTCAAATAAATAAAATACTAATTTGACATCATGCATTGTTGTTCCTTTTTAGTTTTGTCATCCAGACGCTCTCCTACACTCAACAGAACTCAAAACACGTTAACTATTGTTTCTCACTATGCATCTTATTTGCTTTTCACTGCCCAATTTCATTTCCAAAACTGCGGAAAGCAAGTACCAAGAAACTTGAATCTGAAAAAAAAAAAAAGGAAAAGAAATGGATGATACAGTGTCGCAACACCTAGTATGCGAGTTACTTTCTGCTTTCAAGAACAGTTAGGTCATTTTGCTAATTTAGCGACCTGTGTAATGGCTTATGAAACTGAAAGCTGCTGGTGCATGAATAAGCCACAACTCAAGCTGAAGATTTCTGTTCATGTTTCCTTCCAAGTTGATTCTTATAAAGTAAACTGCCAATCACAATAACAAAAACTTTTCCCAGGAACCCAAGTTTCTTCTTCTTCTTCTTCTTCTTTTGTAAACAAGTTATTTGAATGACGTTTTACAAACATTTAATTTGTAACAACAGACTTTTAGGGCTCTATTTTCATGCCAACACAAGCATAGCTTATTAGTTAATGCTGGTGTGTTGCTATTAATATGCCTCTGCCACTAAGCTTTTTGGTACTGATTCAGACATAGATGTTCACTATTTATGTCACTCTACTTCAACACAAATTGCCTACTTTACCCAAATACTAACTACATTTTTGAGTCTTGCCTCGAAATCACAGTCAGATTGAGGCCTGGGAACTGACTGCGCCATTTTAGCACATTCATGTTCTTGGTTTTGAACCACTCCAGTGTAGCTTTGGTAGTATGCTTATGGTCGTTGTCCTGTTGCGAGGTGAACCTCTGCACCAGTCTGAAGTCTCTTGCAGACTGGACCAGGATTTCTTCAAGGATTGCCCTGTATTTGTCTCCATCCATCTTGTCTTCAACCCCTAACCAGCATCCCCATAACATCATGCTACAACCACCATGCTTCACAAATGTTGCACATTTTACGGAGGCAAAAATGTTCAATTTTGTGGAGTCTTGAAATGGGATTTCAGATTGCTTTTTGCCACTCTTCCATAAAGCTCAGTGTGGTAGGTGGGGGCATGGTTTAGCGGGAGTCTGTAGTGGGAATGTAGGAGTAATGAGCTAATTAATGTGGCACACTTAAATCTTTGATGGTTGCATTAACAACCTCTCTCTATCTCTCTCTGAAAGACATGAACAACATGAAAAGGTGAAAGGAGCTGAAAAGCTGTCCAGTTTCTGTTCTGTTTATATGTTTTCTTTTCCTCCTTTTCTGCTATCATACTAGAGCATGTGCACAAGAGCAAAACTAAATAAGCTCACATGTTAACTGGTTCAAGGGTCATCAGGTTCTATAGAAGCATGACTGCTTCTAATTACACTTATTATTCTTATTACACCCAGCTTTGTGAGGTGTCCAGGATATGGTTGTGTGGTAAACAACTCCTCCCATCTAAGCTCTGGGTCTTTCCAGCTCCTTCAGCTACCTTTGGCCTCTTGGTTGCTTCTCTGATTATTGCCCCCTTACCTGGCCTCCTCTAGGCAGAGTTGTGCTTGTGCCTTTTTCTATTCTCGGATTTAATGGTTCTCTGCAGGATGTTCAACATGTAGAATATTTTTAATAACCAAACTTTGATTGATACCTGCCCAGAAAATTGTCCTGGACTTGTTTTGATAGCCTTTGGTCTTCATAATGCTGTTTGTTTAAGTATGTTCTTTAACAAACTCTTGGGCATTTCAGGAACAGGTGAATTTATATTGATTTATATATTTAGATTATATTATATTTAATTAAAGTGCCATATGACACTTTAATTGCACACAGGTCAACTCCATGTCCAAAAACTATGTGACTTTTGGTGGCAACTGGTTGCAGCAGACCTAATTTAGGGGTTTCACAGCAATGCGGGTGAATGCTTATGCAATCACATCTTTAACATTTTTTTTATTTGCAAATAATTTTAGAAACTCTATTCATTTTTACTCCCACTTTAATATTATGGGCTATTTTGTGTAGAATTGTGTCACATAATCACAATTAAAGTCAAGTTCAGTTTCAGGCTGTAACACTACAAAATGTAGACAGGTTTAAGGGGGCACTGTAAGTGAAGAGTACCCTCCATAGAAGTCCATCCAAATCCATTATCCAAGAAAGTCCAAGAAAAATAAGATGTTACTATGTCACAACAAGGTTATTTTCAGCTTTCAAGAGGCACCTGCTAGATCATTTTGCTAACTTAGAAACCTGCCATGGCTTATGTCTACTCTATTGTCTATGTCTAATGTAAGCTATTCACCGAATTCTCTGAATTGCCATCTGGCTAATGTTTTCGGAGTATCCAGTCAAGAACAAGCTTCTCACCTGCAGGCCATCAGGCTTCCAAACAGCCTGCAGACAGGTAATGTGTGTCCCACCAGTACCACCAGGTACGTCACTTGACCTATTTTTTAACTTGCTTTTCCCTCTGCTCCTTCTCTGCCACTTGGACACTTTACACAACTTCTAGCTTTCCTCTCCTTGTCACTATGCTATAGTCTATACTGTACTTTGTTATTGTACTTACTTGTCTTTGCTTTTGCTCTGTGTATGTGTGTCATGTTCTGTTACATGAGCAACTTAGCATTTCAGTGTTCATAAGTATTGGTACACTGTACAAATGATAAATCAACTTGTGAAGTGAAAGCTTCTAGCACTCAAGCAAGGCCCAGTGGAGAGAGTCATGACAAACATTTTGCATTTCTGATTATTTATACCTTACTTTTTAAATGGTTAACATTGCAGAACACACCTATATTTCATCTTTATTTTATTTTATTTATTTCATCTTTTATTTGACTTCTACTGAAGCTGTGGCTACTTTTTTTTGCACTCTACTGTAAGGTACACAGAGATAGCTACTTTTATTCGAAGGCTACCGGAAGGACTTTTATTTTGAAAACGTCCATCGGCCATCTTGGACGTTTAGACAGAATCGAGCGTGGTTACAACTGAAGGGGGGAAAAAAGTTCCTCGCCGTACATCTGTCGACTGAAAGAAAATGTCAGGAGACGACGACCAGCAAGAGCAGACTATCGCCGACGACTTGGTCGTCACCAAATACAAAATGGGCGCTGACATAGCGAACAGTAAGTGTGGCTAAAAGGCTAGAAATGAAGCTTGTTGGCGAAAACCAAAGTCCCGGTGTAAACTTAGCTTCCCGCCGCTTCACAGTGAGCCTGGCTGAATCCCAAATAATTCAGTAATCCCTATTCTAGTGCGCTACATAGTGGATGAGCTAATGGCTTCTTCACCCTCTTAGGCGTTTTATTTAGCGTCTTTGCGCCTCAAATGAAATATTAGCACTCTGTTAGTAGAAAATGTTTGCTAACACGGCTTACAGTGTGAGTAAGTGCTCCTGCTGCCATTAGAGATGTCAGTGTGATTTCTGACTCTGAGCTAAACCTCAAATTCACCCTATACTCTTTAATAAAGTGCATTACACAGGGTATGGGGATTATAATTATTATTTGTACACTACATGTAGCTTGCTGTATGTAATATCGATCTATCTGAGATCTTAGTGTTAAAGTGTTAAAGCAAATGGACCATAGACATGTATTAGGATTCTACATACCTGTAATTTTAATGTGCTTAAATAGCTACTGTATGAAACTTTGATACTTGGATAGTTTGGGAGTTTTTGTCTTCTATCTATCTAGGCTAGCTTGACAGCTTCCATGCTGAACACGTGCTTGCTTGTGTATCTTATTCAGAGGCAGCTGGTGTAAATGGTCAAGGCCAAGCCTCCTCTGACAAAGATTTCAAGACTTCAAGGTTCATTTTTAGCACTCTGAGATTATCTGCCATTGAGAGATGATGTAAAATGGATTATTTTGGATTTTTGTGGATCCAAGCGCAACAGCACCTCCAGTGATCCAAAGGGTGGAAGAGAAGTATGCAGAAGGGTATGAAGAAGTGAAGCTGGTGCTGGTTTCTTTCTAGCCCAGATGGTAGATTTAAACAGCCTATCAGTGACCGTGGTAATAAACCTGAACAAGGTGGATTATTTACTCACGTATCTTTTTTTTCAGCCCTAAAAAAATCCTTTGGAGGAGAAACTGAACGTAGATAGGCTAAGTATCCAACCAAAGTGCAGATTACACAAAAGGAGAGATGTCTGCAAGGATGGTGTTTTTGTTTTTGTTGTTTTTTTTGTTTTTTTTTTAATTAAAGAAAGAGTTACAACTATTATGTTTGCCTTGTTTGGTATTAGCATGAACCCATTAGGGCATTACAGACTTGAAACACTTATGGAACCGCATTTGTGATTTCTATCTGCCTAAGTGTGTGTGTTTAGCCCTTCCGTCTATTATCACAGCCAGTCGTCACTGATCTTCCATCCATCCATCCATTTTCTGTACCGCTTATTACACAGGGTTGCGGGGAGCATGAAGCTTATCACAGGGGACTCGCGGCCCAAGGCAGGGGACACCCTGGGCAGGGTGCCAGCCCATCACAGGGCACAATCGCGCGCACACACACCCATTCACACACTGTGGGCAATTTGGAAATGCCAATCAGCCTACAGCACATTTCTTTGGACTGGAGGAGGAAACCCCTGAAGCATGGGGAGAACATGCAAACTCCATGCACACAGGACGGGATTCAAACCCCCAACCCCGGAGGTGCGAAGCAACAGTGCTAACCACAAACCACCATGCCCCCGATACTCGTACTGAATCTGCCCAAAACTGTTGGGGGGGGAGGGAAGACAAAATTATTTTTTTAATATGATTAAATCGAAGTTTGAAGAAGCATCTCTGTATCCAATGGCTCCTTGTGAATAAAAACGCCATAGCCTTACTTAATTGTAATGGTGTTTGTGTTTGTGTGTGTGTGTGTGTGTGTTCTCTCCACCAGTGGCTCTGCGGGCTGTCGTAGAGGCGGCCAAGCCTGGAGTCTCTGTGCTCAGCTTGTGTGAGAAAGGAGACGCCTTCATCACTGCCGAGACGAGCAAGGTGTTTAAAAAGGAGAAGGAGATCAAGAAAGGTAATGGTGCTCGCATGCTACACATGCTCAGTCTGCTTATTCAGAAGTTTTACGGAGACTTTTATAAAGATTTTAAAAGTGTCATGTTGTGTGTCCAACAGGTATCGCCTTCCCCACCTGTGTGTCCGTCAACAACTGTGTGTGCCACTTCTCTCCTCTGAAGAGTGACCCTGACTACACACTGCAGGATGGTGACCTGGTTAAAATGTAACTCACTGGATTTTTTTTTTTTCCCCCTTAACCTTTTTTTTTTTTTTTTTCTTTAAATATGAATCTAGGTGACTGGACTTCACCACTAGCGAAGTCATGAAACTCCGCAGATAAATGCCAAAACCTCAAGATTATATTACTTCAAGATGTTTTAAATGACCTGGTTAACTGAAAACATTTCCAGCCATGAGCCTGCTTATGTTGCATTTCCTGCCGTAAAGGGTGTGTGTCTCTTGCAGTGATCTTGGAGTTCATGTGGACGGCTTCATTTCCAACGTAGCTCACAGCCTTGTGGTTGGAGCGACCAAGGTTTCTCACTTCATTCCTATTACTGCTAGCTGCCTGGGTGCATTATTCGAATTTCTACAAACTTAAGTTCTAAAAACTTAAGCACCTCATTTAATTTATACCCAAGTGACTGTTTCTTTGTTACCATTTTGTGCTTTTGTCACAGGAAGCTCCAGTGACGGGCCGGAAGGCGGATGTGATCAAAGCCGCCTACCTGTGTGCTGAAGCAGCTCTGCGGCTTGTTAAGCCTGGAAACCAGGTGAGTGGACTGATGCCATGGATCAGGGGTTGTCAACCGGTAGATAGTCTTTCAGGTACAGACCCAGCAAAGTATTTCAGTGGCTCGACCCAATCACTCAAAAAAAAAAAAAAACGCTTTGGTTTTATTCAGTGAGCCTCCAGTTTAAAGGAACCATTGTGACTCCTGCAGCAGATCATCTGTTGTGGCTTGCACATGCATTTATGTAAATTACTTACCTGAAGGCATTGAGAAGAATAGATTTCATAATTTAATTTACTCTCTCCAGTCTGGTTAGTGAATGTATTTATTCCGCATTACTTTCAGAAACAAGTCTGATGTTTCAAAAGGGGTAACATGACGCACCAATACGAAACAAAACATACCCACTTCAAATTGTTTTATTTATAGCCATAAACTAATTATGTTACCTGGTAACTGTTCCCCTGTTCACTCATGCTGGTTGATATTGCAATAGGAGTTTTATGCAGCTGAACCTTAACAAATTATTGTTGAATACCTCTGCTATAAATCTTCAGCATTCAACATCTTCAACTAAACTATTTCAATAAGTTCACTGTGTTTATCTTGGGGGGAAAACGTGCCATGTTATTTGAGGACTCATTGGCTTTAGGGCTCGGTCTGCGTCCAGTCCTGGCTTTAGGGCTCGGTCTGCGTCCAGTCCTGGCTTTAGGGCTCGGTCTGCGTCCAGTC
>CM075018.1:18333493-18429369 GCA_037576675.1 Pangasius sanitwongsei
TAAAAGCAATTGTCTCATGTATACCTGCATGCCTTTGGTATGTCATAGAGTAAAGCAAAGAAAGTGTGAAAAGAGATCAATTATTGCTTATTCTACAAAGATGTTCTAAAATGGCCTGGACAGATTTGTTGGCACCCCTAGAAAAGATTATGAATATTCAGATTATAGCAATATTTCAAGCTAACTGTTTTCTCTAATTAGTATCACAAGTGTCTTCAATCTTGTAATCAGTCATTCAGCCTACTTAAATGGAGAAAAGTAGTCACTCTGCTGTTTGGTATCATCATGTGCACCACACTGAACATAGACCAGAGAAAGTAAAGGAGACCGGTGTCTGAGGAGATCAGAAAGTAAATTATAGACAAGCACTAAGACAAGGCTATAAGACCATCTCAAAGCAGCTTGATGTTCCTATGACTACAGTTACAAATATTAAGAACAACCTCCCTGGACATGACCACAAGAGGAAAATCATAACCAGACTGAACAGAAGGATAGTGCAAAAGGTGGACAAAGAGCCAAGGAAAAATTCCAAAGAGATGAAAGCGGAACTCCAAGGTCAAGGTACATCTGTGTCTGATTGCACCATCTGTCACTTTTTGAGCGACAGTGGGCTCAATGGAAGAAGACCCAGGAGGACTCTACTGTTGGAAGAAAAACATAAAAAAGCCAGACTGGAATTTTATTTTGACAAGCCACAATGCTTCTGGGAGAATGTCCTTTGGACAGATGAGACAAAACTGGAGCTTTTTGGCAAATCGCAACAGCTCTATGCTCACAGACAAAAAAATGAAGCTTTCAAAGAAAAGAACACCATACCTACTATGAAACATGGAGGAGGCTCAGTTATGTTTTGGGTCTACTTTGCTGTGTCTGACACGGGGTGCTTTGAATCTGTGCAGGGCACAATGAAATCTCAAGACTATCAAGGCATTCTGGAGGGAAACGTACTGCACAGTGTCAGAAAGCTCTGTCTCTGTCTCAGGTCATGAGTCCTCCAGCATGATGATAAAGACCCAAAACCCGCAGTAAAAGCATCCAAGAATGGCTAAGAACAAAACAATGGACTATTCTGAAGTAGCCTTCTATGAGCCCTGATCTGAATCCTATTGAACATCTATGGAATCTGTGGAGCTGAAACATGCAGTCTGGAGAAGGCACACTTCAAACCTTCAACACCATTGGAGCAGTTTGCTCAGGAAGAGTGGGACAAACTACCTGTCGACAGGTGCAGATTTCTCATTGAGAGCTACAGATACTTTAAAGGTTGTGCAACAAAATATTAGGTTAACAGTCCAATCATTTTTGTCCATGCCATTTTCATCTTTATTTGATCATTTAAAATATTCTGTTGAATCAAAAATCAAAAGCAAAGTCTGATTTTTATTAAACATGTAATAAACATTGATGGATGCCAATTACTTTTGTCAGTTTCAAGTTATTTCAGAGAAAATTGTGGGTTCTTCTTTTTTTCATGGAAGGGTACCAACAAATTTGTCCAAACAGGATCAAGGTCACAGCAAGGTCAAATGTCGTCTGAGTTTTTCTACAACAGTTTCCTTTCTGTTTGTCAAACAAAGATGTTACTTACACGTTCATATTCCGAAACTCAAGACTTGTTTTCTGGCTACCTAAGATTTTTGCCATCCATCTGTCCTTCAGCTCACCCTACCCTGCGTTTGTCTGTCTGACATTCCCTTTAGCACGCTATCTCAAGAGTGAGTGGTTGAGTGTTTGTACTATTTATATGGAAGTATCATTGTAACCAGCAGATGAACGGATTCGATTTTGGAATTGATCCAAATAGGGCCAAGGTCACAGCAAGGTCAAATGTCTGACTTCTTGGTGGTGGAGGTATCACTGTTTAAACAAGTGCTACTTGTTTAAAATATCTGGATGCAGAGGGTTTTACTTCTTTTCACTTAAAAAAAAAAAAAAAAAAAAAAACCAGCAAAATATGTAATTTGGCTGGGGTGCCAAAACTTTTGTATACAGCCGTATCCATAAGCAACCGATGTACATGATTGCAGAGGTTTCCTATCCTTCTGATTTCGATAGTTACACTTAATTCTAACAATTTTACAAAAATATATCACTTTATAAAATGATGTACTTTAATCTCTGGGCTTAGATATGATACAAGTCGTTTAATTATTCAAGTAAAATGAAGCCATTGACAATCCATTTTATTTCGCTAATGCAGCTGTGGAGTTCATTTTCATTAAACCTGTTGTTACAGCTGGCTTCATATGGCCAAAATATTAACTTCAAGAGAGAGAAGAAAAGAGTCTGCTATGAGAAAGACTGTTTATAGCTGCTATAACGTAAGACATAACAGGAACTAACCTGTCTCACAGAGCTTACATAGCATTAAATGTTGCTATAAACGGATAAAAATCATGTGTCGTTCGTTAAAATCACCCCATTTCATCATGGAGTATTTTCTTACAACAGCATCCCGTTGTATTTTATTCCTTATCTATGACCTATAATCGCAATAAAGAGAAAATTTATAATAATTATGATGCTTCATAATAATTTCCTTTTATTATTAATCTCTTATTAATCTCATAACAATAAGAACGATTCTGCTAATATGGAATAATAATAAGGTCCATTATTATTCCATTATTATTTTGTATTTATTTTTATTTAGGCCATTATTATTTTGTATTTTCTGCTAAATCCCACGAGTAGGCCTTAAGCCTCCTATTTGCGCTATCGCGATATAGGAAGCACTCACTTGTATACAAGCCTTCTGCTATCGCGAGAATGTGACGCGTCGACTGTATAAAAGACCTCCGCCTCCGTCATGACGCCCTCTTGAAGTCGTTACCTTCGCTTTGCGAGGTGAGAAATCTGCTGTTCTCTGATCTCATTTGTGGCTGCTAGTTTAATCCAAAGCAATCACGCTTATTTAAAGACCATCCATTAATATTTTCACCTTCTCTTTCTTTACAGAAACGTCTCCAACATGAGAGCGAAGGTAAGTGGCGGTTTTGCAAGTGTCTTTAACTTGTTTAAGGGTAAATTAGCATGTTGCCTGAGAACAATGTGGCTAATCTCATAACAGCGACCAATAATGTAACTAGCTAACTGCTTTTAGTGCTGATAGTTTATGAACTCCCTAGCTGGTTTAAGGCTTCACGTAAGTTATTAGTCACTTCTTAAGATGAATATGTGGTTAGCACTCGGACATTTCACAGTTTTTAGATAGAAGTGAATTGTGTGTAAACTAGCATGAAAAAGAAAATGGCGGTTGTCTAGGAAGTGTTTCCACCGTAACACGCGATGGAATTAATGTTCATATGACTCAACCTGGTAGATTAATGCCTTAGCACGCATTGTATACATTTCTTTTTAAAATATTATTCTATTAGTCTTTAAGGACTTGATTGGTAGTGCTAACTGGTCATGTTGGTTAGTTAGCATTAGCCTTTCCGCAGCATGGTGCTGCATGTTGTAGTGGAAGATACTGAAGCCTGGAACCGACTCACTGAATCACCATTTGATTCACGAAGATACGTTAACGAATCTCGGTGCTTTTAATTTGGTTATTTTGCGACACTAACGGTGTAAGCCCGTTAAGAAATGGTTTGTGTACATGCTTGGGCAGGGTGGTCTAGCTTTTAAGTGTTCTGGTCATGACTCGACACTTATGAATCGGTTCACTCCGTGCTTATTGCAATGTATTGAGCTGATATTGACTCACTTAATTGTACTGGTAATTGAGCAGACTCATTTCCATGTACAAATCTATCTGTATATATGTTATCAGTTCCATTGGCCTATCTTATGTTGTGCTGTGAATTCCTGCTGTATGCTTTTGTTTTTAAAATAAGCTTCATGTACTTTTTTTCCCTAGTGGAGGAAGAAGCGCATGCGCAGGTGCGTACTTTGTCTGTTTGATCACTTTTAACTATTGAATGTTCATGTGGCATTGGGGGAAAAGTCTGAATGTGTGGCTTTTGTTTTTTTTCCCAGGCTGAAGCGCAAAAGGAGAAAGATGAGGCAGAGGTCCAAGTAAACTGCAACCTGTCTGCTGCAGCTGAGATCCTGTTCATCTTGGATTCCCTTTGAGAGTCTTTCTGGAAAAGTCCAACTGAAGAGCTGCTGTCAAGTGTGACGGAGGACGCTTCCATCTCCAGGCTGTCCAGTTGGATGTTGGTCTTGACCTTGGAAGCTCTCTCGGACTTGCCAGTGCAGTGTCTTTTGTTAATACCTGTTCAATAAAAGTTTGGTTTAAAATCTACTGTCGTGCTCTGGCTGAATGATTATGCAGACCTAAAGTAGGTCTCCTAGTAGGTAGGAATCAAGATGCAAGTTTGCAGGTTAAGTTTTGGAAAAGTTTGAGGTATGAATATTTTTGCTTAAGCAATTTGAGACACTATGGACTGTCCATGGACCACCTGAGTACTTGAATGTTTTATCTGGCTATTTAGAGTGACCAGGCCACTAACAGATTTTGATATTTAATGCACTGCAGTGCAAGATTCTCCTAATTGAACTGCCACTCTGCTAATCTTTACTGCTACACGTGTGTGTGTGGAAGTAATATTGTGTATGTGCATGTCAACAGATGAACTAGTCTCCCAAGATCTATCTATTCATTGGGTGTACCTAGTACATTGGGCTAGGGTTTTAGGAGTTGTAGTAAAGTATGAAAATGGTTAAAATTTAACTCCTTCAGCTTTCCAAAAAAAAAAAAAAAGGCTCTAGGCTTGTTAAATGATTCTGTACCTTTTCTCAATGCCAGTATGATAAAGTGCAAAGGGAGTGGTTAAGGATTTAATGGCAGACATTTGTTTAGAATGAAAACCTGCAGCCACTCGAGCTTTTTATGAATTATACTGAACATTACTGTTCAAGCTCATCTACATGGTATCTGTGTTAATGTAACTGCAGATAACACCCTGAACAGATCTGTTCTGTTGATGGCTCCCTGCAGCAGCCATTTTGCTAAATGTTCCAGTACTGAACCAGTTGTGACAGCAAGCTGCTGTGGGTAACATGGCTGCCTCAAAGCTCCAGGGTCCCTGGTTCCATCCTGAGCTTGGACTACTGTGTGTGTGTGTGTGTTCTCCCATATTTGTGTGGGTTTCTTCCAGGGTCTCTGAATTCCTCCCACTGTCCAGAAACGTACAGGTAGGTGGATTCTCTATCTTAAATTGTTCACAGTTGTGTGTGTGTGTGTGTGCGCGCGCGCGCGCGTGTGATGTACGCTGCAATGGACTGCCATCCCATCCAGGGTGAATTCTCCCACCTTGTGCCCAGTGTTAACAGACTGGCTTTGGATCCAATGCAAGCCTGACCAAGTTACTGCAGATGACTGAATTGAGCATACTATATTATCACAGTTTTCAGTTATGAACATTATACAGGGGCAAAAAAAAAATCATGGGTAAATGCAAATTTCTGTACACTTCATTCCATTTGGTATTGGCTAGTATTTCTGTGTTTGATTTTGGAGTAACATTGGGTTTGTGTATAGCAGATGTGGCAACCTTGCTACTGACAAAATATGATCACAAGAGGTCAGTGCAAACACATTGCAATCTCAGACATTTTAATACCAATTCTAAACAGGGCCTTAGTCGATACATTTCTAGCAGTAAGTACAAATATGCAGTCAAGAAAATCAAGTAATTTATTTTATAAAGCGTAAATCATTTAGGATAAATGTAAGGGTTACAAAACTTTGTGATATCTGAGAATACTGCGGTACCAGTACCCATTTTAAAAATTAATTATTTAATAGCACATTTCATACATTTAAAAAGCAGCTCAAAGTGCTTCAGTGTGAAGTAAAGAACAGAAATAAAGACACAAAATGTAAAAAATAAAATGGTAAAAAAAAAAAAAATGCAATACATAATAGCAGTGGAAGAAAAAAGAATTAAGCATAGAAATACTCATTACAAATAAGATAATAGCAGATATATTATTATATAATGTAACATATAATAATATAAAAGTAATGTGCTGGTAGAAGTAAGGCAACTAAATACCAGTTAAATGCTAATGTGAAAATAAAGGTGTTTTTTTTTTTTTTTTTTTAAAAAACTGTTCTAAAACTGTCCTGGCAAATGTTAATTGGTAACGTGTTCCAGATATTTGGTGCATAAAATGAAACATACATACACTATGCATTGTGTGGTATGATATATATATATATATATATACACACACCCATTATTAAAGTGAGTTATTAAAATGTCACTATTATAACAGCCTTGACAACACTAGTTTTCCATAAGCTTGTTTAGCTTTTATCTCTCCATCTGTCCGAGACTTTTGTACTTGTGATTCAGTTGGATTATGTGTACATTGCCATGAAATGCTCACTAAATTCTGTGTACTCAGGGGACCCTGGTGTGCTCTTAGTGGAATCAGTTAAAAACAACAGGTGCTTCTGGGTTACGAGCTTTGTAATGAAATCAAGAGAAGCTTTTTACTGCTCTGACAATAACCAATTCAGACCCGTAAACTTTGTACAACATAGAGTTGAAACAGCTTGCTCTTAAAATGAAATACGTATACACTATACATGTGTTGGAGGCTATTTCTAAAAAAAAAAAAAGAATACATTTGGATACAAAAATATATATCTAAATTTGTGAGAGCACTTTTGCCCATTATGCACTCAATAAGTTGAATGAATGAGTATATTTCTTTAACATGCATTTGTCAGTAAAATGGCACATAGCTCCATTTATAATATAGTGTTCTGTATTTCTCTTAGCAGTAGCTAAGACCTGCCAGATGTGTCTGTGATTAGTTTAACAGATCCTGAGCATACAGGCCCTTTCAACTCATCACGCACTTTTTCCACCCACTGACAGCACTAACAGTGCAGCTCGTCACATGGTCCTATTGTGTAAACACCTCCAGCACTCTTCTATTGGGAAGAAAAATAAAAGCCCTGTATTCACTGTTACCCTAGGCACCAACACAATTTTCAGTAAGCTTGTTAATCTTTTCATCTGCACCATAACAGATGTGGTGTCTATGAATGAGATTTCACGCAACATGTTAAGGCTTGGGAAGACTGGTAGACGTAAAAAGGCCTAAATTTGAGGGGATGAACTTGTAAAACACTGCATCTGGGTGCTGGCCAAGATCCAAGCTTTAATTTTAG
The DNA here is from genome assembly GCA_037576675.1 of Pangasius sanitwongsei. Classification (NCBI taxonomy): domain Eukaryota; kingdom Metazoa; phylum Chordata; class Actinopteri; order Siluriformes; family Pangasiidae; genus Pangasius; species Pangasius sanitwongsei. The sequence goes on from CM075018.1 coordinate 18,340,632, forward strand.
TTAACACACTCTCAGGTCCTGTACAGATTCTTAAGGTCCCCAATGTACAAACAAGGTAAATGTACTACTTTTAAGGTCCTATTATGAGAGAAACTGCATTCTTTAGGTAAAAAAAAAAAAAAGTGTAGCAACCCAGTGACAAGCATTTATAACCTGAAAGATAAAGTTTAGTTCCTTTTTCAGATTCAAATCCTTAGACATGATTTCCGTTTGCCATGAAAGTCCCATTACACAGGAAGTGACGTAAACCACATTTTATTTTTTTTTCAAATATAGCTCCAGGCTCATTAAATGGTTCTCTGTAGGCCTCTATAATAAAAGGCAAAAGCCTGGTGTGGTTAAGGATTTATGGCTGGTGTGATCATGCTTGTTTGGAATGAAAACCAGCAGCCATTTAAGCGCTCTCTAAATTTTGCAGTACATCCCTGACCAAATTCATTCACATTGTACTGGCACTTTATGTAACTGCAAAACCCACAATAAAACCCACCACAGACAGACCTGTCCATCAGCCTGCTCTAGCTAAAGAAGACCTGAAAACTCATCAAGAACATGGAGAATATTGTTTTTCAAAAATACTGGCCTGTTGATGCCTTGATATCCTGCAGCGACCATTTTAATAAATGTCCCAGGCAAGCTGCAGCCTGGCTGCCTAATTGTCTTTTGCCCCTAATTAAAAAGCCTATTATGGATTATTGGTCAATAATCAATTTTTGTCTCAAAATTTGAGCGAGCAGTGGGTAAAATTGCCACCTCATAGCTCCAGGATCCCTGACTGGAACCTGAGCCTGGGCTGCTGTCTGTGAAGGCAAGTTCTCCCCGTGTTTGTCTGAGTTTCCTCCAGGAGTTTCCTCCACTGCCCAAAAACCATGCAGCTTTGTCTATGCTGAATTGCTCTTAGTTGTGAAGGTGTATGTGCATGGTGCCCTGTAATTTAGTGCCATCCTATCCAGTGTGAATTCTCCTACCAGTGTTACCAGGATTGATACTGGATCCAACGCAAGAACGTAACCTTTGGTTTCTTATAGCAGATTTGGCAACCAAAGAGATTTCACAGAAAATGTTTAGACTTGGGCAACTGGTTCATGAGAAAAACATAGCAAGTAATGTGCACTGGAGCAGAACTAGCATGGGCCAATGCACTAATTCCACTTTGTAGCTAATTACTGACTCCAGGTTGTTAAAGCATGAAAAAAAAATGGCACTAACCAATAGTTAAATTATATAATTTAACCCCTTTACTTGTTGCTTCCACCTTTTTAGAAGTAAACAATGAAATACTTCTGCTTCATGATTACAGTGTACTTTTCTATTATACCTAATGCATTACAACTGTGACTTACTCATGAAATACTGCATTCTCTTGTTATTGTTGTAGAATTTGAATGGTAAACCATAGCTTTCTCAAACTGTAGAGATCTTGGAGGTCTAGGAAATGCCTTAGAACTGTAAACAAAGAAAGATGAAAGAGAAATAATTGGACAGGGCTCCTATGAATAGATCATTTTTTTCACATCTGGTCCATCTCGTACCTTGACTCTGCTGATAAGTGGTCAACTCTCATAACTCCCCGAGCAAAGGCTAATGGATTGGTATTTTTAATGCGCATACTAGATAGTTAGCTAACAGCTGCAATTTATGATCTATTGATCGGTCTTGCTGTAACTCACTGTATATTAAATGCCACTATTTGATGAAAGAAAAGCCTACTGAATGGTCAATAAATTAGTAACCTGACTGGCTTTGCTGTTATTTGGTCATGGCTGCTGTGCTAGTATTTGCATATAGTGCTATGGTTTTTAAGGCTTTAGACAGAGGCAGCAGGGCTAGAATAGTATCTGGGTGAATTACTGGTTGCTCAGAAGTCTTGCTAGTTTTCAGCTTTGCTGTGATAATGTTGGATATTAAGCAGGTGTAGACTGTACTACTGGGCATAACAGGGCTACAAAATTACTGAATGTTTACAAAATGTTAAGGCGTGGAAGTATGCATATGCAAATACATTATTTGGAAAAGTAATGTGAGTAGGGCTCAAACGTAAGTCTTGGGACTGAATATACAATTACACGTGCCTATAGAGAAACAAGACGTTCCAGAACCAAAGCACAATGGATAATGCATAGAGCAATCAAACAATACACACTTAAGCCCAAATCTAAAGCCTAAATAATGGTGATGAACATAAAAAAAAAAAATCGCAAGTAGCTAGCTCAAGCCAAGAAAATCCTCACCCTGGTTAACCTATTGCTTTCAATATTTACAAATTGACCAATGTTAGTCCTCCAGACTACACAATAGGCTGGGAAATCTGGATGGGATATCAAAACATATAGGCTGAGTGATGATACACATCATTCTGACGTCCGTTGCGCCTTCTGTTTGCAAAAAGTGTCCATAAACACATTAGTTTTTACTGCATACTATCCAATTAGACACCTTTCCAAGCCAACAGAAGCCAGTTGTGAAGGGATAATAGTGCCCAATTTCATCTCAGCTAACTAGCTAGCTATCATATCAGTGAAGCTGGCTTGCTAACTAACTATTTAACAGGCTTAGCTTGCTAGTTAGCTAACATGCCTAATTTATATTGCTTTGAGAAACCTACAGGACTAAGCTACACCTAAAATCTACATCAAGAACCTAGCTCGCTGATGCTAGATAGCTACATCACATTCTTGCTGAGGAGTTGCCTATAATAGGCACGTTTTGCTCGTTAAATTTGGCTTTCACTGCCACAGTGTCCTCGGTGTTGTAATCGTAAGTTGTAAGCATCAAGAGACTTGTATGTCTTAAGTTACTATGAGATAGGTCTATATGTCCAGCCATTGCAGGCTAGGTGACCACTTATGATAATTTAGCTACTGACAGGACACCAAGCCAAACTGATCTTCTAGAGTGGCACCATCTGAAAGTGTTCGCCACATAGCCCTCCCTGTCTTTGAGTGCTAATCCATAATAAATGGATAACATCTGGCTCCTAAATAAACCTCTTGATAGATTCTTCAGTTAGATTATAACCAAGTTACGTAAGGTTGCTAGGCTGCTCAGGTCTTTTTGCAACCAGACTGCATGTGTAACACCAAAGGGGTATATAGACTAATGTTGTTGTTGTTGCTGTTTAATGAAATTAAAACAAAAATGGGCCACATGGTGGTGCAGCAGTTGGTGGTGCAGCAGTTAGCGGTTCGATCCTGAGCTTGGATTGATGCCTGTATGGAGTTTTGCATCTTCTCCCTATGTTTGTGTGGGTTTCCTCCACGTTCTCCGGTTTCCTCCCATGTCCCAAAAGCATGCTGGTAGGCTATTTTATGCTATTGCCTGTAGGTGCCAATCTGTGTGTGCATGGTGGCAAAGCAATGCACCCATCCAGAGTTCATTCTCCCAGCTTGCTCGCAGTGCTACTGAGATCTCTAGTGTCTTTAGAGATTCACTGTGACTGACCAGGTTACTGAAGGTGAATGAATGAATGCATGAATGAATGAATGCAGAAGGTGGCTTAGTAGTTAGCCCTGTTGCCTTGTACCTACAGGGTTGGGAGTTCGATTCCTGCCCCCGCCCCATGTGTGTGTGGGGTTTGCATGTGCTTCAGGGGTTTCCTCTGGGTACTCTGGTTTCCTCCCCCAGACATGTGTTGTAGGCTGACTGGCATTTCCAAGTTGTCCATAGTGTGTGTATGTGTGTGTGTGTGTGATTGTGGCCCTGAGATGGGTTGGCACCCTGTCCAGGTTGTCCCCTGCCTTGTGCCCCAAGTCCCCTGAGATAGGCCTTAGGCTTCTCTGCAACCCTGTGTAGGATAAACAGTACAGAAGATGGATGGATGGATGGATAGATGATGGCCAAACCCACATTATTTCTTATAGACAGAAAATCTCTAAAGAAAAGGCTGTAATAATTTATATATAATAATCTATATAGATTAACACCAGAAATGATGAATAAACTGTAACAGTTTGATGTACAAACTGTCTCTACAGATTTTTTATGTATTTGTTGTTAAAAAAAAAAAAAAAAGAGAGAAAAAAGGAAGCAACAAGCATAGAGGGCACGAGCTTCTGAAAACCCGCCCCGACACGCCCGCGCGCAGAAACTCTACTCCAAATGATTGCAGCGCAGCCACGTAGCGCTCGAGCCAACTCCAGTGCATGCTCAACCAAATCGCTTTTTACATCAAAGCGCAAATGATCGCACGAGCAACACCTCTCCTTTTGTGAAGGAAAGCCTGTATTGTCCGGGGAGGGGAAGGTAGCGGGTGTTTTGGGGTTTTTTGTGTGTGTGTGCGTGTGTGTGCGGGAAGCGGCGATGCAGCAGGAGGATGCGGGGCCGCGCTCCGGCGCCGAGGACTCTCCTGCTCCCGACACCGCGGCCAACCAAGCCGTCTCCGTGCTGCTGTCTTTCGGGAAGTGCCTCGGAGCACTGCTGCCGGTCTACCTGGCTGGATATTTCGGTTTCAGCCTGACTTTTGTCCTGCTCGGCCTCGCTGTGTACATGGGATGGCAGCAGCACCGTGATAGAAAGCTTCACCGCCTGCACAGCGCTATGTATCTGCAGGAGAATGAGCAAGATTTCACCACAACCCAAGTGTTCAAGAGCAAACGGGAATTGCCGGCATGGGTAAGGCTTTAGAAAGGGTTTAAAGATGGATTCGACGCCATACGCACATGTGTGTTCCACTCTGTGTGTGTGTGTGTGTGTGTGTCTTCGTGTGCGAGTGTGTGTGTGTGGGGGTAAACATCTGCCAAACATCTCTCAGCTTCAGGTCAGCTTCCAGACCAATGTACTCATCTCATCTGTACATATGAATGGTTAGGTTTTCAAGGCCAGGGCATTTATAATGAACATGCTTATGTAGAGCTGATTTGAATTGCCTTACCTCACCATTATTCACAAGTCAATCCTGTAAGAAGGTTCATACACTATTTGAGGACATACACCTCTCAGTAATGGATATAATAATAACAATAATCATCATCATCCTTGATTTGCACCCCCATCTGATCTTAGCATACAAAATTAAACCATTACTTGTAGAGATATGTTTATGTTCATGGCTTTCCAAAAGGGTATACCACTTCTATAACTCTTCTTTTAATTATCAGTATATCACCCTGCAAAAATATAAGCAGTACACCATGACTAAATCATATTCGACTAGTTTGTTGGTATGGTGTGCAATTACTTTCACACTTTTTTCCGCTTTTTGATATGTCTCGTACTATTTAACTTTGCTAATTGCTGTTCATGTGATCATGTGATCATTATATCTCTAAATCATCATATGACCCAGCTCTACTTTTTCCATATTACTTCACATTGTTACTTAAGGTTATGGCATCATGGTCAATTTAAATCTATTGAATACGTCTCTTGAAAGTGATCAACTGACAGCCTGTAGGATAAGCGGTGTAAGGTTTTTAAGATTATAAACACATCTTCAGTCAGTTTGCATTGCTACTACTAGATCTGTCTGTCAGAACATCTTGACATGAAGCTGGAGGTGTTTACTGTGCACAAAGGAAGCTGATAGACACATTTGTCCTGTTTTTCACTGCACCAATTCTCTCAAATTTTATTCATATCACATGCTCTGGGCCAAAACTGTTAATTCTGCTCCTCTATGTCCTCTCTCCTCCCTGTTTGCCGGGTTCCTCTCCTCCCCCATTCCACATTAACACCATCACATTCCACAGCCTGGCCAGATCCTGGCTATATTTGGACATCTAAAGATCAGGTCTCCAGGGATTGATACAACAGCCTATGAGATGCCACAGGGACATGCAAAATGAACAAATCACATCACAATTCTGCTCTAAGAAGGCTGGTGTATCAATCTCTGGAGATCTGATACTTTAAATGTCCAAATATAGCCAGGATCTGGCCAGACTGTGGAATGTGGTGGCGTTAATGTGGAATGGGAGAAAGAACAGAATTTGAAGCAAGAATGAGTTTAGAAGAACAGAACTTGGAAATCAGTTGGATTTGTGCCACAGTGCCACTTCCTTTCTCCAGCTGTACCCACTTCTGGTTTCACTTCTAGTTTAAACTGAATCTGGGTGTTACACTTGGTGGTCCATACACTCTTAAAACAAGGGCTTCTTCAAGGTTTCTTTAAGGATTCATTAGATAATTAATGGTTCTTTGCTTCCAACGAAAAAAACACTCTAAGGATTCTACATTGAACCTTTAAGGATTGCTTAGAGGGACAACCAAAGAACCCTTAAAGGTTATAAACTTTCTTGTGTAGTTCAGAGATGTGCCAGTTTGAGTATAAGCCTTAACCCTAAACAATTGGTATGACTTGTAACCTTTGTTGCTTCATGTGCTGCTCTTAAAGAAGTATTTGTATGTCAATCTTTATACTTAACGTCATCTTCAATGACGTCTAAGTTTTAATTTGTAGTGAAAAGTCTGAGTTTTTTAGTTTATGCCTAGTTCATCAGCATGATCTGTTTTCGCTTTGGTTAACGGTTTCCTGCATTACCCACAATGAAATTCGACTACCCACTGATAACGGTGCCAGGGTGATTTAGCCCTCGCTTTATCTCTACCTAAAGAGGCTGACGTAGCAGCACTTTAGTCCTTTAGTCGGTCCAGCTCTCTCACCTCCTCATCTGCACACTCTGCTCACACAGTACAGTTACAGTTTTTAGGTCAGAAGATTTCCAAATCCATGGATGTAGAAGACATGGACTTACTAGGTTCCGTTCACACACATCATGATTTCATTGAAACAGATGTGTTGATGTTTTTTAGTTCAAAATTCACAGTTAATATGGTTACTTTTATATCAGAATTCATTCTCTGGATTACTTATCCAGGGGTCTGTGAAGCATAGCCAGGGAATTTAGTTAATCACAGCCCACCATTACATTATATATTATAGTTATTGACCTGTTTGATTGAAGGAGTTTAATCCAAACACTAATAACCCAAAAACAAGTTGGCCTGTAGGTCAACATGGAGCAGTGTTCTGTTGGTGGAAAGCTCTGTGGCTCTAATAAAATATTCGACAAAATATTTATGTACACATTTAAATAATGTTCATGAAATAAATCTCTACTCATCTATTTTACTATTTCTTTAAGTCATCCCTGGCTGCCAAAAAAAATTTGAAAACTCCTGACTTAGAGGAACTAGTTGTTATCTCAAGTCTAATCTCATGACTTCCTGAGAAACAACCAAAACTTGCCTGAGAGTGTCTATTTATTTTGCTCTTCCTCTGAGCATGCTGAATTTTCATATCATCTGCCCCTTTAGGTATTTGACTATTCACCAAAAGACAGCACTTTTTTTGTATGACGTTGTAACATGGAATGCTTATTTACAAGTTTGTGCTTGTCGTTTCTTATAGGTGAATTTCCCAGATGTGGAGAAAGTTGAATGGCTTAATAAGGTATGTTATAATACTAGTATACACATTTGCCCATGTGCATACAAAATAAAATGTACAAAAAAATGTTAATATGTTCCAATACTTGGGTAAAGTTTTATTGTTCTGTCGAGTTTCCTTATCTTATGGGCCAGTCTTTCCATTACAGTATAATTGCCAGCACTCAGAGCACATCAGTGCACAGTCAGAGCTCTTTATTTGCACTTACAGACTCTGTTGCTCTGTTGGAAGCATATAATAAACTGTACAAAGCAGTGATTGTAGCAAGGTCTGGTTTTCACCAGCTCACTCTAATCCAAGGCCTCTTTATCCTTCTTTCTCTCTGTCTCTCTCTTTCTCTCTCTCTCTCTCTCTCTCTGGCACATGATCTTTCCAAAATGTCTCTGATATCACCTTTGAGTCCAGCTGCTGTTTATCCCTTGCTTTTGAACTACACACAATTTGTGTATAATTCTATAAATACGTTATGTATAATAAGATCTTTATGACCTTTTCTGAGGAAAACAGCGTGAGTGAAACCAGTGGTATATAGAGTTTATTTTACGAGTTTTATTTTGGCCCAGTGATTTCAGAGGAGCTTATACATCACAAGCAGTGTTTAAAGAAAAAACATTGGAAGAAAAATGAGACATTCATAGTGTATATTACTCACTATCATAGTTTTCTGTTCATTGTTGAATTCTCGATTCTGACTGGTCAGAAGGTGTTGATTAACTTTCTATAGTTTCCAGCACGGCTTGGACGATAGTCCTGGATGTAAGGTTTAATTTGATGCGCTCTATCGTTTTTATAGTAACAGCTTACATAGGGACCTGTATGGCAGACACTCCTCATAAACAGATTAAAAAAAGCACGTCTAATCATTGGTATGATGAAGTCTTGAGGACAGACAGCTTTGTGGTTTCTCACTAATCACCGTCACTTTGTGGTGGGCTGCATCATACCACCCTGTCGCTAATTATTTTCCTGTAATACCCTTGCTTGTACTAAATGACGTATAACACTGCAGTGGTGGCACAAGTATTCAATTACGTTCTTATTAAAACTGATTAACATGTTTTCATAACATGTTTTATGAGGATCTCTCTGAGCCTTCAGTAAGACAATGTATAAGGATACAACTGGTTACTATTGGATACAACTAATATGACAGTTGAGGGTCTTGTAACTCAAAGCCTTAACCATTGAGACACCTAAACTAGCTCAACCAGCTTACATTGATTCAACCAATTCTACCACTGAATGACCTCACACTAAAAGACTGCATTAATTCAAGGCAAGTTAGCTGTGCTACTTGCTACTTGTGGTTAAGGCTTTGAGCTACAGAACAGAAGGTTGTGTGTTCAAATCCCAGCACTGCCATGGTTGTGTTCTTGAGCAAGGCCCTTAACCTCCAGCTCAGTTATAAGTTTTTTTTTGTTTGTTTTTTTTAAAGCATCAGCCAAATGAGCAAATGTACTGGATTGTGTGTTATTTTATACTACATAATATACTAATATTTCAATACTTTACTGTTAAATATGTTTACAGGTGTATGTTGTAATTTTTTAATAGTATTTTAGTACTGTAACCCTGTACAACCCTGTAGCCAGTAAATTACTGTAAAATTTACAGTCAGTTTTTTTTTTTTTTTTTTTTTTTTTTTTTTTTAACAGTGCTGTAGTACCTTTTAAGATGAATTTGTCATGTTGAAATAACATTTTGTGGCCATTAGTATCAGTATATCTCCATGCCCCTTAGCTCCAAACCGCAATCCTCACACTCCAGAAGGACCACTGGAATTCACATTGAGCAATCTTAAGTTTTGACTCTAGTCATAGTCGAAACTGATATGCCAGTGTTTTTGGAATAACTGACTAATGATTAATGATCAACACTTCTCAGAAACACGGTGTGAAGGCCATGGTTTCACAGAGCTGCGATGGCGTATGTATGTGGTTCACAGGAAATAATTCTTAGCTGTCAGTAAGGAAGTAGTCTTGTGGTTTAGAACTAGATATGACAGGATGTTATGTGGTTAAAGAGATGTACAGAGGCTATTTGCTTCACTGTTTGTTTAGATGTTTAATTTTGATATTTAGAGATGCTTGTCCTGATTCTGCACCAGCATTTATTATAGGGTAGTTTTTACTGCTGCTGTGCATTTAGTCCATCTAATTTGTTGTTAAATTGGTGAACACTTACAGTTAAAGTCATCACTGCATTGCACTGAGTTTGCCTAATATAAGGGTGTAACTTGCACAGCAACAACCTAAGTGTTGCATCATCTGCTGAATTCTTTTTTATTATTATTATTATTATTATTATTATTATTATTATTTAGTTATTCATGTTTAAGCATATTTTTCAGTACCTATGAAGTTATTAAGTCTAAACCTGTGGATGGTTCTTGTGCATCGGGGACCATGCAGAGAAATACACTCATCAGCCACTTTATTAGGAATACCTGTACAAATGCACATTCATGCAATTATCCAGTCATATGCCAGCAGTGCAATGTATAAATCATGCACGTACAGGTCAAGGTAAAGAAAACAAAACAAAAAACTACAGTGGTAAAGAGCCACCGTGGTGGTAAAGAGTGGTTATTTGAGTTCCTGTAGCCATTGACATGCAGTTCTCCTCTGACCTCTCTTCTTAACAAGGCATTTCTTCTCACTGCAGCTGAGTGGTTTTTTTTTTTTTTTTTTAAACCACTGTTGTGTGTAAAAAGCCCAGGAGATCTGCAGTTTCTGAAATATGCAAACCAGACCAACTAGCACCTGTAACCATGCCACGGTTAAAGTCACTGAGACCACATTTTCCCCCCCAGTCTGATTATTAGCCATTAAAGGGATTTCACCACAAACCTAAACATCTTTCCAAAGCCACTCCCTCCCATTCAGCTAAGACATACATGCATGCATTAAGAGACTTAGCAATGCCTACATGCACTGAATTTGTAGAATTAGGTTGTGTAAGTGCTTAACATAACATACTGTGCAAACTATTTACCTGCCATACAGCTGACCTCTTTTCATGACTTTTAAGTCTCTCAGACACACCAGTGTTTACTCTTGTTTTTTTTTTTCTTTTGCTCAGTTCCATTTCTTTCTGCATGTTTTCCTTTTCCCTGCGTTAACATTTTCTTACACCAGTTACTACTGTAAGCCATTATCGATGATGTCAGTCTCAAAATTTCAAATGTCTTTTTAGCCTACTCAGCCCTTATTATTTCTTTAAGATATAATAATAACTCCATTGTAATCCCAGGCTTATCACCTAAAACATCAAGCTAGCATTTTGTTCCCATTCATTTCTGTCCAATTCTAGTTCATGTACGTGTTAAACAGTTGAAATCAATAGCTGTTTCCTGATTGGCTAATACAGATAGTCAGTGTATTGCAGTCATGTTTAAATTTTTAGGTGCTGAAAAAGAGATTCGGGGCAGCACGGTGTCCCAGTCCCCAATTCGATCCTGAGCTCAGGTTTCTGTCTGTATGAAATAACATTCCTGCCTCATATCACAATGTTCTTGGGATAGGCTCCTGATCCATTGCAACCTAACCAAGCATTACAGATAATGAGTGAATGAATAAATGAATTATTACAGATTCAGGAACAGTCAGGGTGATACACTATATGGCCAAAAGTATGTGGACACCTGCCCAATCACACACATATGGGGGCTTTGCCTAAACTGTTGCCACAAAGTTGGAAGTACACAATTGTATAAGATGTCTTTAGATGCTGTAGCATTACAGTTTCTCTTCACGGAAACTAAGAGGTCCCAACCTGTTCTAGCATGACGATGCCCCTGTGCACAAAGCCAGCTCCATGAAGACATGTTTTGCCAAGGTTGGTGTAGAAGAACTCTAGTGTCCTGCACAGAGCCCTGACCTCAACCCCACTGAACACCACTGGGATGAACTGGAATGCTGACTGCACTCCAGGCCTCATCACCCAACATCAGTTCCTGACCTCACTAATGCTATTGTGGCTGACTGAGCAAATCCCCACAGCCATGCTCCAAAATCTAGTGGAAAGCCTTCCCAGAAGAGTGGAGGTTATTATAACAGCAAAGGGGGACTAAATCTGGAATGGGATGTTCAACAAGCACATATGAGTGTTGTGGTCAGGTGTCCACAAACTTTAGGCCATATAGTGCATCATTTCACAGAACCAAGATGGATACAAGTACAGATATGAATAGGAAGTGCACTATTTTTTAAGAAAGCTTGCCAGGAAGCTTTCAACAGGACATCCGTTTGAGACTATCAGGACTGAGATCCTCTGGAATGCAAGAACAAAGTCGTGTGAGGTTTTTTATTTTCATGCAGGTGTGAGTGAGCTCTTAGATCTGAAATTTGCAGAACAAAAAATATGACAATATTGCATGATGCATTTTCAGGGTTTATGTATGACATCCTGACAGTACTGGCATTTCTACCTCTGGGTATTTTTCTTGTGTTTTTTCCAGTGTTTCCAGGGGCATAGTGGTAGGGTTCATATCTAAATAATAAAAAAAACTTCCTATTTAAGCCACTATTTAAGCCTATTTAAGCCACTTCCTATTTAAGCTACTTTGAGTTTGAATCCAAATACAGATACAGATATGAATAGTCGGAGCACTGAGCAGATACAGATACAAACAAGGATATTTGGAACACTAATCAGGCACAGATACAGGTAGTGGCACTGTGTTACACCCGTAATTAATATAGTGATGTAAAAACAGTGTAGCCAAAGTGTTACTTAAAAATCTATTACAGACGATTTAAGGAACAAATAATGGCAAAAAGTATGTTACTTAATTTCATCCTCTGTGAAAATCTAAAGTTGTAATCTGATACCATGTTACACAGGAAACCAAAATATTGGCTAATTTTGCTGATGCTGCAGTATTGTAACCACTTAATCTCCTCTCTCTGAAAGTCATAATCAGATACCATGATAAACAGAAAACTGCAAAATTAGCTAAAGCTTATCATATCTTGAATTTTTCATTATTTTGGAACGCTTCCATTCCACTGTTAATGTCACCGAGATCACATTTCAGCCCCATTCTGATGTTTGATGTGAATATTAACTGGTCTCGACTTTGAGTTGCGTTGCTGCTACGTGATTGGCTGATTTAATAATTGCATGAATGTCCAGGCATGAACAGTTGTTCCTATTAAAGTGGCTGGTGAGTCTGTGTGATATGCCACAAAAACATTATTTCTTGATGCAGTGTGCCAGTAGTCTTGGTTGGATCAAACTCGAGTAGCATTATGTCTAACTCACCAAAATGTTTTATACTGATGATACTGTGTAGATCCTGAAGCAAGCCTGGCCTTTTGTGGGCCAATATTTAGAGAAGCTTCTGGTGGAGACGATTGCACCCTCGATCAGATCTTCCAACGCTCATCTTCAAACATTTAGCTTCACCAAAGTTGACCTGGGTGACAAGGTGCCAGTTTCTTATTGATTTAACTTGTTCTTCAGATTCATGGATATTAATTTAAACCACACCTAGTCCTGTCCAATTGATTTCTAAAAAGCTTTAATACTGTTTATACAGCCTGTGAAGGTGGTTGGAGTGAAGGCCCACACTGAGCATGATAGACGTCAGGTGTTGCTGGACCTATATATCAGGTTAGTCTGTTCATTAACCTTCACTTGCTGGAGTTAATTACGTGGAGAGAAACGTCTACTGCATAGATGTGAATTGCTGCTGCTACTGCTCTCTGTTTGTAGCTATGCTGGCAACGTGGAGATCAATGTGGAGGTGAAGAAGTACTTCTGCAAAGCTGGAGTGAAAGGAATTCAGGTAAGCATCTGGGGAACAGGAGAACAACAGCACATCTATTTCACGAAAGGGTCTCACAAATACTGTATTTTCTCTGCTATTTCAGCTGCATGGAAAGCTGAGGGTGATCCTGGAGCCGTTGATTGGAGATGTTCCTCTGGTTGGAGCTATCACAGTATTCTTCATCCGGAGACCTGTGAGTTTTCTGTATATTTAAGTTCTGCATATTTTTAGTGTAGTTTAAGTCAAAATTTTAAGAAACAAGAACAACCAAAATGTAGTTTTAGTAGTTCTGTAAGTAGTTTTAGTAGTTTTTGTAAGAAATAAAGCACAACGGTATGCGCTAATATAGGATAATAATCAATGACAGAGTGGTGTGAAGGCAATTGCCACCCTGACACTGATTATTTACTTATAACAGTTTGCCCAAAAGTGTTTTATTCCTCTTATATTTCGCCTATTATTTTTTTCTTTCCCCCTCTGCTGCAGATGCTGGATATCAACTGGACAGGACTCACCAACTTATTGGACATTCCAGGTCTGAAGTAAGTGGAGCACTTTTTTTTTTTTTTTAACCTGACATGAATACCATAAGTTTAATGTTCCATTTATGTTCCTGTGCAGTGTTTTCTCATCTGTTTGTCATCTATCAAGTATCAGTGGGAAACTGGCCTGATTATTTAAAGTCCGCTGAGTTCACCATGGTGACTCACAGATAATCAGTGTTGCTCCATTTTCCCCCTGCGTTCATTTACAGTGCCATGTCGGACACTATGGTAATGGACGCTATCGCCTCTTTCCTGGTGCTCCCCAACCGCCTCACTGTCCCTTTGGTGGCTGATTTGCACGTAGCGCAGCTCCGCTCCCCTCTGCCACGGGTAATGCAGTATTCAGCAGCTACGCTACAGTCAGACAGCTCCATGACATATGTGTGTGTTCATGTCCCATTAAACACTGTTGCTAGTAAAGGAATGCTCTGTTTCCCCATCATATCAAATTGGTAAATTAACTCAACTAAAGCTTAGCTTTACAGACATCTACATTTTGGATTGAGTTACATTGTTACTAACATTGACATTGTCTGAATTCTCCACCAAAATCAGGGTTTATTCTAACTGTTTGATGGAAGACTTGTTTTGAGAATTTATTTCAGCAAATATTACACTAATATCTCATTAGCTATTAGTAGGAGACAATGTTCTACATAAATCAACATCAGCTGAAGCCTGAGAGTTGGGCGCAGTATGATGTCTAGCTATAATCTGCTGATTAAACAGTTAACTTTCCTCTTTATTTCACAATCATGACACTATCTCACTGCTCACATCCACGTGTCAGCTATCAGAAAGTTTAGAACATGTTTTTATGTGTCTCTGTTTCCTAAAATGGCTGATGTTCTAGAAAGACAGGTCCCTACAAATGACTAGCATCTGAGACAGGGCCTACATCTATAACATCTTTAAGACTTACTTGAGATTTAATCGGTTTAAGTACAATTCTGTGTGCACTGATGCAACATAGGCAGCTTCTGCTTTTTAATATAGTACGTATATTAAATCTAACCGACCTGAATGTACCTATTCTCTCTTTTTTTCCGTCGGAAATATGTGATTCATCCTCTTTTCCGCAGGGCATCGTGCGGATCCACTTGCTGGAAGCCGAGAACCTGGCCGCCAAGGACAACTACATCAAGGGCGTGATCGCTGGCAAGTCGGACCCGTATGCCGTGCTGAGGGTTGGCACGCAGACGTTCACGTCACGCCACGTGGACAACAACCTCAACCCACAGTGGAGGGAGATGTATGAGGTGTGAGAGGGTGTGAAATATCACATCTCAGTGGTCAGCAGTGTTAGTAAAGTGTGATGTTTCTCAATGTTTCAGCCTAATTTTTTTTTGTAAGTAGAAAAAGATGTTTTTTTTCCAATGTTACAGAGAATGTTACAGAGAATTTAGACAGAATTTAGACAGAACTTTGTGTCATTGAAGAAACCACATTAATACACAATAGACCACTTTTTAGACAACAACATCATTGAAGCTGTCTTAAGTTACCTGTAGAGACATTTTAACAATGTTTAGAAGCATATTATTATTTTGTACAGAAAATTCATTCATTAATATTCAGTAACCACTTTATCCTGGTCAGAGTCACTGTGGATCTATACCTTGAGCACTGGATCCTGGATGGGATGCCAGTCCAGAACAGAATATAATACTTCATTATTTTGAAAAAATCTACACTTTCCAGGTTTTTTTTTTTTTTTTTTTATATAAATATGCCTGTGACATTTGCCCAGTATTTTATGTGTGATGGCCTGGGAAATGGTGGTGAATTCTGGTGAACATCCAAGAATAACTTGTTAATCTTGGCTAGGCTTTCTGCAGAGATCATGCAGGGTAAGGAGCCAGTTTAACAAACGCAGTGGTCAAAGCAGTCAGTCTGCCTAAACATGCTAAAACCTTGCTAGCTAAGTGCAATCTCCTCCCACAGTGAATGTCATACTTTGATCAAGTTGTTGTCTATGTATGTGCCGCAGCAAAATGGACATAAGCCTAACTGCTGTCAAGATGTTAGGACGCTCCTGTGGTGCAGTTAGAATGAAATCTTCAAATGCATTTTTCTCCGTTTTCACTTAAAATGCTAGACCTTGTGATTGAGACGCATGCCAAAGAGAAACGTTCAGTTTCAAAAAGTCTGCAGTTTTCAGAACTACATATGTAGTACGAAATGTCAATATGTCATCATGTGAAGGGCGTTTCCAAGCCACTGTGCATTTTCTCATCAAACCAAAACCCAAAGCACACTGTTAAGTGATCCCAAAGAATTCTTCACGTGAATTTGTGTTTAATTACCAGACTAATCTCTACTGACTACCACCTTTGTTTACTCTTCATTGTTGCTGTTGCTGGGAGAATGCCATGGTTATAGAACTTGTGAAGTTTAACAGTAACTATGTTTACAGCAACCCTGTGTTTTTTTGTAAGGATGTGATCATCATGCGCTTAGATCAGATGAACAGAGGTTGAGGTTAGGCTTTCTCAAAAATGATTGTGCAAAACAAATGTTGTATGTCAGAGTTAACTTCTGCTATTGGGGTGTGTGTGTGTGTGTCTTAGGTGATAGTTCATGAGGTCCCTGGCCAAGAACTGGAAGTGGAGATATTTGATAAAGACCCTGATCAGGATGATTTCCTAGGGAGGTATGACAATGTTTTGTTATGAAAATGTCGGTTTTTACCCACTTCCTTACGTACCCTCTGCTTAGTCTCCTGACTTGCTTTTCCCTAACTGCCCTTTGTTCTTTTTTTTTATTTTGCTCACAGGATCAAGTTGGACTTGGGTATTGTAAAGAAAGCACGAGTTTTGGATGAGGTTAAGACCAATTTTTTTTAATCTTCCTGCTGTAAAAACACTGTAATGTGTCAACGTTGTGCTCCTTCTCCGTTTTCCTGTGTTTCACACTGTTTTACGGAAAATGCATGACTCATGTTTCCCTTACTTTAGAATTCAGTGGATTAGTCCATCATTTTTTTTCCCACTCCCCCATTCTGATTCTAGATGGTTCAGTCTGATTTTTCTTCCCTTCCACACTCCCATTCTGTAATTTCAGTGGTTCAATCTGAAGGATGCACAAACTGGAAAGGTTCATCTCAAGCTCGAGTGGCTTTCACTGCTGCCCTCTGCAGAGCGCCTTACTGAGGTTAGAGGTCACTCATCAGTTCAGTCTAGTCTAGTATCAGGCACAGATTAAGCCTTGTGCTTGATTGATGCACCATTATCCATAGAAAATTCTCAGCCATTTGGTTTACCAAGGCCTTGTTTTATTCCACAGGTCCTCCAGAAGAACCAAAACATCACCACCTTCGGTAAGACTACTGATCCTCCCTCTGCCGCCATCTTGACCGTGTATCTGGATCGGGCCCAGGATCTTCCTGTAAGTTCCACTCTCGGCTTTGGTGCAACTGTTTCCCTATGCGCTCTGATTTTGCATAGTTTCTGGTGTATTGGACATGTGGATAACCTGTGGTGTGTTTTCATACAGTTGAAGAAAGGCAATAGAGATCCTAGTCCTTTGGTGCAGCTTTCTGTTCAGGATACCACCAAAGAGAGCAGGGTGAGTCTTCAGCTTCTGTTAAACATCCCCATATGTACAGTAGAGACGTAACCTAATATTGAATATGTTATTCGGAACGCAGAACAGATAATATGTTCTAAACAGATACATATATCACATAGTGGTAGGGTTCATAACTTTCTTGCCCATTTCCGATACAGATATTTGAAGCACTAAACAGATACACACAGTGTTACTGCATTTACACCCCTACTGTACGCACTCCTCTTTTTTCCATTTCAGACTTCTTATGGCACCAGCAACCCAGTGTGGGAGGAAGCCTTTACCTTTTTCATCCAGGACCCTCGCAAACAGGACCTTGACATTCAGGCACGTCTCATTGCTACCTGATTACAGATTGCATTAAGAAGCTTTTACTTGTTCAGCCTCACTGCTTCTTCAGCCTGGGTTGAAGAAATGATCTCACCGGAGTGGTTTTAAGATGCTAGCCACCAATTTGCATTTAGGCTGTTTGGAGCTGGGTGACTAAATACTAATTTCTTCCACTTGTACCAAGTACAGTCACCAAACGTGCATTGTATAAATCGGAGAATCATAAAAAATAAGGGTTTCACTTGAGTTAGCCATGTTTCCATGTTAGACAGTGGCCAGACTAATGCCAATAAGAAGCTAGCCACCATTTTGCATCATGCAAATTGGCACATCATAAGCAAAGGTGAATGGCCATCACTTGAACTTTTCCACATTTTGTAGTGTTACAAGTTTATGAAACTGAAACTGAAATTAACTTGACTGGGATTAAATGTCATGAACCTAATAATATTGAACCATAATTTTGGTTTTTAATCTATATAAATAATATAGACCATAATATTGAAGTGGTGGGAAAAAAAAATGAATAAATTCTTCAAAATTATTTACGATTATACAACAGTTCGTTCTGGAACACTAATTTGATTGGTCGAGCAGTGTTCCAAGAGAGCCTATATTTAGTATAACCGCCCTGGGATGTTTCACTGTGTGTTCACCACTCATCTGTGTTCACCACATAAAATTCCACTTCCTAGTTCAAAACGGTTGCTACAGTAGAGCTAGCGACATCATCAGGGGACATGGCAAACTATACAATTTTCATGAATATAACTTTTGACGTAATATATGAAAGCTGGTCGGGTGAAGATGAAAAGGAAGAAGGGATGCCAGTTTCACAGGAAGCACCTTTAACATGAATGTACAAATCAAAGTGAGCTATCTACCGGAGCAAACTAGTGGAGCAAAAATAAACAAAACATTTGGCCATATTGTGTCCATATTGTATGTGCGTTACTGGATATTCATTTCTTGTTTATAGAACTGTTGTATGAAAGCGGTATCACACTCGCAACTGTTATACTGAATATCTGTATATTCTGTATAAACGCACTCTTGCTCATGCCTTATAACTTAGATAAAAACAAATAAAAACAAGGTATGATTCCATAAGTATTCATCTCTGATGTTGTGACACCTCTAAATTATTTCTGGTACAGTTAGTTAACGTCATATAAAGTCATATAATTAGTTGACTGGAGTCTTCCTGTGTGCATTTAAGTGTCATAGGATCTCAATATAAATATTGTATTTGTGCATTTTTCCTGTGATTTTTATTTTTGTTTTGTTTTGATATCTGGTCTCTCTCTCTCTCTCTCTCTCTCTCAGGTGAAAGATGATGACAGGTCTCTGTCTCTGGGCAATCTGTCCATCCCTCTGTCTCGCATGCTTTCTGTTGCTGAACTCAGCATGGACCAGTGGTTCCAGCTGGAGAATGCGGGCCCTGCCAGTCGCATCTATATGAAAGTCATACTGAGGGTGAGATCAGTATATCCAGTCGGTCAATGAAAAGTAGATTGTAGATTGATTTTTTTTTTTTTTTTTTTTTTTTTAGAAATCTAAATTAAAAGTGTTTGAAAATTTTTGTTAGACATGTTGTATTTTTCAATACGTTGAAAAATGTCAACTTGAAACAGGCTAAAACAATACAATAATCTTCAACACATAATGTGCAAACTGTTTGCTTTGTGCCCACATCTCAGCTACTTTGGGTTAATGAAGAGGCCATTCCCACCTCACCTGTATCCCCACTTCCCTCTGATCCATTCTCTGGAGGAGGAGAGGAAGGTTTCACCTCAGACATGACATCAGGAGGGACCACGAAGTTACCCACACGTCCACAGCACACCAGCCCAGATGCCAATTTTGCCTCTGAGGTGAGCATCCACCACGAAATACGTAAACCTGAAATGTATGAGTATTTATGCGTGTTTTTGCTCTAATAGACTCTGTAGTGTCCAGTTAATCAAATTACTTTTAGGGAAAGTCACATATTTGTTCACATATTTAGTATGGTCTAAAAACGTACTTCAGTCTAGTCATCAGTTATCAAAAACTGTTAGACACTTTCAACTTGTTGATACTTATTATTGAGGAATACAAAAGCAAGCCAATGATTTAGCTGTTTTCTAAATAATCATTGCATTAAAATGGATTATATCTAATTATCCTTCTTATCCAGGGTGTTCTGAGGATCCACCTGAAGGAGGCCCAGGATCTCATAGCTAAAGATAGCTTCATGGGAGGCATGGTGAAGGGTAAAAGTGATCCCTATGTAAAGATCCGTGTGGGAGGGACGACCTTCAAGAGCCGCGTCATAAAGGAGGACCTCAACCCAGTCTGGAACGAACTTTACGAGGTACATCAACAAAACTATAAGTTGACCATGAGCGCGTTCTTTCACAGGAGGGATTCGAGGAAACATTTGGATAGAGATTCTGAACATCTCACCATTCCCAATATGAGCCTACTTGAACTGAATTTGAAATTGTGATAAACTAGGGATGAGTTGATAGTCTACAGATGATCTACTAAATGCAAAGAGTTATTTACTGAACAGTTCAAATAACCTAAAGGCAAAAGTGACAATCTACAGAGTGTCTAGTTCTATGTACTAAAGAACAACAATAAACGGTTCATCTAGGACTGAAGTGTCTGTATTCAGGCTTCAGATGAAACTACAGACTTAAGCAGACTCTTCAGACAGTTGTGCAGGGGGTGAATAATCTTTTCTTTTTCATTTTTAAATTGCCTTCTGCTTTATCTTCTATCCTATTACATTTGACAGCATGCTATTACATGCTGTTTTCTTGTTCATTCAACATTTTTTAATCCCATTTTAAGCTTAAAGGCGAGTGGTCCTTTGTGTTTAAAGGCGGTGGTCTAAATTCTATTGGAAATCCCTACCATAGAACCCTTTACTCAAGAAATATCTGGCAACCTTTGAGGTGTAAACTAAACACAAGTGAATTGTATAATCTGAATGGGTGGTTTGCATAAACCAACTCTGATATAAGAAATGTGTTTACTATGTAAATATTGATGTATCTTTTGTACTTAGTCAAAGATTTTATTCACCAACCCTTCATATGGCCCATAATGTTTACAATTAGCTGATTGGCTAGTTGATGACAGTCCCCTGACTGGCTCTTACTAGTCTGTGGATGGTTTGTTGACTGTTTGTGGATTTGCCTCAGTTTAATTGTGTCCTTTGTGATCAGCTGTACACATAAGCATTCGCTTGTTCCTCTGCTTTGCATCTTCAGTGCAGAGAGCTCCATAAGTTATGCATGGCTGTGTGTGCTTACTCACTTTGCAGGTCATTCTCACGGCACTCCCAGGCCAGGAAGTGCAGTTTGAATTGTATGACAAAGACGTGGATCAGGACGACTTCCTCGGCAGGTAGCAGAATGCTGGCCTTATCTACTTTCTTCAGAATGCTCTGGATATGTGCTGTGGTGTTTTTTTTATGCTATTGTGGTTGTACTGGCTTTGTACTGTACTTTAGCATCAGAGTAATAGTATGTATCTTCATTATAGAAACTATTATAGGTATAGTTACTACTTTTGCATGCAATCATACCTTAGATATTTATTTAAACAATATATTTAGGTATATAATACATTTTTGATAATCATTGTTTGTTGGCAGGTTTAAGCTGAGTCTAAGTGGCCTCATTAGCTCCCAGTTCACTGATCAGGTGAGACTTACCGCTTAACATGTGCTGTAGACTGGCAAGACTGTCACTATACATTACCAGTGAAAAGTCCGGACACACTAGATTGACTATATAATTTTCATTTTCTCAACGACATGTTGATAAAGGCTTATGGATGAAATGTGTTGAATTATCTAAACAATAGCTTAAATTTGTTTCTGAATCAAAACGCTTTCAGAATAAGTACTTAACATGAACAGTTCCCCAAAACAGCTAGTTTTCATTTAGAACGTATTAGAAGCAGAGAGGAGCTAGTAGTGTGTATAAATATTGCCTGTTAAATGAGTGCACATTTTTTGTACCTGTGTGTTGCAGTGGTACGACTTGAATGATGTGAAATCAGGACGAGTTCACGTGATGCTGGAATGGGTGCCAAGAGTTTCAGACCTGACCCGCCTTGAACAGGTGAACCCCAAATGTTCTTCCGCCCAAAACACTTTTCTATAACACGTTCTCTAGGGTATATAATGCATCCTTCTTTATAACAGAGTGATATCTTAGCCAATTTTGTCGCTTTGTGTGTTAGATTTTGCACTACCAGTCTCAGCAGTCGTATGTGAATAAAGCAGTGCCAGCTGCAGCCATCCTCTTCGTGTATCTAGAGCGAGCCTACGGTCTTCCTGTGAGTCTTTTCCTCTTTCTCTAGTATTTCTTTGCTAGGACTTGTTAAACTGTTTTGTTCCGCTTTCTCATTTTCTCATCTTAGGTTATTTAAATGATGTGGTGGTGTCCAACAATTTTTTCTTTATAATAGTTTGGATTTAAAGGTGGTAATAAAGATGGCAGTTATTGTAACTGAAGAAATGTGCACTTCCTAGAGCACCAAACTCTGTAAATATTAACAGTTGGTACATTTTTATGTGATAAAACTCAGAAGTGCACATAATTTTCAAATATTCAAACAGAATGCTTTGACATCACCTGTATATTTGTCTCGAGCTCTAGTTCCTGAGTCTGTTTTAAGGAGAAATACTACTCGACGTCTCAAAGTCTGCAAAGTACTTTTACACAAACATTGATGAATTTTTACTTAAGTTTTTAAAAAACGTGAGGTATTTCCTTCTTTTCTTTTATGTGAGAGACAGTCAGACGTTTGCATGCAGTGTGTAACTATCGCATAACACTTGGATAATGCCATCTAATTCATTTTATGCGTTAACCACTCCTCTTTGTATTTGTCATGTTAATTGATATTTATTGTAGTTAAAGAAGAATGGACATGAGCCAGTCGTGGGAGCTGAGCTGGTTCTCAAGAATGTTTCCTCCAGGAGTAAAGTAAGATTTAAAAGACACAAAATTGCATAACATTTGTATGCATATTTTCTGTTTCAGGGTAGATTGTACACATAATAATAATAAGAAGAAGAATTATTATTATTATTATTAGTAGTAGTAGTAATAGGGGATTCCGGGGTTGGGGGTTTGAATCCCAAATCCTGCCTCCGCCCTTTGTGCGTGGAGTTTGCATGTCCAAACACTGTAGGCTGATTGCCATTTCCAAAATTGCCTCTAGGGTGTGAATGTGTGTGATTGTGCCCTCCTAAGGGTTGGCACCCTGTCCAGGGTGTCCCCCGCCTTGCGCCTCGAGTTCCCTGGGATAGGGCCCAGACTCTCCTGTGGAAAATGGATGGAAGGATAGTAGTAGTATGGATGAAACAATTAAGCAGTACTGCTTGAGCAGAAGTGCAGTTATACTGAATATCATGATAGCACGATTGCATGAACAAGAAATTAATATCGAGTGACATTTCAGACACAATATGGCTAAATGCCGTTCCAGCTGATGATGTCACTGACCCTATTATAGTAACCGTTTCAAAACAGGAAGTGGACGTTTATGTGGGGAACACAGATGAGCGGAGTGATACACACAGTGAAAGTCCCAGTGTGGTTATACTAAATATAGGAACGCTTGGATTGCTGCTCGACTAATCACATTAGTGGACCGGAACTAACTGTTGTATAATCAGATACATATTTGTCTCATTGTTTTTTTTTTTTTAACAGCTTCCTGAGCGCTCTACATCTCCACACTGGGATGAAGCATTCTGCTTTCTGGTCCATGACCCCAGAGAGGAAATGCTTACTGTCAGAGTGAGAATATGCACATTACAAATCATAAGTGCAAAACAACAGTAATTTATTTGTAGTGGACACTGTGTCTCTAATTATTTTTTTTCTTGAATATTTCATTGACTGACTCATGACTCATTGATGATGTTACAGCAGACTTTGTGTGTGTATGTGTGTGTGTGTAGCTGTCTCACAGCTGGGGCCAGCCTCTGGGTGCAGTGGTGCTGCCTGTAAAAGACTTACTGAAGGAGCCAGCCTTGGTTCTGGATCGGTGGCTTCCTTTGGATGGGGCCCTTCCTGAAAGTGAGATATTGTTAAGGGCAGAGCTCAAGGTAATGACAAAACTTATCGAAGCACTGTTGTGTACAAGCATAATTTGCTTATAGGCGTCTAGAATACAACTCTGTTCATTTGGGTTAAAAACCTAATTTTTTCTATCTGTGCTCCAGCTGCTTCACACTAGGTTGGTGGAAGATGATATTGCTACTAGCGGCATTGAAGAGGTGGAGCACAGCATCCCCAGTGCTGATACAGAAGTTGCAGCCAATCAGGAGCTCAGACACAGGACAGCTCCCGCCCATGGGTGGGTCACATACACATTGTCTAAAGGGCTTTAGTTATTACTGTTGAATTACTGAGATACTGGTTTGCTGACAGTTTTGTATGTGCGTGTGCGTGTGTGTGTGTGTGTGTGTGTGTGTGTGTGTGTGTGTGTGTGTGTGTGTGTGTAGAGGCGGAGATGCTGGAGCTAGTGGGCGGGGCCAGGTGAAACTCACTATTGCTTACTCGACTGATGAGAACAGACTGGCCATCACTGTCCATGGCTGCAGGTATTTCAGCTCAGCTGAACACCCATGGGAAATTTTGGAGCAAATGTTAGACAGCACTCACCACCACCATCATCACAACCCCAACTGAGGGAATATATTTTGAAAGAATTGAAAGGACTCAAGGTTCTGCCATCTGTTCCCCAGTTATAAAAGTCAATTAGGTTTGTTCCTCTTCCTATCCTGAGTCAAAAATGAGGTCAGCTGGGCCTGTTCAGCATTATATACACGTCACTGATCATGGGAGGATGATAATTGCTTAATTGTATCATGAAGTACACCTGTCTGGAAGCAGCTGCACTCATAATGTTTCTCCACCCATTAAAAATGAGGTTTTTCCTTTAATGTGTCACCCGTCAGTCAACAAGTTCCGGTTACTTTACAGCTGCTATAAACAGTCATTCCCTCACCCACACTGTGGTATAAAATGAGGTAACTGATGTATTACATTATGAATTACTCTCAGAGTATCTCTGAGACTATACAAGCTTTATTTAAATCAAAACTCAAGACACACATGTTCACACACAGTTTCTCTTCCCACACATATCTAATTTAACTTCTCCTTTCTCTGTAATACCTGTGGTTTTTCTGCTAACCACTCCTTATAGAATAGCTAGGTTTCTCCTTTAAACTCTCAGTAGTTATATATTTTATCTTGTCTACCATCTAATTTTATGCTTTTCATTTTTTTTTATTCCTTTGCTTGCTCTGTAAAGCAGCCTTGGGTTTTGTGAAAGGCACTATATAAATAAAAATGTATTATTATTATTATTAGTAGTAGTAGTAGTAGTAGTAGTACAAATAATATTTAATATAAATATTTTTTTGTTGTTCTTCCCATGTAGAAATTTGCCGTCATGCTCCAAGGATGGCTCAGATCCCTATGTGTCCTTCATCCTCCAGCCTGACAAGAACAGAAGCACCAAAAGAAAGACTAGTGTCAAAAAGCGAGACCTCAATCCTGAGTTCAATGAGAGGTAAATGTTTTCTTCACAGTACAGCAAAATCTCAGGTTTTTTTTAAATCTTCAGCTAAGAAACAAATGAACACTGTGAGCGGTACAGCAGTGTTGGGGGTTTGGGACATTTTTCATTATCAGCACTGTCTCTTCTTTAGGTTTGATTTCAGCCTTTCCCTGGAGGAGGCCATGAAGAGACGCCTTGACATGTCCGTCAAAAACAGTGGTTCTTTCATGAGCCGTGAGAAAGAGACCATTGGCAGGGTATGGCAATGATATTATGGTATCACCTACAGCCGAGTGCCGTAGGCCGTCACAGCTGTGTTGATATTCAGTACAACAGCACGATTGCGAGTGTTATATTGCTTTTATACAACAAGTTTTATAAACAAGAAATTGATATAGAGTAACTGACTTTTCAGACACAATTTAGCCACATAGGTTTATTTTTGCTTCGTCAACAAAAATAGTTGCCAGAGGATCCACAGTTGGATAGAACATTGCGTGTTGCCATGCAGCGCACAGACTAACAGCCCGTAGTAAGTGTACTAACGGTTTCAGTGTAACGAAGTATTGCCAAAACTTTGAATTTTATTTAGCAAACACAGACAAGCGGATATAAACAGTGAAATGTTCAAGAGCTCTTATACTGAATATCAGCACTCTTGGAATGCTGCTTGTCCAATCAGATTAGTGGACTGGAATTAACTGTTGTGTAATATATAACGAATAAAACACTAGTATAAAAGAATAGTGTTTCAGTGACGTGGTGGTGTGGCGATATCCAATTAAATTTATTAAAGAGCAACACGTATTTTTATCCATTTATGGAACTTCCATTAAACAAGTTAGTTCTAGTTGTCGGTTACGTTATAGCATCACCAGCCTCTTTTTTTTTTCTCTCTCTTTAAGTAGGTAGATAGAAAATGCAGCTTGTCGTGTTACAGAGAAACCACAAAGCCCTACTTCCTGAAGATTTTTTTTTTTTTTCCCCGGAAATCCTAAAAGAACAGCTTTAACTCTGACTATGACAAAGCACTGACACTGGAGACTCCTTCTAAAAACGCTACATAAATGTCTTGCTACAGAAAACTTCATCGCTGCCATACAAGACCCTGCGTACGTTGTTACTGTAGAAGCAAAAACGTATTAGAATGTGCACATTTATGTAAACATTCTAATACGTTAAAATTAATCAGTATCTTCCGACCAATCTGAATGAAGGATTCGACAGCATATTAGCTAGAAACAGTGTGATAGTTAACTAAAACACACTGAGCTGATTTTTTACCTAAGTTTAATGTTAGCTATGCAACCAACTCTTTAGTATGAAGAACAAACAAGTTTAGCTTATTTCAAGATTCAAGGTTTATTTGTCACATGTGCATTCATAGCAGATACAAAAACAGGGGTTTGTACCTGTTTGATTTACACAACATGCCTACCACTTTGAAGGTGCAAAATATTTTTATTGTGACACAAACAATAATTAAGACAAAAAAAAAACAGAAATCTTGAGTGTGCATATGTATTCACCCCCCAAAGTCAGTACAAAACAGGTTTTCAAGGATTGCCCTGTATGTAGTGCCATCCATCTTTCCTTCAATCATGACCAGTTTTCCAGTCCCTGCCGATGAAAAGCATCCACACGGCACATTTCTGCCCCCACCATGCTTCACTGTGGGAATGGTGTTCTCGGGGTGGGGGGAAGCGTTGGGTTTTGCACCACATGCAGCGTTTCCCATGATGGCCAAAAAGTTAAATTTTAGTCTCATCTGACTAGAGAATCTTCTTGCACGTGTTTGGGGAGTCTGCCACATGCTGTTTGGCAAACTCCGAACATGTTTTTTTGGTTTTTTTTTTCTTTAAGCAGTGGCTTTTTTCTGGCCACTCTTCCTTAAAGCCCTGATCTGTGGAGAGATATTCCCATCTCCGCTGTGGATCTCTACAGCTCCTTCAGTGCTATCGTTGCTGTCTTTATTGAATCTCTGATTACTGCCCCCAGTCATCGGGTATTGATATTTTAATCCTTTATACGAAACTCAAGCCTAACGAATTTTCAAGCCTAACAAAAAGCCTGAAAAAACTGAAACTCTTTAGGAAATGAAGACAGGTTTTCTCATTACACTTCTCATAAAAACAAAAGTTTTTTTTTAAGTCTGTAAAACCACATTTTTGTTTACTTCCCCCCTTGATTTTCTCCCTAATTTAATCTTGCCCAATTCACTCCCACCACTTAGTGTTGGGAGAGAGAGTATGCCATCCCACCCAGTGTGGCTTTGTTGGGAAGCGAACACAATCTCTAGACGATAGGGCAAACTCTTTTCTGTTGCTCTACTCGGGAGCCCATTTTTGTTTGCCAGTTTGTTTGCTAAATACTATTTTGAGACTGGTGTGACATTAAGAATGGCTGTCTGACAGTCCTAAGTCTGTGATTTTGTGTTTTGTCTTACAGCTGCAGTTAGATCTGGATCAGATTGACCTGAAGGCATGGGTGCCACAGTGGTAAGTGCTTTAGAGCTGCCATTTCTCCACTTTATATGCTGTTTCAGCTATTCTTTAAAGGAATAAACTCCACCCTGAAACACATTGAATGTTTACATTGAAATATTTCTGATCAGCTCAGTAACTCTGGTGCTAGTTTGTAGGTTGGTGCTGTATGTCCGTTATTCCTGTGAGACATTAGCGATTATGTATCACCCTGACGTCACAGGGGAATATTGTTAAGCTTGCGCAGCTACAATAGCGTTTAATCTGAGAAACATTTCAACAATCTCAAACCCAAGTGATAGAGGTCAGGTTTCGCTGTCAGCTCCTAAAGACATAAGACTAAGAGCGTCTTTTCTCACTCACCATTTTCCAGCGATGTTTAGTGTCATGTTGATTAGCGAGGGCTAAATCCCACTGGTGCCACTTAGGAAACCATTAACCAAGGTGAAAATAGACAAACATGTTGGTGAAAGAATTTAAACAAAGCTCAGTCAAAAAATTCAATTTTGGACACAGTTGGAGATCACATGACGAGCCTAATATGCAAATCTTATACCTATGAATGGTAGATTTTTCCTTTAAGATCGACAATTCATGAGTCTGTCTTGTATGCTCAGGCTTATTGTGTCTGATGAGAGCTGAATGTATTTACATGTATTCTCCTTTTTGTCATTTTCAGGTATGATTTAACAGATGAGACCAAATAATCTGGCTTTTGTATGCTTACGTGACAATGCCTTCGCACCTGTACGTCTGCGTCTGCGTCTGCATGCTGCTAATGTCACTTTACCTGTATAGCACAGTGCAGTGGGGAAAATGAAGGAGAAAATGTTACGTCATGTGATTTACGCTCTGTACTTGCTATAGTTTCCAGCAATACCAAATGCAGTTTGGATGGGCTGTAACTGTCAGTGCACGCCAGCAGAATAACATGTGCCACAAAACAGTCTGAGTATGGATAAGTCTTGATAGGAATGAAGAACACTTAACCATGCCAGATAAAAGGACTGAAACACTGTTCCTCTATGGTGATCTTAAATAAAGAGTTTCCTTGACGAGGTTTATTATTTTAGCATCAAAGACACATTCCCACATGCTTTTTTTAAAAAATATTTTAGCATAAAACTACCTGTATTTCCACTTAAAAGATTTATAAAAGCTTTATTCCTTAAAAAACGGGTAAAAGTGTAGTTATTTAAAGAACAGTCATAGAACAGTTTTCTGTAAGAGTCTCATTACTGTTTCTTTATACTCTGGAGAAGTCTCGCACACTGCATCTTTAAACGAATATTAATACCCCTCAGATGCACTCTCTCTGGAAAAAAAAAAAACAGAACTAAACAGTATCTTCGGTTGTCACTCAAGGGTGTGCCCTCATGGGTACCTCTTTGTACCTTTAATATGTATCTTTCACGTGGATATAGTGTGCCTTTAAAAATAATTTAAGGTACATAAATGGTTATTAGAGTTTTAAAGATGCACTACTTGCAGCTTTCTAGGTAAAAGATATATACTAAAGGTATAAAAAAAAATGTACCCTTGATGTACCCACTCCAGTGACAAGGAAAGGTACAGTTTAGTACCGTTTCTTCTGAGAGTATGTGTTCACTTTGCGTAGTTATTGCTGGTTTAATTGCCTTTGTGTTTGCAATTTTTTTTTTTTTTGCCTTAAACATATTTGCTCACAGCATGGGAAATTTCTGTGTACTGTGCATTGACTTCTGGATGAAGGAGTTTCTTCATATGTGTGTATAGCCGAAGTGTTGAAGACATTGAGTTGTACCTGTTTCAATATCAAATGGTTTATCAAACGACATATCAGAAACATATCACTGTGCTTTTTCTATCCATTCCGAACAGATTTGAGATCATCTTACGAGGACTAACTTTGTGGAAGTATATATTAAGTTATATATTTTTGTAGATGTGACAATTTATCACAAAATGTTTTGAAGAAAGTGTGTTAAGTAAAGGTTACTTGGGAGAAGACGAGAGAAGAGTACGCAGATTTGCAGTCTATTGATGCTGTCACTGAAAATCTGTACCGCAGCTGTTCTATTAAAGATACTCTTTGCACTATAAATGTGTTTGTTGCAATTGTGGTCTTAAACTGCCTACAATCACATGAAGTCTTGTGTTTTTTGTTGAAAAATATTTTCATTAACAAACTTTTACCTCACTGTAATGTTATCTATGTTACCAGCGCTAATATACCAGCAAACATAACTAAGTTTAGCTCATATCAAGTTGTTGGTTTGGTTGTAGGCTATCTAGCTAAATGATAACTCGTAGCTAATTTAGCTAATTTAGCTTTTGTTCAATACCTAACTAGAATGCAGAGGCGGACTTAGCACAAGGCAAAAGGTAGGCGACCGCCTCAGGCCCCCAGAAGCCAAGGGCCCCCTAAAATGCAAATTATATATATTTTTAATTATTAATGCTAAATAACATATGCTGAAAATGTAAATATTTATGTTTAAACACTGAAATGATTCATATCGCTCTTATTTCAGCAGCGTCCCCCAACCCCGCCTCATGCTGTAATGGAATATCGAGGGAAATGTGTGCAATTGAATAGGGCCGCGTTCCTATATTTTGCATAGGGCCCCCAAATCACTAAATCCACCCCTGCTAGAACGAGCTAACTCTTAGCTAGCATGTAAGCATGAACTGAAACAGCATTATGTAGTGAAGTCACTTCACTAACTTGGTGTTAGGTTAGGTTTAATAACTACGTCACTCTGTCAGCTGATGTTTCACATTTAGTACATTTGAGTAGTCAGACATCAGGTAGTGACGGTGTGATGAGTCAAATTTTTTAAGCCTAAAGAACGCCCGAAAACAACTGAAACAGTTTAGGAAATGACAACTAGGTTTGTCATAACCACTTTTTGTTTTTTTTTCAGTCTTTGTTGTTGTTTGCTTGGAGTAGAAAATGAAAGGGTACATTAAGAGCTCTATTTACATGATGGACCACAAGAAAACTGCATCATGATTTTTGTTCTTGGAGAAAATCAACATCCTGGAGAAAATCAACTTTTTTTGTGTGTGTTTGGATAACGTTGACGGAGAATGTAACTGAATATAATTAAAAAAAAAAAAAAAAGCTTGGATCAAACTTGGTTCACAGGGCACACCTCAGTACACCGTCACTGTGTTCTCTTTTTACATTTTCTGTTTGGGCAGCAGAAAACTTATCAAAGATCATTATTTAGATTTTAAATACATATCTGGTATCAAAATATATATCAAAATATATATTCTTTATGATAGATTTGGTTTGTTAATGTGTTAATCTACCTAAATTCTGAATATACAGCTGGATTAAAGGAAAAGTCAACCATGAGAAAGTTGAAAGATACGTTTCTCTGCAAAACACAGTCTCTACCAAAACAAATCTCTACAAATTGCAGAATATTAAAACTCTGCATTTGAGTGCTTTAACATATATAATCTGCTTTACACCGGCTCCAGCTGTGAAAAACAATTCCACACTTGTACATTTTCATATAATGGGAAATGTCTAAAATGGGAAACAATTTTAAGGTCATCTTTCAACAATTCTAAGGTCATGTTTTGAGATCAGGGATACAGTCTGTGCGTGTGTGTGTGTATATGTGTTACTAAGAAAGTAATGGTTTGCAGTGTATAGTGCAGTATAGTGGGAAAAAAAAAAGAGGAGAAAAGAAAAAGAAAACCAGAACTGCCCTGCAGAGTCCCTGCCGTTGCTGTGCAGTTGCAGCGTCCTGCCAGCAGGTGGCGACAAGCAGCCGAGGAGGATGCGGTGGACCTCTAGAGCTTTAGAAATGAAGTTTGTAGCGGAGATTTTTGTGTTGGTTAGACTGACAGACGAGCTGCAAACAGACCGCCTCAGTAGGCAGGACTCAGTAAAAAAAAAAAAAAAAAGGTGGGTCGATAGATTGCCCCGTGCAAACTGCGCACGGTTTGTTTTCACGCTCTATCAGGACTGCGCAGGCAAATGAATGGAGGCTGGAGGCAGCTAGAAAAATCTTCAAACTTTAAGAACTGGAGGGAAATACTTTAGAGAAGACCACGGCTCTGGGTGTGAGATGGATTGGCCAGGTAGCTTTGAGACAACTCTGTGGAAAATTGATACATGATCGCTTTTTGGAGTCTGAGGCTACTTTTTTTTAACGAGCAACAGATGCTTTAAAGGAAGTCCATTCACAGATCAGGAGTGAGATCCTACAGATCCAGAGTGAGATCCCATAGATCGGGAGTGAGATCCTACAGATCAGGAGTGAGATCCCGCAGATCGGGAGTGAGATCCTACAGATCCAGAGTGAGATCCTACAGATCAGGAGTGAGATCCTACAGATCCAGAGTGAGATCCCACAGATCGGCAGTGAGAGCCAGCAGAACAGGAGTGAGATCCAACAGATCAGGAGTGAGATCCCACAGATCCGGAGTGAGATCCCACAGATCCGGAGTGTGATCCCACAGATCCGGAGTGAGAGCCCACAGATTCGGAGTGGAGTTTTGTTTAGTAATCACATCACCAACTCTGGGATGTGATCGACTGGATTTATTGGGAATTCAGAAAGAATCTTAGACTTCTCAAATCTCAGAGTGCGTTATCTGAAGCTGTGGATGTTGTAGCAGAGCTTTATTTCAGCCATGGGGAATTTGGAAAGTGTGGATGGACAGTGTGAGATGAAGCATCACATCATGCCATTAAAGGTGCCAATGCCGGAGCCTGCTGAGCTCGAGGAACGCTTCGCTCTGGTTCTGGTGAGCACACACACACAGACACACACACAGACAGACAGACAGACAGACACACACACCCCTTAACATCAGAAACAAAAAGTAAATCTTTTGGCACTTTCAATACAATTTGTAAAAAAATGTTAGTTGTTTCTCATAGGGACCAGTCAAATGTCCCTACAAGGTCAAAACTTTCAGATATTCCTATCCATGAGAGGGACATTTGGTCCCTACCAAGAAGTAAATAAAACATGCCCACACACCCTCACTGCTCTATCAGTTATTATTTTTTTTTATTAACCCTGAAAACCTGGCTCTGGGCTGTGTTTGTACGATTTATTGTTTTGTTATTTGAATCGTTATCCCATTTAGAGTTTGCCACAAAATCATGTCGAAGCCTCATCAAACAAAGTGAAAGGTTCTCTGGTACGACGAGACCAAAATGACACTTTCTGGCCTTGGTACAAAATTTGGCAGAAACATGACACCATGCCCACTGTGAAGCATGGTGGTGGTAGTGGTGATATTATTTATAATTATCAGCATAGCGTACAATTAGCAGCGTAACATAAAGCATCAAATTAGCAACAACAATAACAACAACAATAATAATAATAATAATAATAATAATAATAATAATAGACTGTTATCATCATGCAGTATCATGGGTAAGGATTTGATTGCTATATTTACTATATATGCTATATTTACCATAGTTAAAGTAAACAAAATTATAGTAAACAAAAGTGAATATTTGTAAGGTTGGCCTTTTCATATATTTCACAAGCATAGATAGTTTTAATCCCGACCACTCCAGATGATGACAGTTTCTGTTGGTGGTTTGATGAGTCACAGTATTTTTTTTTTGGTTTAAAAAAAAACAAAACACAACTTTCTGCTTTTGTTGCTGTTGCATTAGCTCCTTTCTTCCAGAGCTTTAGCTTGATAGTGATTCTTATACCCTGATCTATTTGTTCTAGCATGAGGATGATGGAGATTAGAAAGCACATCTGTAAGTCGCTTTGGATAATTGTGCTTGCAAAAAGCTGTGAATGTAAACTGTAAATGTAGGTTAGTTTTAACCATGTCGCATCAGTACTTCATTAGTGGGTTTTTAATATGTTACACGTATCAGTCATGTGGAACATAGCAATTTTGTCCATATCGTGCATAAAGTACAACTCAGCAGCCTTGGTTTTACCACCCGACCTTTTTCCTGTCACACTTGTTATGGGGGAAGTTTTCCACCACTGTTGGTCCCACAGAGCACCACATTTTCTGAATTCCCCTAAAACTCCTACGCAGAGAGGAGATCATGAAAGATCCGCCCCTCTCTCTTTCTGTCTCTCTCGCTCTCTTTCTGTCTGCTCAGTGATTTGTTCGATATCAATGACTGTGACTAATAGCAGTGTAACAGAAGTACTGCACATAACTGTACACTAAAGGCATAACAGTCGTGCACTGCGATGCGTGAATGCTGTCTGATGTCGAAATACTGAAGCTTAACCTGAGCACTAGAAATATACATTAGAATTGAGTTAACATGAAAAAAAACCTGGCTTCTAATTAAGATAAATTATGATTCAGTGTTACAGTATTACATTTTTTTTTTTTAAAAAAAAGAAAGAACTAAACCTTATAAACTAAACAGTCGTGGTAGATTACAGTTATGCTGTCTAGTTTAAAATGATACTGATGCTGTTGTGATGTGTAGTTTGCTTTCGTACGCTGCTCCTGTTGCACTGTTTGTCTTAGGTCTGGTGCTCCTGAATAGTCCTGGAGTCCTATTTCCTCCCTTTGTACACGTCTGTATGAATAGAATGATAATTTCACATGATTATACTAAAAAGGAAAAAAGAAACATGAAAACAAGGCGTTCCCCTGTGTTGGAAAGAAACCTTATAATGACAACACTGTAATCTTTACTGCTGTTCCATGGACACTCGGTCAGTCTTCCTGAGCAGCAGACTGTCCTTGTTTCATTCTGTTCGTGAACTCTGACCTTGCGGTCGATCAGCTTTAGAGTTCCTCTGACCATTCAGTTTGGAGCTCCAAATCCATGGGGAAGAAAAACACACACTCACATTGGTTGCCAGTGTGTGCTCAGCTCAGTCTACGTCATGTTTGGACACAGGAACGCATCAAAGTCATTTTCTCAGGAAGATCCCTGTGCTCAGGAGAGGAAGGATCCACGCCTCAGCCCTGATTACAGTTCGCTGTGTGTTTCTGGTGTATGAGTGTGGGTTGCCAACAAACAGTCTGACCTTTTTTTTTTTTTTTTTAGTAAGCTGAGTTTCCATATTCTTAACGATATCTTAACAGTCAAATTAGTTCTGTTATCACTTACCTTATAGCAGCTATAAACAGTCGTTCCCTCACCAGCCTCTTTTTTTTCCTCTGTCTCGTGAAATTAACACAACAAAAAAAACATCAGCTTGTTACGTTACAGAGAAACCGAAGACTGTCCTGTCCTGAAGACTCCAATACTGGAAAACATACTGTTTTAAATGCTGACACTGGAGACTCCTTCCATAAATTAAATGACTTTAATAAACAAAACAAAACAAAAAAAATTTAAATAAACATTTCCATATAGAAAGCTTATCACCATATCAACAACTGTACATTTAAAAATAGCACAGCACATAACTGATTTTAAAATGTACCTTACCTGGATCTCAGTTTGTGATATATATAGATAAATATATATAGCACTTTTACTTTAAAATCCAAATGAGCAAATATCATCATTGTGATATAAATGCAATATTTAATAATGAGATGATTAATGAGTTTAAAAATAAGTTTTAAACTTGAAAAAAAAAAAGTTTGGGTTAATAATCATTGTCATCATCAGCAGTGGCAGCCTGCCAGGAAGTGACGTCCCAGTTTCTTCATGTTGCCCATGAAGACTTCTGTTGGATGTGTGTGTGTGTGTGTGTGTGTGTGTGTCTGGTAATACCGTCTGTCCGGTCTCAGACAGCGAGCAGCAGCCTGTTATGATGTCATGGCTGCTCTTCATGCCAGTGTAGTAATACCCATAAACTAATGACTTTAACAGGAGCCTAGCTGCGTGTGTGTGTGTGTGTAGGTGTGTGTTTGGGTGTGTGTGTGTGTGTGTGTGTGTGGGCTGGGGACTGGGCCTCTGGGTTGTATCAGACTCCTTCACGCACTTCTCAAATACAACGCCCAGGTTCGAGTGTAACGTTGCACATGTGCTTTCTGCACCGTTCTCCCTCCTTTCAGCGCTGCTTGATTGTTCCTTAGCTCCGTGGTTTTTTTTCTCTCTCTCTCCTGTGGGAGCTCCCACAAGCTCCCACAATGCATCGTTACATTCGGTGTTTGTCCTGCTGGCTCAACCTGTGATTCCTGCAGGTCCATTTGTATGGATTTTGACAAGTCTGAATGTTATGCCTTAATAGAACTTTGAACATTTTATGTAAATCTTAAAAAAAAAAAAAAAAGTACGTCTTCGACATTATCAGCAATGTGTTTACAAATATCTATAGCCAGGCTCATGATTAAAGGTGAGGTCAGAACACTTTCTGTAATATGTGTGACAGCTTAGGAAAAACCCCTCACATGGTCAACTGTACATTGTACATTTTGTACAATACATAGTTTTGAAACCTACACACTTCTCTGAAGTGAATGTGTTTCCCTTTAGCATGCATCTCAATCCCAAGTTATAGCATTTTAAAATCTGGTCATCCTCAAAAGTGAAAAAGAAGAACAGAAAGTGAAAAGGCTTCTGTCCATTGCGCTGTCATGCATTTATTCATCAGCGTGATCAAAGCCTGACATTCACTGTGTGAGGAAATCTTACTGAGACTGTCTTGTCATTCTGTAGTGTGTGTTAAACAGGCTCCTTACCCAACATGATTTTTTTCAGGCAGATATCCTAGGCAAGGTTAAAACATAGCCTAAATAAAAACATTTCCATGTTGGGTTTTTCCTCTTTTTGGATTTTTCCCCATTTTCTCCCTAATTTGACCGTGCCAATTCCCACGCACCAGCCATCTCTCCCTTATTATACGCTACCAAGCAGGGAGGGTGAAAACTAACATGTGCTTCCTCTGAGATATGTGAAGCCACCCAATCTCATCTTTTTGAACTGCTGCTTGTGCTGTGTCACAGGGTAGCGTAACACACTCAGAGCAAAGTGCTATCCACCCTCTTCCGCATACATGGGTTCACAGACACCCACGATTGGCTAGTGTCACTGTGATTGACAGGGGACAGAAAGCATGCTATCCCTCCTAACTAGACAGCGTGGATTTTCTTTAGGTTGAGGTGTCAAAGTATGGTATAGCCAGAAAAACTCAAGTTTGGTCAAAACTCGATATTTCGTCATTTTGGCTGTTTTCTAGAATTCAGCCACTACTACATCTAACGGGTTTTCCCAGACCGTCACATGTATTTGATGAAATTCTCTTAAAATTCCAGGAACTGCCCATAAAATATCTGCTCATAAGTGAAACTTTGGTGTCAGTGGTACCCCAGTGCCTTCGAACCAATCAGGACAAGGAGACATCTCTACTCATCCATCAATCAGGGGCTCTAGTCTAGGCAGTACTTGTGAGTATGTTTTTGGGGGTGTGGCTTTGAAGGGAACACTGTTGCTGTATTTGTTTGAGTTTTAGATTTCGAAACAGCTAGCTTCATCTAACTTCCAATTTCCAACTTCCAACCAACAACCAAAAATCCCTTTAAATGGGAAAATCCCTTAGAATCCCTTAGGTTATCTGCTGTTTATTTCAGAAGTTCAGAGCACTGTGCCTGAACGTAATCTTTTCCAATTCAGAATGAATGTGACGCACAACAGTGCACATTTACAGTATGCAGGCATTATTAGCAATGACCTTGCAGTGGAACATGATATATGAGGCACTCATTAGAGTCTTTCCTCACTTGTGGTTCCATGATGGTGGAAAAAATGTCTCAGTTACCACCTTCCACAACGATGGTTTTGTCGTTACGCCTCAACGTTAAGTAGGCTGAGTTGAGGCCTTGCAACATTTAAGTTGCCTCACTGCATGCCATTTTGGAGAAACGTAATTCCTGAATATTTTTTATGTAAGTATATTAAGGTAATGTGGACACCACTGTGTTTGGTCAAACCGTTGAGATCGTTACTTCTTTCCATTTTGCTGCCATTTATCCTATTCCAAATAGATCTCCAGTCTGTGGAAGGTTGGAATAACACACTCATAAGCGATACAGTATGGACTGGAACTTATTACTCCCTCTGGCTTGCATGCGTCTGAATCTGGAGTGGGGGATTCGGCTTTTCAGCTAAACTTCTCCATATGAGAACGAAGCTGGAGGCGGTGGTACAGTTTTGCAGAGATGGAGCAGAAGTGTGTGTATATGTGTGTGTGTGTGTGTGTAATATCCTCTTTCAAAGTGCCCCCGCTCAGCTGCGGCGCAGCAGATTCCTGTGGTCTGCTCTCACCAGAGGACTTTAGAGAGGGAAAAAATTCCTTTTTGACCTGGCAGCATGCCACAGAACCATGCCTTAATGACTTTCCCAATACACACACATAAGTCACTTTTTTTTGTATTGCTATGATTATTTTTTATAAATTTGATTGCTTTGGAAGTATTCTAAATTTGCATTTGCTGTTTACTTAAAGGAAGCAGAAAGAGGCGTCAGTGGAGCTTCTTTACAGCATCACATTATCTGTGTACAATGTAAATAGGGGGCTCATTTCTGCTTTTCAACTGGGTGGGTCTACAGAAGAGTACAAACATCTGATGCTACTATCTGTTTATAATCATTATTTCGGAATATGTTAAGAGTATTCCGCTTTCTCGCTGTTTGAGAGATCCTCGTACGAAAATAAAATCTATCGAATATTCTTTTGGATATCGAGCATTTAGTATCAATTTAACGTCACTTCTAAAACAAGATGAGTTTCTTTATTAACCAGAGCCAAGTTTCCCAAAAGCATCATAATGTTAAAATAAGATAGAGAGAGTGTTCATAGTGAGGCTCACTTTACCATTAATTGGTACTTTTGCAATACTTTTTGGGAAACCCCGCCCCTATTGGCTCTTATTGTAATAACATAACATGGAGCCTATACAATTTTCACTTTTCCTCATTTTAGCAGCTTTTACTTGCAAATTATTCATCGATCAGTGGGAGAACTTCATAGGCAAGTCATGGCTGAGCAAGTGAGTTTAAGGTCATGTTCTGTATTTATTTTGTGTCACACTTCTCAGTCATTCTCTCTGTTTCATCACAGTATATTAGGAATAGGTGTAAATATATTATATGTTATTATATATATTATGTTTTCAGAGCTACTAAAATAAAAACTGTTATCTGTAGTGGATCTCTAGGCTCCTGCTGTGTGTGGCTGTGTGTGTGTGTGTGTGTGTGTGTAAATCACTCTGGAATGCATGTGCCCTAAGTCAAGCAGAAAGAGTCACCCCCTCCAGCCTTTACGCTTGTCCCCTTGACCTCTGAAGACACCATTGCTGTCACAGTGTTTCATAGATGCCACTCAGCTGGAACCAATGCAGTCAGGCTGGAAGCTCCGTTTATGGCATGTTAAGGTCAGATCTACCTCCTCGGGATGGTTGGGTGTGTCTTTGTGTGTGTCTGCACTTCCAGAAGCAGCAGGTGGGGAGGGATCCACCTTTATTTGTTTGTTATGCCAAAAAACAAAGCCGTAGGAGGCAACATCTGTCTGCCCAATAATACCAGATCAGCCCGCATCCTCTTATTTCACATATACCCACACACGCACACGCACACACACACACACACACATATACACATATGCACGCTGTTTATGTTTGAGCGTGGAAGGTCTTTGAGCAAGGCGCCATGCTAAGCTCAGGTGTTAAGGCGCTGCTTGGGTTTAACTGCATGAGTAAAGCTCAGTGTATGAGGGAGGCCTTTTTAACTGACTCATGTGGTTTATACTTCTAATAACTGAGTGAGAGACCTACAGGAGATATTTGCTGTTATATGTTAAAATCGCTGCATGGTATTTCGCAATATCAGTGTACAACTTAACATTTTCAAATAGGACGACGTTAAATACAGTATGACATATTCTGGATTTAAGATTTATTTAAGATTCTGGAAAATGCCGAAATAGTTTTAAAAAGATTTAATAGGCTAGCATTTTGTCTGGCGTTTATTCTTTAACCTCCCAGGTTCTGTTGAAAGGCCTACACTTTGAAACTACATACTTTTTCTATTAGTGTGACTGTAGTTTTTGAACAGGGTTGGAAAAATCAGTAGCCCAGGAGCCTGGGACATGCAGATTTCATATCCGGGTTATTCGTTTTTTTTTTATTCGTAGTTGCCTGGAGGACAAACACAATGTATAAATCATGCACATGCAGGTCATGAGGTTCAGTTAATGTTCACATCAAACATTAGAATGGAGAAAAATATGATCTCAGTGACTTTAATCATGTCATGGCTGTTGGTGCCAGATAGGCTGCTGATCTCCTGGGATTTTCACTCCAACAGTCCCTTGAATTTATACCGAATGGTGTAACAAAACAAAAAACATCCAGTGAGTTGCAATTCGGTGGTGGAAGTGCCTTGTCGCTGACAGAGGCTGCAGTAATTCAGAGAACCACTCTTTACAACCGTGGTGAGCAGAAAAGCATCTCAGAATGCACAACACGTCAGACCTTGAGATAGATGGGCTACAACTACATATGATTCCTCTCCTGTCAGCCAAGAACAGGAATCTGAGGCTAGACAGGGCACAGGCTCACCCAAACTGGAGAGCTGAAGATTGGAAAAATGTCTGCATGAGTTTATACATAGCTCTGCTGCAATACAATTGACAGGTGTTCCTAATAAAATGGACAATGAGTGTATATCAGCACATCCTCATTAGTTTTGAGCAAGCTGACTGATCACTAATAATTCGATCATTTGATTGCTTCAGGAGTAGTGTAGTGAAGAAGTAGTGAAGAGGTAATGGTTCCGTGTGTGTGTGTGTGTGTGTGTGTGTGTGTGTGCATGCCAGTGCAGCTGTGTTCAGTCTACTCCGAGCACAGCTTTCCTCCCCAGCACAATAGCAGCTCTGTCGGTGTGTTGTTTTAAAGCCTGGGCCTCATCCTGTCAAAGTCCTTTGTGCTCCATTAGCTCACAGGAACGGCTACGAGGTCTTAATGGCCCGGCAGATAAATGCACGCTGATTTACACACACTCGAAGGAAGCGGCTCCCGCTGGACATGCCAAAGTGATCTACTTGTTGTGATGATTTAAGTTTTCCTCGCTTCTGTGCGATAACGTGATTACGTAATATGGAACGTCCGCTTCATTCTTCACTCCTTTCTCTTTGCATCTTGTTGTATGCTGCCATCATCGTCCTCCCACTGATAGTGCGCTCATCCTGTCTTGTTTCAGTCAGAGACAGACGTATTGCTCTTCACACACACACACACACTGTGAGCTTCCTGTGGCACACAAAATAGAGACACGAGATGCTAGTACCAGGAGATGCAATTCTCTGAACACAATGTCTTCTTATATGGCACTTAAACTAATACAGGATGGTCTGAAAGTATTGTTCCTCAAACAAGACTGCATGATTCTTCACTAATAATTATAAAATGCCTGTTTTCCTGACAACGATGTCTAAATCAACATACAAATAGCCATTGTATTAGTCACTGTGTGTTTGTACTTTAACACGTGTACGCGTTTTTTACGTACGTGCTTTTGATAGACCGGATGGTCTTTTGGTATGTACATTCCTGACATGGTTTGTGTTTATCCGTCGAAGACTTGCTGCCTGCTTGTCTCCTGTAAGGCTGCCCGAGGAAACAAACAGGACATCCTCATGTCCAGAACAGCGTCTGATTCACCACCGTTTCGGTTTGATTTGACGTACTTTGCATTCCTAGGACACAGTTGGTTCTGTCACGTATCAGACGTCCCAAAATAGCCCCAATTGCACTGTTTTAAGCTACACAATACATATTAGCTTAATCTTGTTTATTAGCAATATAAACAATATTTCTGATCCTGAAACATGTTTGGGTTGATTCCCTGATGGCAGAAATGTGTGTGCAAATGGGATGGAAATCATAGAGACTCAAGTTTGACCTGTTTTTTATAGCAAAAAGTTGATTTGTAGCACTTTTATTCAACCTTCCTAATCTCCCAAACCCTGTAAGAACAATATATTTCTAAAACGGACTCATGTTCATTAGAGAAACTGAGCCAAGCACAAAAAAAAAAAAAAAAAAAAAAAAAGATTGATTCATTTTTAGCCTCACTACTATCCCACTTTAAAAAAACAAACAAACAAACAAACAAACAAACAAAAAAAAAAAACATTTTGACCCAAATCAGACATGAGCTTTTGAAAGTTACTATGCTGGAACATTAAAGTAATTTATGGCTTGCCGGCTTCACAAATGGCCAGGTGAAAGGGAAGCTGCGATGTCACTGTTTTAGGGCCTGGTAGATTTAATGCTCTCACATCTGGTACCCCTGATGTGACCTTGAGAAGCCGGCATGGCTGAGATCACGGCGCTTTAGGAAGCCTGCTTCAAAGCGCCCTCAGCACTAACGATAACGGCCTTCAAATTGGCCTTGCCTCAATGACAAAAGGGTGGAGGTTGACCATGCCCTACACCATAGAGTGGACTGTAAACAAGTTCTTTCTGTTTGGAAAAAGTGTGCTCTAATTGGCACGTATTTGCTTTCGAGTAGACAAGAAAATAACAGTCATAGACTGGCTCAATAGGCACCTGGCCTTACATGATAACCCACTGGCGAAGTTAGTTTTATTCAGTTCTGTCAGGCAGCAGGAGTTTATTGTCTGCAAAAAATGGATTCGATCTTTCAGGCTTCAGCTAGAAACAGTGAATATGATGAGGACAAGAATTAACAGAGACCTTTTTGTTCCCTGGGAGAAAAATGATACTGTATCAAGAGGCTGTGCCACTTCTTTTCCATTCCAACACTAGTGGAATGCGTGTGTCCTCTGGAGCTGGAGTTTTTAGGAGGACATCCAGGCTCGCTTGATGGCTACTTGATGAGCTTGTGTAGAGGAGAGATTATAAAAGGCTGCACTAGCCTGGAGGACACACACCACAGCTGCACACTGTGTAAATGTTAACAGTCTTATGTTTCATGGGGATTTAAGAGGCCGTTTGCATATTAACAGTTCTCCCAGTAGTGTGTTCGGGGGGTATTTGTGCGTAGGACAGATATCAGTCGCACATTTGTTAACCTTTCAGCGGGCCTCCAAGACTATGTCTGGGTTATTCTATGATTGGGGTGCTTATTTAGCGCTTAAGGTTTTGTTTAAAATTAAACTTTACTTCTTTATTTATTTTCAACATTGAATATGAGAAAGTTGCTTTTAACCAAGAAAATGTGTTAATCCTTCTCAGACAACAATATCTCATTTTACAATATCTCTTAAATGAGTAAATGGGTTATCAGGTAGCAATTTTTTACCAAAGAATATGCAAATACACAAAATATAGTTAACTAGCATCCAGGCTTATGTAATGAAGATAGTCAATATCACAATAAAATTGGAAATACAGGAATAAAACAAACACATATTTTTCTTCTTCGTATGATCTTCAGGAAATTTGGATGATGCAACTTCCTGTTGAACCTGACTTTGGAATATTTCAAATAGTTCACTGGAGTGATTGTATTCAGGGAACACTGCAACTATAATGTACATTTTTTTCAGAACCAATAATGGATGATTCAAGGATATTTCAAGCAGGATATTTTAATTAGATAGATAGGTTTTATTCATGGTTTAAATGATTTATCTGAAAAGTGAAGGACTCTTTACCTGTGTCTTTACCTTTACTTTGCATCCATATTTGTATGATATAGTTTCAGGTGGACACAACGGACACCCCATTCATAAAATTACCACACTTCTCTTACAGTGTTTACGTGGCATGAAAGGAGTTCACTGTAGTGTTTATATACTTTGGAGTCGCGGTGTCAGTCTGATACGGGGGTGGTTTGCTGGGAGAGAAAGCAGAGCCGACAGAAAACGTAGGGAGAAAATTTTGGTAGTAAGCAGTAGGCAAAGATATTGACTGAAAAAAAAAACTGACCATGCAATATAAACCAGTGTGGATTAATAAGTGAATGTATTAAACTAAAAAAACAAAAATAAATAAAATAATAACCATAATAATAAGATACCACTGAACATGTAAAGCACTGAAAGCTTTAAAAACAAACAACATTCAAAAAAATGGATTTTTGAATATGCACAGTGAATTTTGTACATGGCCCAATGTTTTTCTTTCTTCCCAGATAGTTAGCCAGCTTTTTAATTGCTACTAAGCGAGCTGGAATTCCAGGATCTGAGTCTAGATTTACATGATCATATTCCCAGTGATTTATTTTACATTATACTGCAGCATTTTTGAATTCTCAGAAGGTGTTGGATAATTTTGTATAAAAGCAGCTCTGACAGTAGTTCTGTATAATATAGTTTTATATTAATTAGCTTGTTCTAATGCAGTATTGTTTCTATAGTAACCAGTCATTCACAGGGATTTGTATGGCGGTTTGCCAACATACGTTTCATAATAAACATATTCAAAAAAAAGTCTTCAGGACAGGGTTTTGTGCTTGCCAGTTTCTCTGGAAAATGACAAGCTGCATTTTTTTTGGTTTTATTAACTTAAATAGATATGAAAACGACGGAACGACTGTGTATAGCTGCTATAATGTAAGTGGCAACAGGAACTAAATCGTCTCACGGATGTTCCATGACATCGAATGTAAATATAAATAGTTAAAAAGCATTTATTAATACATTAAAAACTGTATTTGTTGGCAAATTGCTGTGGTATAAGAGGAATAAAACACTTTGGCGTGTGCTGTTATAGAAAAACAATATACTTCGAGTTGGTAACAGCCTTACAATTCCTGTTGGACTGTGTTCATTATTTTCCCATAACAGCATGCCTTGTCGTGTTTTATTCCTTATGTGGTCAAACTTGTTGAAATATATCATAGCACCCAAAACTATCTAACTTAACAATAGCTTAGTTAGTTAGTCGGCTAGATGGCTGCTAGTAAATTGGCTTGCATTTGTCAGATTGGAGTATTTGCATAGTCAAATAAGCAAATTATTTAACAGTAGCCAAGCGTGTCAAAATATATTTTTGCTTGTCACTAATATTAGCTACGTTAGTTAGGTAGCTGCAGCTAGTTCCTCAAATCCACAAATAGGCTCAATGTTGCGTATTTAAA
Organism: Pangasius sanitwongsei; assembly: GCA_037576675.1. Lineage (NCBI taxonomy): Eukaryota > Metazoa > Chordata > Actinopteri > Siluriformes > Pangasiidae > Pangasius > Pangasius sanitwongsei. The sequence goes on from CM075018.1 coordinate 18,385,270, forward strand.
TAGCCAGACATCATAAACTACTCCAATGTGTACCATTCCCTGACACAGATGGTTTACAGATGTATTGAAAAAGTCTGCATAACAATCTGATCTGAATTAGCCACTGAAAAGAAATTAACCTTTAAAGAGCAGGTCTGAGTTAGGAAATGTTGTGTTTGAATAGTGAGCTGGTGTAGTTGTACATTTTGGAGGTTTTGGAATAGGTAGTTCCTCTTTGTAATTCATCACCAGCAGTTAATTTATGAAACTTCCTGTGGAACAGTTTTAGACAGAGCACAGGAAATCGGGCCCAGGTGAATGGACACATCTTAACTGAACCAACAGAAACTCAATGTGGCTAATTCAGCAAAATGTTACATCAGAATCAGTGTGTCCATGTGCAGCATGTATCATTACTCATTTTAGCAGACGTCGCTTGTAACTTAAAGTGTAAGTTCATTTAAAACAGATTAGCATGTGTGTGTGAGTGTGAATAAAGCACATTCCACGATCGTTTGTCATGGAGATTGTTTGTGTATCTTGTGTAAAGGAGCAGTGGGGGGAGGTCCGGCCCTCGAACACCTCCGACCCCCTTCCCTGTGTCTTCTCTCTGCTGGAGAATTGAGGGAGGCCTTTTGTGGAGCCACTGCTTTGTTGTGATTGCCTGGCTCAGGTTACGCAATTAAAGCCTGGTAGATCAGGTATCAGCATGGTGAAAGGACTACAACTTTTTTCACACACTTCGACATTTGACCTGTTTAATAGCAGGGGACCGGCCTGAGAACAAGCAAGATCTTTAGTCCTGCATCTTGAGCACGACCCCGTTCTTCTCCTGTTGCTCAAACAAACATCCAAACAGCTTTACAGCACCAGATCCATTCATCATTGAGAAACGAGAATGCTTCATCCAAAGCAGGGATGAGAAAGTTGATGGTCCTGTGGTCATGATCATGTGACACATGAGTTTCCTGTGCTTCGTTCTGATATGGTAGGTTACGTCCAGGTGCAAATAAGAAGACGTGTAGGCTTTGTGAATCATGTATGAGATTGAACAGGATTTCTTTGAGCTTAGTAATATCCCTTTAAATTACTCCATGAATGGCACCCACATCTGCACTGGTTATTTTTTCCTAAACTAGGCCCAATTTAGTTAAACATCCTAGTATTGTTTATGATTTTGTCTATTTAAAGCCACAGCTGCAGAGTTCTCAAAACTGGTCCAGAAACAGAAGCCGAGCCTACCTTGACCATAAAAGAAGATACACATCTTTATTGACCACAGATCAGTGTGTTCATTGTACCTAAAAAGCTGGGGAGGGCAAGATGTGCTTGCAGACCCTTTCCCTTTTGGAATGGGGGGAAGCAGGATGTGTTGAGCCTTATCCAGTCTTCTTTGGCACACGCAGCACTGGCCAGTTTCACTCAACAGAATTTGCGTTCTCTCACTGCCCCGGGCCAAGATCCGCTGAGTAAAAATGCACAAAGAAAATATACTCTGTCTGGAGCCTGAGACATATCTGTGTCCTGTGACTGACTTTTTCTTTACTGGGAATATCCTAAAGATAAGTAATCAATGTGTCAAGACTCATTTTCACTTGATATTAAGTGGATAAGTAAAGCGACTTGACTAAAGTGTAAACTGGATTTGTGGGATAATATTAAAGATTTTTCTCCACTAATGTAAAGGACCTTATCAGCTGATAAGAAATCGATGATCAAGCAATGAAGCCTCATGGATGAGTGGTGAAAATATTAGGCCCATCAGCCTAAATAGCAGTGTCTCCCTGAAAATGTCTTGGTAAAAAACATTCAACCGTGTGGTTATCAAGTGCCTTCTCTCGTCACCCAAGTGCATTTCTCTAGTGCCTGGGGTTTTTTTACCTAATGTGTGCAGAATCTCTGCAATGTCAGTATTAAATTGTTAATAAACCTTTTCTCACAGTTTTAGGATATTATAATGAATTGGAAACAAACTTTGCAACTGTAGCTCAATGAATAACACGTTTACCTGCATTGTTTCATCAGCAATTCAACTGAGAAAGGAGAAATTTCAGTGTCATATACTTAGATGCAATCGCTTGCTAGTCTATCGGTTTAGATCACAGGTGCCCAAATACAGCCTGCTTCCTTGTTTCGTTCAGTCTGTGCTCAAGTGCAGATATTCGAATAGCCCGTAGTACGTACTACTCGACATTTTGACATTAGTGGTGTGTGTCTACAATTCACGCAGACCCATAGTTTCTGTACATGCCACTGTTCAGCACACAGAGTTCTTACAGATCTTACAGAGCTGCTTAGAATTGATGCCTGTATACTGCATTTGATGCAAGTCAGATCTGTGTGTAAAAATGATTCAGAAACACGTTTGGTGTTGGCCTTTAGTATGATTGAGTGATTGATTCCATATCATGAAAAGTATCACTCAGTGTAGAATATGTTGATAAAAGAAAAGTTGATGGAGCGTGAAGACAAGGGAGATGGGAGACTAAGGACATGTATATTCTGAGTTCTTCTTAAATCTCTTTCTGAACATATATATATATATCTTCGATATTTGGAAAACAGATGTACGTGAAAACTCAGTATGACAGTACTCATGACAGTACTCCTTGCTCGTGCCATATTGCTTAAATATTGCTTAAATATTGCTTAAGCATGTTACAGCTGAATACAGCTGTTAATCAAAACAGTAAACATGTTAACAATGCAACAGGTAGCTAATGTTATATGTTGGCTTTCGATACAAATTCTACAGGCACTTGATTGACATACAGTTATAGTGTTGTATTAATATTATGCCATTTGAACATCTGATTTTATTGTATAACTGCTAATCAGATGTATTACTTTTTCTGCCTCTTTTCCTGCCTCTGTATTTGGTAATGTACGAGTGATTTGGTCTCACAGTTCAGCAATGAAGATGATTTGCAGGAATATTTTAGTTGCAGATTTGAGGAGGCTTTGGAATGCTTTATACTGGATGCGACCCAGTATCTGGACCTTGATCATGGGAGCAGACACCCCATGCAGCAAATGGAGGGTCCCCAAACAAACCTTATTCGCATTGTTTGTGTTTTTAAATGCAGCATGGAGGACTTGCTGACCTGAACTCCCACTGGCCTCTCAGAAATAACATAAAGCCAAATAAGGTCTAAGGAATGCGCTGTCCTGTTTTAGCAGCATTATGACTGAATTTGTGGTTTGTACGGTACCACAAAGCATTGTAGAAAAGCAGTATGATGATGTTATGGTACTATTCTAATCAACAGTTTCCTCAATGGGTTGAAGAATTTATATTATTTTAAGTGTCAGCCTGGGAAACTTCCTGTTTCATGCTATTTTTTTATTACCTTCTGCTTTGTTTAGGGATCTTCTGCCGAGTTTCATGTTGTAAACACACTCCATTAATTGGATACAATACACTAACAGAAACCAAGAATCAAGAGTTCCCCATTCTTTTTTTGGGTTTTTGGAATCATACACACAGCAAGCACTTGAATGACTGTTCTCTGACACTGGTCCTCATATGATTTGGAAACATATATATGATATTGTTTGGAAAAACATCTGTACACATAAGGAGACTGACTAATGTCAACCACGATTGATAGGCTTCAAATCGTATAATTGGTAACAAGTTATAGCAATTTTATATAAAGATTACACTTGTCAGGTTGAAATCACTTATTTATTTCAGTTACATACACCACTTCAGTTGTTTCATATCAATGACTTGAAAGAAAAAAAGGCCACAACAAATATAAAATAATAAAATAAGAATAAAATAATTTATAAAATAAGACAAATAAGACTGGCCAATCACGCAGGACCAATATCAGTCTATGAAAGGAGGAAGAGTTAATGTGTGTCTATGGACATTGATGTGCTGAAATGGCTGAACTACATTCCTGAAAGATTTAGCCCCTGTTTAGTCATTTGGTCATTTTCAGCTCCCTGTGAGCTTTGCCTTTTATGGAGTTTTGTGGGTGTGACTAAATAGAATTTAGCTGTGTCGTGAATGTGCTTGGTAACTTACAGGTATTTAATCAACATACGCAAGTGAGTATCCGAAATTTGTAAATCTGGCAGGAATTTTTTATTTGGGTTTCACCTCCGAAAACATTTACACACAAATTTACTAAAAGATTGATAAAGGAGGCACAATGTGTGTATGTGTGAGTCATTCATTACCACCAAAACGAGTCCCCTTTGTCCTCTGTGCTTTTTTTAATGAGTCCTAAACTGACTCTTTGATTCAGTGCTTAGTCCACTTTTAATATTTTTTGTCCTACGCCGCACATTGAGGTTGATCTTTCCCCATTATTAAAAACACTTCTTCTTTCATTTTCTCTTCTTTGCTTTTTCTGTATCTGCGAAGTTTGTCATAGAACACCAAAACCACAGTCCAGTGCATGGGAAAGTTGTGATGATAATGAAGTTATACAGTGGCAACATTTAATTTATACCTTGCATCATTATTTTTTTTTTTTTTTTTTTTTTTTTTTTTTTTTTTAAATCTGAATACATCACACAAGTGAAATGATTTAGAGCAAGACCAGAAATTATTAATATTTACAATCATGGAATTTTGCGCCAACATAATGATTCACCAGATGCTAACCCTCAGAGGTTCTTGCCATTTTTTTCTGTTTTTGATACTTAGGTTTAACAATCACTAAAAATGTTTCTATTTTAAATAGATATTTTATTTTATTTTATTTATTTATTTATTTATTTATTTATTTATTTATTCCTGTACAGGATTATGTAAGTATTGTAGTTTTGTATTTTGAATATTGCAGTAAAAATCTAAGTCAATATATTAAAAAAATCAGAATAGTTTACACATTTCTACACACCATAGTGGAAAATTACATCCTACACTCTGGTGTCCTATCATGAAAAGCCTTGAGATCATTTTGGTACCAAAACAAACACAATGCATGTCCATGTATTTTATAATCATTCATTTCTTGTTTTGAAAAGAAAACAAGAAAAGAGCATAAAAAAAAATTACAAAAAGCTATCATTATATAAAATATTTCTCTTTTGCTAGTTTTTCGTAATTTGAACTGTGAACTAATATTTTCATTTCAAACTTGATTTCTCATTTTTATTTATTTATTTATTTATTTTAATGGAAAAAGGAATGAAAGCAATATACCCAGAACTACTGATTAAACATTATAAAGACCATATATGGATATTCAAATATTCCATCTTTTTTAATATTGTGATAGTGAATGGTAATGTTACATTGCTTATACTTAGAATCTAACAATTTTGCAGCTTTAAAAGATATCTAGTGCGCTTGTCCTTGTTCTCCGCAGTCTATTATTCAGTATATGCTGTTTGAATGTAAGAAGGGTAAATGTCAGAAGGGAATGGCGCTTTGTTAAACCATTACAGTCTCTCTTTTCATCGACTGAGCTGTCATCAAACAACACAAGCGAGTTTTGTCCCTGATGTGGCTTTCGTCACTCTATTGTAGAGCCAAGCAGCTTTGTTTAGGTAGTTGATTTGGAGTTTTTCTTTTGACACTCTGAGCTCAAAGCTAATAAATAGTGGTCTCTATAAAAAGAATCTTTCACTTAAATGTGGGATTCTCATTCCCATCTCCCAAGTCCCATCCTGGTGGGCAAAACAACATTTGATTATAGGAAAGGTCAGGTCTCATTACTGAAATTAGGTTATGGGTCGACCAATTAGTTGCAGTTAACCTCCAGATGCACAGGCAAAGTTCTCTATTAAAGTGAATTTTTACTGTGTACTACTTTACTGTGAAATAAATTCCACAGACCCCCTCAGTGCAGATTTATTTTATGAACATTTTCCAACATTTTATATATTATTTAAATAATAATGAAAATGTCAACAGTGATAGTCTGGCTATATATTGGAGCCATTGAACTTTTTATTCCTGAATTTTCCACTGACAGAACACATTTTTATTAAAATTGTAATTAGATTCAAGTTGACATTTTTCTTTGCAGGCTTACTTTCTTTTTTACCTTCTTGAGGTTTGGAATAAACCCTTTCAATTCACATGACCAGTCAAACAGGCTAACAACCATAAGAACTTTGTAATAAATGTAATAAATTTGATAATGGTGGGTTATGTTTTCCACCACTGTAAATAAATAAATAAAAGTGGGCTTCTCTGGAACCCACTTTGAGATGCATTGGTCTAGATTATTTATTTTCCAACTGTACATGGCCTTCTGTGTGTATGAGGTCCATTGGGCCACCATGTAGCCTTTAAAACATCACTTGACTTCATTGGAATGAGGTGCTTATGCCAAAGGAAAAGCAAAGACACATGGAACCTTCTTCCCATTTGGAAACCATGCCACCCTGATGGTTTGAAATCGGGTCATTGTTGCTTCAGAGTCCAATGTTTATATTGTGGTCTGGACTGGCCAGCTAAACCCTTTGAATTCGACACCATAGCTCTCAGAAGTTCCACAGAGCTTTGATCTGCGAGAGGAACCATGCAATTTCTCTCTATGTGCATGGCCGGTAAAACACAATATTTCCATTTCTTGCTGTGCATGGTTTTAGTCCTTGAGTGCTTTAACTCATCAGCCTGTGTAAAATCCTTTGCGAGCTCATTGCATGAATTGCGGAATCCTGACCCTCAGGCCGCTTGCTGCTCAACCTGCACTGCTACGCTAAAAGACAAAGGAGAATAATTCTAGATCAGATAAAGATCTGATCCTTATCTCTTATCTGCAAATCCTATTACTGACCAAAAGAGAGATAGACAAAAGCTTGGGCATTTAAGCCCTCTGATTAAATTTCAGGCTCACAAATGGCCAATTGAGTGGCCCTGAGTGGCCAGGCTCTAGCAAACAAGGGTGCAACCATAGGTACAACCATACTCCTAACTTAAAGCCATATAGCCATATTGGCCCTGACCATTTTTTTTACATTTTTTTTTTTAATAGCATTGTCATTGAAAATTTCTCATTGCATAGTGCTACAAGAGTGGACAAATCACACAGTTCACACATGGCAACTAAAAGCGCCAATGTTCTGCCCAGGCCCATGTTTTGGTTTTCCCAGAAACTGACAAAACTGAAAAGTGCTAGCTAAAGTTAGCTAGCTAAGTGCATTAATACAGACTACGTTTAAACATAGCTACATACCAAATGAAAACTTTTTGCGAAATTCAATAAAGGAGTAGAATTCTTTCACATTTTTTCTGGTTGTTAAATAATGAATAAAAAAACTAATAGCCCAGACATGAAATCCGTTTTTTCCAGGGCACCCAGGACTACTGACTTGTCTTAATGACGTCTATGTTAATGACGCAGCACAGCTCCCACTTCAGCTATCCAGGGAATACTCGGCGTGAAGCAAGACCTTGGATGGGACGCTAGCCTATCAAAAGGCACAACTCAAACAGTTCGTCTTTATTTCGCTGAGATCTTTGTTGTGCAAAAGTGTTTAGGAGTTGTGAGCTCATCAGCGAGTAGGCAGCTGTTTGTAGCGACACTCTACAGAGTGGGAGGTTCCCATGCCATTACTGACATTTTATTTGGGGGAAATGTAGAGCACACACACCCACACATACATACAGCTCCTCCAAGCATGATATCTTTCATGACAGAAATGAAGAAAAAAAACAACTTAAAACTCCATCCTCTTTTTCAGTTAAAGGGAGTTTAGAAAGTAAATTTATCTGCAGTTGTTATAAACAGGACGCATTCCAGTTGTAACACTGGACATCTGGAATTTATGGCGGCTCTCTTTTTGAGAGATAAAAAAAATAAATGTTCTCAGGAAATAGTATGGTAAGAGCTCTCAAATTCAAGTTCCAAACCGAAGGGTCTCGTCTCTGGCAGGTGATTATCTGGGGGGGTGTTGTTTGGAGTGTGTCTTTTAGCAGACGTTGTAAACTCTGGTCATTCAAGATCCTCCTCTCTGAGGTGGAGTTATTTAAAGATTTACGAGCTTGGTGATCAAACTTCATTCAGACTTCACTCTGATGAATGAAGTTCCAGCAGCACGGTAATTTTTTCCTAAAGATCAGCCCATGACAACGAGTCATGTGAGCTTGTGGAAAGACAGTTTACAGTAGAGCTGGAATAAAAAAAAAAAAATCATAGTCTGTACCATTGGAACAATGTGCGTGTGTATGTTGTTGCTCTTGTTTAGCTGACCCCTTTTCGATAACTTGTCCCGGTCATGGCCTTCGGCACTCTGTCAGCAGGTTAGTGTGTTTTGGGTGGATGAGTTTGAATAGAGCAAGGAGGCTGTTGTTGATGGGGGTGTCAATGACTCTTTCACGATAAACACCATTTGTTCCTTCGCCCTTGAGAGATCTGTTACATGCTGGGGCACCATTTTGGGAATCTCTCATTCCTCTCCTCCTATCCCCACCTGCACTTTATCATAAATAATCAACAGGCTAGAAACAGGATAAGCATATTTATGCTTTACTACAGCGCTGTGGTATAAACCATTTGCTGTTCTCGAATCTGATTGGTCAGAATGTGTTGATTAATTTTCTGTAACAGCAGCTTTGAGAATAGTACCAATTCCAAAGCAAGCACAGGTTCATAATAATGCGTTTGTTCTGATATGTTATCATTTATATAGTAACAACTACTTCCCAGGAACTTGTATGGTGGATGCGCCTCATTATCTAAGCGTAATAATAAACACATTTAAAAATATGTTATGTTTTTAACCAAGAGAAGCATACAATCATTGATATGGTGGGGTTTTTTTTGGTAAGGAGATGTTTATTTAACATCTATGGAAGGAGTCTCCAGTGTCAGTGTTTTGTAACGTGAGTAAGTTTTCCAGACTTTGACGACTTTGCGTTTCACCATGGCTGGTCAGAGAAATGTTTATCTGTGCGGTAACGCAAGTGATTATAGGAAAAAAAAAAAAGATGTGCTGTTTGACATTAACAAATCAAACATTGTAATCATTGGCAAATTGCTGTGGTAGTAGAGGAATAAAACACTTCAGTACAAACAGCAAACCACATTTTTTTTATTCCGTACTTATGAGATTTTTTCTGTTTTTCACATGTCGACTGTAGCTTTATGAGAAACTAGAAGTTTCAGATCTGCAGATCAAATATTACTTACCAATGAAATGTAAGGCAAGAATGAAACTGTGGGAATCTGTTGTTATCTGACTGCTCATTACTAATATGTTGATCTTTTGCTTAATGTGAGCTTAGTTGGGATAAATACTCATCACTTCCACAGTCATCTACAATAACTACATAATTAAATGCTTGCTTTGAGCAAGAGCTGTTGTTGTTGAGATGAACAAGGGCCTGCTTTGTTTTTCAGCAGCCGGTTAGATGAGCAGATCAGTGTAGTCGAGGCCACCTTAGGCCGGGGATGATCTCATGCGACAGGATGCTAAATTGAGGTCACGGGCCCTGAGGTCGGAGAGGGAGGGTGGACTGTGTTGATGTCAAAGAGTATAGAGACATTTCTGTGAGGTCGTCTGCATAGTTACAAGACTGTGTGGGCTGACATTTGTCTGTTTGCTGTCTTTCAGAGCTCGATGAACCTGCCTCCAGACAAAGCACGCCTCCTCCGCCAGTACGACAACGAGAAGAAGTGGGATCTCATCTGTGACCAGGTGTAATATCTATTTTGACCTTTGTCACTATATTCTGTTCAATCTGGTCAGTGCTTGCTTATATATAGACACCAAAACAAGCGAAACAGATTTATAAGTCTAGAGCATAATCCACATAAAGGTCTGTGTGTATTATGCTAGGCCATTTCCCAAGCTGCAGTTGGCATTATAAGACCACAGGGTTGCATCGGATCACAGCGTGTTGTGAAACTTAAACAGGTTATAGTGAATGAGGCAATAAGGGACTGTATTAATGTATGTTATTGGATTGTGGAACATGTACAGTAAAATCATCTCCCTAAAGATATTTGTTAATGTTTGTCTGACTACCTCTTCTTAAATTCCTCTATATTCTGTGTTAGGAGCGCTTCCAGGTGAAGAACCCCCCACACACCTACATTCAGAAACTGAGGGGCTTTTTAGATCCAGGAGTCACACGCAAGGTAAGATGGAAGTGGCTCTCTGATGACCTTTCTCACAGATACAAAAAAAAATTTTGTACAACAAAAACAAAAATATCTTGTGGCACCGGGGACAAACCAACTTTTCCTGTTGGGTGATCCTAATTGGTTGATATCTGCTGCTATTTTGCTCTTAATTTTGCCCTGTGCTTCAAAACAGGGGTAAAATTCACCCCCGTTTGCTTACACAGTGCACAATTTTTCATTTTGAGAATTGATGAGCACTTCTGTTAACAATAAATTTGACAAGCGTTATGTATGAGCTCAGTTTGTGTTCTCAGTAGCTTGAATCTGTCATGCAAATTAGTAGGAGATGACGTGGCACCTGGAAATCTTTAGCCACAGAGCCTGCATGCTAATCTAGCTAGCTAGCCTACTTAATTAGCTAGCTAATATTAGCGAGGAACAAAGATGTTATGGTAGATTTTACAGGTTTGGCTAGTGTTGAATAGATTGCTGTGACTAATATGTGCTGGTTTGCTAAACTAGCTAACTTAGCTAATGTTAGTTTTGAACAAAATCATGGTTGCTATGGTATATTTTGACAGGTCTTCTCACTATTTTTGGCTGCTACTCATTAAGAATACGTTGTGTATTGAAATCCCAGTCATATCTACTTCTAACAAATGCTTACTAGTTTACTATGAAATAGTTTGCCAGCTAGCTATTAGGGAAGGCAGCTAGGAAGACATCCAAATAGCATATTCATAAATTTATACATGCTGACATTTTAATGAGGATAAAATCTAGAGATATTCTTATGCATTTTGTAGTATATTGGGCATTAAAACATTTATACCACAGTGCTGTCGAATGCGTGATTCTGATTGGCCAGAAGGTGTTGATGAATTTACTATGACTAATGATTAATCATTTTCTAAGCAAGGTTTATGGTAAATGTGTCATCATTGTTTTCTATGAGGAGATTTTTTATTTAGCATTTATGGAAGGAGTCTCCAGTGTCAGGACTTTGTAACAGTCAGGGTTATAGCTGTAGCTTATACAGGACAGAGGGATTAGCAGTTTCTCTGTAACATAGACTGTAATTTTCATCTTATTAACTTCAAGAGAGAGAGAAAAAAAGAGATTAATAGCTGCTATAAGTGATAACTGGAACTAACTTATTTTACAGATGTTCCACAACAAAATAATTACAAACTAATAAAAAGTACAGTGCTACTTTTTTTGCTAAATTATTTGTTCATGAATTGTACTTCTGAACTTTGTAATCGTAGGTTAAAGAGCAATAAAACTTCACGACATGCTGTTATTGGAAAATAATCAACTTTGGGGTGATAACTGCATAACTGCGCTTTGTGACAGTCGCCATTGTTGATTATTTTCCTACAGCAGCACACACCATTGTGTTTAATTCCTTGCTAAAACAAAGTATTATTTTACACTGATCATTTTAATGCCTTTAAATGGCCATTTTAATGCATTTTAATGTTTTTTAACATGTTATCTGGATGTAGTGCTCTGTGGTGTTGTGAAACAGGCTGTTTTGCTACAAGCGTGATAAAAATCAGCTCGTTCTCCCTCTGCAGAAATTCCGCAGGCGGGTTCAGGAATCCACCAAAGTTCTGAGGGAACTGGAGATATCGCTGAGGACCAATCACATCGGGTGACTTATCCTCTTTCTCTGCTCTCCTCATCTGCTGACCCTCCCCTGCAAAATCTGCATCTTATACTGATGGATATTGAGGGCAGGCTCTCTCTATCTGCCTGCTGGTGGTTTGATTGTAACAGGGCTTTAGGTGTTTCAGCACTGCCTCTAAAGGCTAACTACAGTCTCGGCTGATGGGACTTTTCCATTTTTAACAATCTTTTTTTTTTTTTTTTTTTCTCCCCAGTATTTCCTGTAGTAAAGGGCTGGCTGGAGAATTGGCTGGCTGTTGGTCCTGCCAGTCTCTTTACAATGCAGTGTGTGTGTGTGTGTGTGTGTGCGCATGTGCGTGCCCAGATGGTTTTCATTGTACCCACCCTCCATCCATTTTCACCAGCAGGAAATGCTGTTGTGTATGCTGGAGAGTCAGGAAGCCCGAGCATCCAACAATGGAGTGTGTGAAAAGACACAAAACACACACATATGTGTACACACCCATGACTCACACTCGCATAAAGACAAAAGAGTGCCACACACCACAAAATACAATGAAACTCACTGCAATGGCAATTTCATTCATATGCATAGTGAGCTTATAAAACTAAAGAAATGCTGGCTTATAACAGTTTGTCTAATTCTGAATATGGTTAAACACCATTATACAAAATGCTAGTCTATTTTTAGTTCATAATGAGCGTAAACTTTAATGACTTGGCTAATTTTCTTTTTAATTCTTTTTAATTTTCTAGTTTGATTTGTATAGCGCTTTTAACAATCGACATTGACACAAAGTAGATTAAGAGAAATCCGGATGTACCAAACTCAAAGGAGAACCTTTTTTTTATGGGTTAGTTCGGATAGTAGGATTCTAAATCATCACAGTGTACAGGTGGAGAAGAGTAAATGACAAACAGAACTGTGTGTTGAAAGGATGTTGAGTATGAGCAGACTGTGAATAAGTGTCCTGGGATGAGAACAGGAAAGTATTTATGATTACAGCAGCAGTTTCTAGGTACAAGTCTATCCAGGTGAGATTATCATAAATCATAATTTATTTATTTATTTATTTTTTTGTTGGTGTGAGTGGGGGAGGGGGAGTACAGATCTTTAGGGTATCCATGTGGATATCCACAACAGCAGAAAGTGAGTCACAAGTGCAGAAAGCTCCAAGCCACAGTGCGTTTGAATTTTCTTCAAAAGGATTTAAAATACAAGATGTGAGTACCTCCATTGTGTTCAGAGAGGGCCATTAATCATTCACATGATCTTTTTTTCCTCATCAGTAAAAGTGAGTTTTAATGCATTTCCAATTGAGCTGGAAGAAAAGGCACCCAGGCTATTTTCAGACTTTTCTTGTGGCGGCGTAAAATGGAACAGACGTTATTGCATGGGCCTGAAATCAGGCCCCTTTCTGACGTCTTGTTCCTCGCTTCACTGAACCAATCTGAAATAGCATCTGGCAGGAAAGAGAGGAGGGGGAAAGATGGGGGTGGCAGACAGGAAACTGATCAACTCGGCTCACTAACTTTTCAGTGCACAAAGTCTATTGGTCCCACGTTCTCTACCTCTGTCTGTCTGTCTGTCTGTATTTCTCTCATTTGTGCTCTTTCTCTCGAGCCCTAGCTCACCAATGGCAAATTCAGCATTCATAGATCCCTTCATATATACCCTTCATAACCATTTCACTGTGACTCTGAACATGTTTTAGCATCGGGAAGGTAGACTAAATTCATCCGATGTCAAAGGATCAGCCTCCTCTCCTTGCTCTCTTCGCTCCTCGCTACAACCATATGCCCGCCACATTCCTTAGCTGAGTGCAGTGGGAATTCCTTCAGTGTTCCTTCAGGTCCCCTTCCCCCAACACCCCCCACCCACCTCACAAAACTGCAGCTAAACACTGGAAATCTTTGGACTTTTCATCCCATTCTCACCACGCCAGACATGGGGGAACCCACTCTGCAGCCTGTAGTTTTTAGTTTTCAAATATTATTACTCATTGATTTCTTTCGATTCTGTTTTTCTCTTTCGTTCTCATTTGCGTGTACATTCTCAATTCCTCTTTTACATTCAATTGTTTTGACGTCTTCCTTCAGTGGACCTTGACTCCAAATCATGGACGGATCCAGCAATGTGTAGTTTTGCAGCCTTCACATGTCTGACTCATCGTCATAATTTACTGATGAAGTAAACTCGGATATACATTAGTTTATTGCAAATTCTCATTCATATAGCTGTATGCAGTAGGATATGATATTCTGTCTCTAGAATCATGGTGAGAGAATACAGGGGATATAGTGTATGGTACAGGGGTGGACAAAAGGGTCCCTGGAGGACTAGTGGTTAGGCCTCTGCCTTCTCATCACTGTGGCCTGGGTTCGATTCCTGGCCAGGGAACCAACGCCGGCCACTGGGGTTGCACAAGACATTGCACTTCCAGTGCCAGTCCCAAGCCTGGATAAAATTGGGGAGGGTTGCATCAAGAATGGCATCCGGTGTAAAAACTGTGCCAAATCAAATATGCGGACCAATGAGCCGCTGTGGCGACGCGTAAAGGGAGCAGCTGAAAGAAGAACAACAACGGGGGTGGACAGAACAGTAGCCCAGACACTAAAGGGAAAGTAGATTTCGTGTCAGTAATTTCGTAATTTTTTTATTCATAGCTGACCGATGGTTCAACAGCCAGAGAAATAAAACATATGCATATTTGGTATATAGCTACAGTATGTTTAACCTTAACATGGTTCATGATGGTGCAGCACATCTAGATGCTGTAACTATAGTGCACTCTTACCATTCTGAATCACACCGCCTGCTGCACTATATACATCGCCTGAGATGATCTGTGTGACAGTAGAACTTTATTTTTAAAGAGTTATAGAGTTGTAGAGTTTAAAGCCTTGCCCTATTCAAAAAATCAATTCCTATAAACTCTCTGAAGTTAGTGTATCACCTCTTGTATCCTGCCATGCTGACCTGTGTGTGTCTGTGTGGTGTGTGTGTGTTGGCAGGTGGGTGCGTGAGTTCCTGAATGATGAGAACAGAGGACTGGACATCCTGGTGGAGTACCTCTCCTTCGCCCAGTGCGCTGTCACGTAAGTCCACAGCCTACACACATATTGTCAGGGTACATACACACACACACACACAGAAGAACAAAGGTCCTCTTAGGACTTTTTGACATTAGGATGAATTCTGAACCTCGCATGTCCAGAATTTATCCACACTCCAGGTTTCCTCCTGAGCTGATAAGGATATTCACACTGTGAACTGCTTATGAGGGTGAGACATGGTTTTGCTGATAATAACTTGTTGCAGTAACGCGCGAGGCTTTGCTGAGCCCTGCTGAGCTGTAATACACTCAAATTGTCCTTAGCTGCTGCGCAAAATAACCCTGAGCCCTTCTTCAAATCTTACTGAGCTCTGTAGCTACTGCTCCTCAACCTTACCCCCATGCCCCCTGTATTTGTGCTTCTGTGCGTGTGATTGTGTTGTGTATGGTGTGTGTACGTGTGTGCACGGCTCAGGTTGGATTTTGATGGTCTGGAGAATGGGGAGGACGGCTCACTGGACAAAGCCAAGTCCTGGAGCAGGTCCATTGAGGATCTGCACCAGAACGGTTTCAGTACACTGGTGCGCTCAGTGCGTCACTCGGTCCCTCGGTAAGTATCGTAGGTAATGTAGACGTGACTGTGCTGCTCTGCTCACCTCCAGCTTCTTATTGCTGTCTCAAAAAAAAACAAACAGCTGGCTTCTATATTTGCTTGTGTGTGTCTCACCTGATAAAGCCTATGTAGAAACACAAACCTGCTCTGCGAGAACACTGTGTTTTAGGTATATGCGTCTCTACTGACCTCCTGACTGGATCAGATTTTTATACATGGATCCTGGGTCACCTAAGAAAAGTAAAATCATGCAAAATAGAAAACAAGTAATCACTATGAAAAATCACTATGGTGCATGCTGTTATAGGAAAATAATCAACCCATTACTATAACCTATAGCCATTACCACATGAATTTGATTCTTTTCCAATAACAAGACATAATGAAGTTTTTAAAAAAATTCCCATTATATCACGGCAATTTGCCAAAGATTTTTAAATTTTCCATTGAATAAAGAATGATGTCATATTTTATATTCATTTATAGTTTTTTTTTTTATTGTCGTATGTCCATGAAACAAATAGTTTCTATGATCACTTACATTATAACAGCTATAAACAATCATTCTCTCGTTTTTCTCTCTCTTGAAGTTCATAAGCCAAGAAAAATGCAGCTTGCCGTATTACGTAGAAACCACAAAGCGCAAAGCACTCCATCCTGAAGACTTTCCCATGTCAGAAAACATGCTGTTACAAAGTACTGACACTGGAGACTCCTTCCAAAAATACTCCTCACAGAACGCTTCACCATATCAACATGGCTTGTATGCGTTTTTAAAAAAAATCTGTTTATGAAGCATCTGCTATACAAGTCCCTGTGAATAATCTGTTACTATGGTAACGATAAAGTATTAGAACAAGTGCGTTAATATAAAGCTGTGTTTTTTTTTTTTAAATTATAGCTGATACGCTTGTCAGAACATTAGACAAATCAGCTTTGACAAATTTAGCAGTGCTGTGGTATAGCACCACTGTTAATATTATAATATACTTAGTGGAAGTATATAATTATTTGCTCATTAATATTTAAATGCATTCACATACATTTATGTAATCAAAATATTTCAATAGATTTTTAAAGAATTTGGCAGTCCAAGCATATAAAACAAAGTGATTTGGTACTTTTACATATCTAAGCATTGTTTTTCCCATCCCTACTGTGTTTGTACTGTCTTGTGTTTCGGTTGTCACAGAAACCGTGTTACGGTGAATGTAAGTGTTGAGAAAATATTGATATCCTGTGTTCAGTGTACAGGAAACGTGATAACCTCACTCTATATTCAGAGGTTTCGTCAGTCAAGCAGCACGGTACAGAAACCACATCACCACGTTACGGTGTGTCTCGCAGTGTGTGTGCATGTGTTGAGCAGGAGAGTGTGCTCAGCGTCTGGTGCGCTTTGTGATTTTTCGATATGTGACCCACATTGCTGAAACCGCTCATCCGGAGAGCAAGCATGCACGTAAAACAATGAACCGAAGCATCTGTTTTTAATGTAGCATATGTCTGGCATTCTTATTGATAAATAATCACGTTAGGGGTGTTGGAACTTGCTTGCCCAGCCCTGCTTCATATCCGACTTTGCATTGTTGATTGCAGGTATAATTCAGCAGCAAACAACAAAACCATCAAAAACTCCAGGATAGTGAGTCAGAAGGATGACGTGCACGTGTGCATCATGTGTCTCCGAGCAATCATGAACTATCAGGTACTTTACACAGTGAGCGTTTGCTGAAGGTTTGTGGATGAAACCATGTGACACTCTGTATCTCCCTCTAGTGGTTTTACAGCAATGTTAATACACGTCGATGCCCTGCGCGTTTCACCGTTATTCTACACAGAGCAATGAATGCATACAATATTGTGTATGTATGTGATATAAACCTGTTCTGTTTGAGTTTGTTACAAGCGCTTCTATGCAAATGTTAGCTAAGCCCCTTGCTCTTATGCCAGTATTGTGAATAGAGTGCAACAAAATGACATAATTAAAGGTGCAGTCAGTGAGTCCGGTACATGTCCATAAAATATCTGCTCAGAGGGAAAAAATGGTCTCTGTGGAGCCCCGGGATCAAAACAAATGATGTGCAAAATCTAACCAGGACAATAAAGCATGTCTGGTCTGCTTGCTTGTCCATCATGTTGCCTGTCCATTCAGGAAGCTCCCACTTTTCCACTAGCATTCAGGTTTTCTAGCCTAGACAGAATATATAGTATGGACATGTTTTGGGATCATTGCTTTGGAGGAAATGCAAATTGAATTGGAAACATTGAAACGTGAATTTGTTTGGGTTTTAAATTTCGAAACAGCTTGCTTCAGCTAACAAAATCACTGACTGAACCTTTAAAAGAGCACCAGATAAATACATACAGTCGTGGACTGGGATTAGAGGGTGTGCTTTGCTAATTTCTATCAGTTAAGTGAGTTAATTATAAAGGACAATTGTGTGCATTATTGAGTCCTCAGGATTGAAAATGAGAACCAGTTAAGGAATAATTGGGGTTTATCATAAACTATACAGGGTAGAGCTGTGTGTTCTGCATCATAAGCCGTAACTGTAATTAGCTCAAATCTAGTCATTTTCAATAAACTTAAATATGTACTATTCTCTTTTCTGTCCTCAGTACGGTTTCAACATGGTCATGTCCCATGCGCATGCGGTTAATGAGATCGCCCTGAGCCTGAACAATAAGAACTCGCGGTGAGTAAAGCCCTTCATTAACACCTCCGGTACAGAAGGTTGAATTATCTGCTGGGAAAGTTTGCAGGACAAAACTGGAAGGACCTGATCACCTAGTTTTATTGACTACACTTTTCAATGGCTTCATGTGGGTGTTGAAGCAGTTGTAATGATGTATGAATAATCTCTTTATGGTGGATTAACCACATGTAGGGTTTGCAAATGAAGCAGTACTATATGTCTGGATCATAAGAACTTAATGCAGAACAGTGTTTCTCACAGATCTGAAATTTAATACAGTGGGTGTTGGGGTACAGAAGGGGGTTGGGTGTGGGGGGGGGGGGTGTCATGTTCTTGTATGTTTAATATTTATTTTTTCAGTTATTTCAGGTAAGAGGTATAGGACCAATAGATATGATGGATATAAGAAATAACAATGGTTAATACAGTTGAATTTACAGTCATACTCTCCAGCAGTTTTAACATAAGCTTATTATTGGCATTATACTTATTTGAGTCACTATTTCTTTTAACCAGACATTTTATGTAGTTTTTTTTTTTGTGTGTTAAATTAGAATGCTTCAGCTTCATTAAAATTCCCTAAGCCTATGATGTTCCATACAATTCCCGACATATGACAGAATACTTCAAAGAACAAAGATCAGTGTGTAATAAATAAGTATTTATCTGCATATCCAGATTATATGTTGAAGCTGAAATCAGTCAGGCCTACCACCCACAATGTAGTCGACGTGAAATTCCGACTATAAATGTGTGTTAGTGAAGAAATTATGGCTCCCATGCAAGATTGGAAACCACTGACAGATCTAGAATGTTTTGTTTCCATGTTTTCAGCTCCAGTGTGTGAGAGGGTTGAAAGAGCATTGCCACAAATCATTGCAAACAAGAATGACTTTTATCTATCGGATATATTCTAGGCCGTGTACTAATATTAGGAGCTCCTTGATTTTTAGTCAGCTTCTTTACAATTGGAAGTTACTAGCTAGCTAAATTCATCAGGTAATTAATGTCCAAGCCTTAATAAGGCAGCTCTGTCTGTTTATTAGTTTGATACTTCTGCCTTGTCTGTCCTCCCCCGCCTCGATGCCACAGCCAACTTGATTTCTTGGGACAGATTAAGAAATAAAATGCATTTTTTTTAAATGGGTTGTAACATACTGTACTTGGGTGGTCGTCAGTATACTTGGGCGCAGCACCAAAGTATCACTTGTAGAAAAACTACAGAAAAACAGCTCTTAGCGCTCATATTAATTAATTTCACCATTTGCACCAGTCACTATCACATATCCACATATGCCTAGTACCTAGCAGCTAACAAATTTTCTCACCAACAAAAATGCCTTGAAATCCCACAATGACCTAGCCTTGATGTTAAATATGAGCCGAATAACAAAGCCAAACTCACAAACAGGACTTAGCGATCACCTCTTCAGCTCATGATTTTGAAAATTCTCAAACAATGGATACAAAGCAGAGCTTTTCCCCCTGAAGGACAGCTGTTAGACAGGCTAGGTGGATAAGGTTTAGTCAGATATATGACTTGTAATGTAAGCCTGTTCATTGTGTGGATCCTGCTTTGACCTTTTTTTTCTCAGAGGAGCCGAATATTCATGGTTGTCATTGTTTTTTGGTGCAGGACAAAAGCACTGGTCCTGGAGCTTCTGGCTGCTGTGTGTCTGGTGCGAGGGGGCCATGAGATCATCCTCTCAGCGTTTGATAACTTCAAAGAGGTACCTTCCTCAAGCACTGTACACAACGTAGTATGGATTATATGAAGTCTGGACAGGGATATAAGTGTTGACAGTTGATGAGATTTGGTTATTGTGTGCAGTAGGGGAGTTCCAGTAAGCTATATGTAATGACACAGATCTTTTGTGTTTAGACCAAATGGTGGGAAAGTTTTATATGTGTGTGTGTGTGTGTGCGTTAAATACCAGGCCAAACTATTTTAAGCTTACCAAATACGAACCAACTGCAGTGTGTGATAAAGATCAGCAATTTGGTGGGAGAGAGTTGCCTGCTCTAACATTTCTTAACCTTCCCCCGTTCTGCTTGTCCAGTCAGATAAATGCCGGAAACCAGGAAATTACTACACTCTGCCTGGAGTGGTCTGAACAATGTGGGAACCACTGCATGATACACAACAGCTCCCAATAACCCCAAATCTCCAGTTCATACACATGGGCATGATATATGCAAGGGTTGTAACTGAATACGTATACATTATTCGGGATGATCAGATAATGTGTTCTAACCACTGCCTTACCAACCGTATTCCTACCATATTTCTATAGAAACTGAATGAACATTAAATGAACGTTTCCTCTCCTCATTAAAAGAACGCTTTTCTGGAAAATCATATGGACATTATAATGAACTGCTGGTTAAAGCATCCCAGTTAGACTCAGCAGCATCGTGTCCCATCGTCGTAATAGATTCTGATTCTCCAGCCAACTTTACTGATCTTTTTTGGAATGTAACACACCCAAAAACTAAAGGAAATCTAATCAAATATTATTGGGGGGCCATTGTCAATTATAAACATCAGTTTCTTGTATTGGGAAAGACGTCACTGTTTTGAGAGCTAGTTAGCTAGCTTATTCAGTCAGATTAGATAGAAAGCTTGGCAGAAAGTTCCACAAGGTGTGTGGTTGAGAACTCGAACTCGAGTGAAGTAGCCCAAGAACTGTAGAAGTTCAGGAGTTGAATAATGTTCAGCAAATTGCAATTTTGTTGTTATATTTTGAGAAAGAAAAATGACTTTGTGTTAAACAGCTGCTATGAGTACTATGTATAAACTACCAGACGCTGTCATTTTGTGTCTCCATGCCACATAAACTGTTTGTTATATTGCAAAATATTCTTCAGAAATACTCCATAAATACCAAGCATATATCATTTTTTTGTGGGAGAACGTGTTTGGATATCACTCCCTATTTTTGCTGTTGAAACTCATCTTTTCCCATGAATTATTTACGCATCTTGCTAATGGCTGGAGTTGACCTCTCAAGACCTAATTTTTTGCAGTCAACTGTAAAACAAATTCCTTTGAGCACAGATATATTTTATGAATACGATCCAACTATTTAATGCATCATATCTTGGCCGAGTTGGAGGTTTGGATTAAACCCATTCAATAATAAGTGTAATAACTTTGATAATAGTAGACTGAGATTTCCGCCACTGATGAAATATGCTATGAGAACCCGTGTTAAACTGTGAGTGACATTTTACGAATTAAATCAGTTTTGCTGCAGAGCATACAAATTTATATACATCTTTAAATCTATCCATGTGGTGTCCACATAGATGTTTGCCTTATCTGGCGTATCTAACACTAATGAACATTCGTCTTTACCCTGAAGGTGTGCAAGGAAAAGCACCGCTTTGAAAAGCTGATGGAGTACTTCCGCTGTGAAGATGGAAACATTGATTTCATGGTAGGAGAACCGCTTTACTGACCCATTTCTTGAGCTTCAGCTTTACCCTTTTACATGTTTGTGATTGGGTCCCTGTTGTGTTTTGTGTTTCTGCTCATATACCAGGTGGTCTGCATGCAGTTCATCAACATTGTGGTCCATTCTGTAGAGGACATGAACTTCCGTGTGCATCTGCAGTATGAATTCACTAAACTGGGTCTGGATGATTTCCTAGAGGTGAGGAGACGGTTTCATATACAGGAGTTTTGAACGTTTGCGACCAAAATTATGTGCCTCAGGTACTTCTTTGAAATTTAGAATAAAACCTTTCAAATATGAGAATAAATACCACAGTTATCTTTTTCACGTTTCTCTGTCATTTCGCTGTCATTTTATTGTAAACTTTTCCATTTTGGTGTTTATGATCTCAGGATCATATTTCAGCATTTTAGAACAAACCCATTTCTTTATTTTGAGAGCGTGTTTGAAAAGGTTTTATGTTTTTGGGCAAAAAGTTCTGAATCTTACCTACTTTAAGCTGAACATATGATGACAATTACAGGTAGAAATGACAATTTTGTTAATTTTTCAGATAGTTTTTCAGATTTTTGAATACATTTAATCTACAACACATCTCCTTTTAAATGGAATAATAAAAATATTCAAAGTCAATAAAAAAAAATGCTCAAGTTTTTGTCCATATTTTTGGTTTTATTAAGTATGCAAATTTATGCATAATTAGGATCAAGAGTCATTTGAATAAATGAAAATCTGGAAAAAAACTAACATACAAAATAGGAATAAAATTTTATTTTATTTGAACCCTTATTGTGAGCCCATGGTTTATGGTACTAGCTAGTTATGGAATTCTGTGTCCAATAAAGCAATAAAGCTCAAGTGTAAAATCACACAAACTCATAACCAGGCTTACCAGCTTTTATAAAAGTGTAACACAAGGTGTCTTCTACAAACTAGTAGATCTGTGTATATCTTTGGCTACATTATGAATGTACTTTTATAATTATGTTAATTGCAATCCTGGGGTCTCTGTCCTGGCAGAAATCCAAGCACACAGAGAGTGATAAGCTGTCAGTGCAGATCCAGGCCTACTTGGACAACGTGTTTGATGTGGGAGGACTGCTGGAGGACGCAGAGACCAAGAACGTGGCTCTGGAGAAAGTGGAGGAACTGGAGGACCAGCTCTCTCATGTGAGAAATGACTGAGCACTCTGTGTACTTTATATTGGTGTGCTTGTTTATTTGTTTTTTTTTAATTATCTTGTCCACTGGGCATAAATATGTGTATAAATGATGAGTAATTTATTATGACCTGAATGAGGCTATTAAACTCTTTCCCAGCATCCATTGGTACAACTAATGCTAGCAAACGCTTTATGAATTTTACACTAATTTTCAGATCTATGTATTATCTATCAGATCTAACTGCAGTGGGTTTTGAGTGCACTGAGTGGCTTGGTGTGTTACTTGTTTTCAGCTTGAGACTCAGAGAGAATAAAACACGTCTGGAATGGAAACAATTCCGTAGACTGTTGGTGAGGCTTGCGTCTGAGCAGTAGGCCACACTACAAGCTTGAGATATGTTCATAGCAAAGGTCATGCTCTGGCTTGAGACACACAATGACTCTTGTGCTCACTGGGTCTAGAAATCATGGGGGTGGTGGAGATGGGGGAAAAAAAAAACCCTAAAGAATTCCCCAGAAATTATCTGTGTTATGTCATCAAGGCTGATTCAAAACTGAAAGTGATTCCAGTGACTTTTTTTTTTTTTTTTTTGCTGAGTCAGGCTGGAAATCTTATTTCATCTGTATGAAAGAGAAAGCATGGCAGAGCGACAGAAGGAGACAGGCAGAGAGAAGCGATTAACATCAGCAGCAGTGAAATGGTTATGGGATGGCTGCCCGGACTCTCAGTTCTAGGATCAATAACTCACTCTCTTCTGCCTCCCTTTCTGTTTCCTCCTCATCCCTGGCTTCTCTTTGCCTGTTCTTTTCCCTGGACCAGGTGACAGAGAAGCTTCTGGAAGTGGAGAATGAGACGGTGATGAAAGTCGCTGAGCTGGAGAAGCAACTCCTACAGAAAGACAAGGACCTTTCAGCCATTCGGGTAAGACTGTGCTTTTATGTACCATTTTTAGAAATCAGCAGCCTTGGAAACGGATATTGTTAGAACCCATCTGCTTTTATTATATCATTTACTGTGATTTACTGGCAGCACAGTTTGCGGTAATAGACTGTAATCAGTTTACATGACAATTTATGTAGTTATATAGTATAGCTTAGAAGAATGGCATGCTTTTTTTTTTCAAATATATTCCTTTCCTTAGAATTATATACTGTACGCTGATGGCTGATTAGTGGTGAGCTTTTTTTTTTTTTAGACTCGCACTGTTGCGTACTTATTCTAATTGCAAGTAAATATCAATTAAATGCCTAAATCATGTTCAAATGTGTAGTCAGAGCTCTGATAACAAAAAGATTTATTCATCCCGAAGGATATTCCTGACGTAATACACTGTATTAGATGTAACGCCCTGATGTAACACACTGTAGTTGAAAGTGAACATACAGTGGAGTCCAAGCAGGGGTCTTTTATCACAATTTATCACTTATATGTAATATGATTTCTCCAAATTACAATTCTAACACAGGATTACATCAGACTTCACAAATCAAAGTCAAAAGAACTGGCATGCAAACAGAACTTCAGGATTTATTTCAGTTTTATAAAAGCAATCATAAATTTGTCTAAATTTTTCCATGTAAAAGATTTGCTTTCTTAATTAGAAGCTACTTTCGTAATTAGAGGCTTCTGTTTACATGTTTTCTGTCCCAGAAATGACCTGTGCTTCTGCTCACAGAGATGTTTTCCATTAAAAGACAATTTATGAGGCATATGTAGTTTAAACAGAGGGGCGGGGTCAGATGGCTTGTCATTATTTGCATTACAATTGCAGATCATCCAGGCAGTAGAGGGCTCTAAATATGACAAACTGCTCCTTTAAAGCTCAAATATACTTCCCTACGTATTCTGCCCTGCTTTAATCTTTCCTCTTGCTATCACTGTACGCAGGAGACGTATGAATCGACGAGCTCTCAGGTGCGCACGCTTCGACGTGTGATACAAGAGAAGGATGCCGCCTTCCAGAGGCACACTAACATTGAAAAGCGGCTGCTGGAGCTCGAGCAGCAGGGAACTATCCGCCTGAGGAAACAGCCTGACGGAGACATTGCAATCGAGACGATGGGTGGTGGAGGAGGAGGAGGAGGAGGAGGAGGAGGAGGGGGGGCTATAGACATTATGACTGGAGCTCTTCTTGGGGAGCTGAGCTCAGGTAGCACCATCCTGGGTGTCAGTTTGCCCGCTGCTACTGCTACTGTGGAAACGCCTGCACCACCTCCTCCGCCACCTCCACCTCCACCCCCAGCAGGTACTGTGACAGAGGAATATGGTGAAACATGGCTAATTGCTTGGCTAATTTAGTGGCTATTTTAAAATCCCAAAATGCTAAGGGCAGACTTGGAGAGTTGATGTGATGTTTTTGGTGTTTTTCAGATGTTTTGATATTGTGAGGATTCATTCATTCATTCATTTTGGTACACTACAGCTTTCTGCCTCGCAAATCACATACATATACATACAGTCACATACAGTTAGGGTAACACAATGGGTCTCATTGCTGCCTCACAGCTCCAGGTTCCCTGGTTTGATTCTGACTTCAGGTTACTGTCTGTGTTTTATATGCGTTTATGTGCATGGAATAATCAGGAATGATTAGAACTGCATACAGAAAGACTGTTTAGAGACACTAGGTATAGCTGTTGTACAGGAACCTCTGTGTTCCCCACATACAAATAATGTAAATATACCCTCAAAATTACAGTAGCAGTCCTTAAAGTCACTGATTCATCTACATATCCATCCATCCAACCATAGGTTCTGTTCACCGTACCAGGCTGTGACACAAATCTGATTTTCTGCCTTAATTTGACACAGATCTGATTATTTAAAAAAAAAAAAAAAAAAAAGCCTGATCTTTTCAAATCAGACCTGTGCCACTTTTGCATATGGTCCTAGATTGAATACATATCCGGTAAGTGTCCATGCAATATGAAACTCTCAGATCGGAATTCATGTGGGTTTTTCCAGCACACTTAATGCATATTCTCGAATCAGTGTTGTCATTCTGTTGTCAGTTGAGCAAATCAACAACAGAGGAGAGCAAGAGCAGAGAATATATTCAGTGGAGACATGGGGAAGCTGGTGATTTGCATGTTGACACAGGAAGAACATGCAAGTTTCTACACAGACAAAAACCTGAGCTTAGGATCGAACTGAAGACTCTGGTCCAATTATGTATATTTAATGCTGAAGCTTACAGTTTGGACTTTTTTGCAGGGCTTCATATAACATTCAAAACATGTCTGACTCAATCGCAAACCCTACATGCTTTCATATTTTCATGACTTGGTATGTAAATACATTTCTGCATATAATTTAGAAATGGGATTTGTTAGGAATGTTTTGCTGTCCTTCCCACGATGTTCTCTCTAGGACCAAAGTCCAAATTCAATCTCATAATCTATCAGTCTAACAGCTGGACCTCTGCAGCACCCACAGGCCCTAGTTAGCTCTGACTCAGACCTAGTATCAGTACCAA
Source organism: Pangasius sanitwongsei (assembly GCA_037576675.1). Classification (NCBI taxonomy): domain Eukaryota; kingdom Metazoa; phylum Chordata; class Actinopteri; order Siluriformes; family Pangasiidae; genus Pangasius; species Pangasius sanitwongsei. The sequence goes on from CM075018.1 coordinate 18,411,383, forward strand.
ACTCTGTTGGACAGGTCTTTCCAGTTACTTTCAAAGATGACATGTTACAGGAAAGGGAAAAGTAGGGAGTTTCCTTCAGCTCAGGAGAGCAGGCACACACACACACACACACACACACCCTTTGTGCTGGGGAAACAGCTGTACTGGGGATAAATTTGTGTCAGAGTGATCTCTGGCCTCACTGCTGATAATGTCCTGTGCTGGCAGTGTTGTATTCTTTACAGCCTGGTGAATGTGAAGCTTTCAGAAAAGAGCTAAAATGTGATGTCTGTTTTATAGCAGCGTGTCTACCACCTCCACCTCCACCTCTGGCTCCTCCACTTCCTGGAGCGTCACCCTCAGTCATCCTCAGTGTTGGTTTATCAGGTGAGCGTGTGAATACACTAACATGCAGACTTTTCTCAATGCATGTAAACATATTTCTGGTCCGTCCCCGCTGTCCTTCCGGAGATTCCGGCCTCCATTTGGACATTCGTTTTTTTTCCCAGTTATTTGGACAATACGTTTGCCTCCACTCTCTGATGGAGTCTTAAAAAAGTCTGTACCCTCCGTCCTGTTTTTGGAAAAAGTGTTTCTATTTCCTTCCTTACTTGATCTAATTGAGACTCCCAGCAACTGTTTTTCAGTTTAAATATACAACACTGGAGTCTTTCTCTTGAAGTTGAAGGGGGAAAAGTAAGCAGGGTCCAGAATTTAATTTACATTAGTGGGTTGTCAATTGCATTTAAGACTGGATGCCATTTAAAAATGCTGTCTGCTACACTTAATAATAATAATAATAATAATAATAATAATAATAATACGTTTCTCCTTTGTGTATAAATCTGTAGCCATCCGCATCAAGAAGCCCATAAAGACCAAGTTCCGTCTTCCTGTATTTAACTGGACTGCTCTGAAGCCCAACCAGATCAATGGCACTGTCTTCAACGAGATCGATGATGAGCGAGTGCTTGAGGTGAGTCTCACTTGGGCTACACTCTGTCTCTTTGCTATCAGGACATACTATCAGGAATACGAAGAGATGTGGAAACACGCTGCAACACGCACAACACGCAGTGACCTTGCGTTTCGCTTCATCGAATGAAAATAAAGATGCTCGCCAGACTTCAAAAGTTTCTCTGATGGATTTTACCCTAACCATTAACCCTAACCTACACAATACTGTCCAACACAAATCAACACATTTAATCTAGCTAGAAACACACCGGACCTTTAGCTCAATCCGCAAAGCTGGATCAGGTCCGACTCCACCCCGTGGATTGTTTGTTTTGCAGCGAGAGGTACTTGACATGTTAGCCAAAGACTTTCTGCCTTTTTGTCGAGGGCACAGAGACATTATCAGGAGAGTATAAAGATTTTGGCTAAATAAACTCTTTCCAGGGAGTCAAGTACTCGCTCCTTCTCCATAGTCTGCATTAATGCACATGATTAGCTTGTGATCATTTTGAGTTTTTTTTTAATCACATTAGTTGACATTTTTTTTAGCCTAGTTATTTGGACGTGATTGGGCAAGCATAACATGGGACCTGGCAAACACATTGAAGCTAATGAATTTATGATTTGTCCACTCCCGTAAATACTTAGATACTATTAATAAGGGTGTCTGCCAAATGCCATAAATGTAAAGTCTCTCTTTTTTTCTCATAATGTGCAGGTGCACAGCACATGCAGATTTGCCCTGATGAATTGGTATGTATTTTGTTGTGCATAGGAGCTGGACCTGGAGAAGTTTGAGGATCTCTTTAAGACTAAAGCACAGGGTCCTGTGGTTGATCTGTCCTGTACAAAGAGCAAAACCTCCAGTAAGACCATGAACAAAGTTCAGCTTCTTGATGCTAATCGCTCCAAGAACCTGGCCATCACACTACGCAAGGCCAACAAGAGCACAGAGGAGATCTGCAGAGCCATCCAAACGTGAGTAGCCATCCCATGCCAGTATTCCTTCAAAAGAAAGAGAGCTCATTTTGTCAATAATGGGAAATATTATAATAACTGTTTAAACAACAGCACACAGATGGACACTGGTGTAAGAGGGTTAATTGACAAAGTGAAATCAACACATTGAACAAGGCTATTGCAAGGATAAATGGAACTAACAGAAACTAAATTTAACACAGCAAGGTTAACTCTACGTAATGAATGTAAACACACAGAGAGGCAGAAGTGAAACTAAACACACTAAACTAAATTATAAGGAGCGCTAAAGCTATACTGAGACGGGTTTAAATGGAAATAAACATAAACGTGGATCTATGACAGTTTTACTCAAACTTACAGTGCTGACAGGCCCACACAGCTAAAACACGCCTGTTTACACTGAGAGTAAGCTCAACTTTTTCTCTCATAAACACGCTTCCAACATAAACATTTAGCCAAAGCCACTTGTGGGATTTAAACTTTGTAATTTAATATGAAACTGGTTCTAACATTCAGTAACACTTTTTCACAAAGTGAAAGTCCATTTCTTTTACCTCTGATGCAAAATAACTGAACAATATTACAATAACAAAGTCGGGATAATTTAATTAATTTGAACTATCGCGTTAAATAATGTGAGTTAAGTGGACATTCATGTGACACATTACCCACACTTATCGTCTGTAATATCATCTGACAAGAAATTTTATTTGTTTTCCATAACTGGTGCTATAACACTTCTTAATAACGGACATCTTGGCCTAGTGTACTTTGAAATGAGGCCAGTTTTCAGCTTTTATCTTCCTCCTGGATTACACCCTGAAGTCACGGGAACTGATATGTGTGTGTTGATGATTGCAGGTTTGATCTCAAGGCCCTGCCGGTGGACTTTGTGGAGTGTCTGATGCGCTTCCTACCCACGGAGGCAGAGAGTAAGCTGCTGCGTCAGTACGAGAGGGAACGGCGGCCTCTGGAGCAGCTGGCTGAGGAAGACCGCTTCATGCTCCTCTTCAGTAAGATCGAGCGCCTCACACAGAGGATGAACATCATCACTTTCGTGGGGAACTTCAGTGACAACATTGGCATGCTGACCCCGGTGAGCAGGCTTAGTAATGAGACTTTAATTGTCTATTACTATTTCTACTAATTCTACTAACACTAATACTAGTACTGCTACTACTACTAATGCTGCTGCTGCTACAACTACTAACACTAATACTACTAATAATACAACTAATACTGCTGCTAATATGAGTTCTAGTATTACTAATACTACTAGTCCTACCACTAATACTATTATTTCTACTTGTTCTACTAACACTACTGCTACTAATACTACTACTTAATAGCACTACAACATTCATACTACTACTACTAATAATAATACTAGTACTAATACTGCTGCTAATACTATGTCTAGTATTACCACTAATAATGTTATTTCTCCTCCTACTACTAGTACTAATACTACTACAGCTTCTACTACTTCTACAAATACTAATACTACTACTGCTACTAATACTGCTACTACTACCAATACCACTATTACTACTACTACTAATAGTAGTACTTCTAACACTAATACTACTACTGCTGCTACTAATACTGCTACTACTACTAATAGTAGTACTTCTAACACTAATACTACTACTGCTGCTGCTGCTGTAAATACTATTTCTGCCACTACTACTACTAAACTACTAAAAATAATTTGCTTTAATTATGTGATCATTTTACAAATAAAGTAAGACGATGGTAGGAAGAGAATTTTTAACTGTTTTCTAAAAAAAGAATGACGGTATATATCAGTGAATGTCATAATCTTTATTTTCCACAGCAACTCAATGCCATCATTGCTGCTTCAGCCTCTGTGAAGTCTTCTCCAAAGCTGAAAAGAATGCTTGAGGTAGGAAATTTTGTCATGTTACGTATTAAATTAAACTCTTTATCAAAATTAAGACTAGCCAAAATTTGTCATGATGAGTAACATGGTACATTACAATATCATAAATCTGACCATTTCCCCCCCCATGTCTTTGTACAGATAATTTTGGCCTTGGGTAACTACATGAACAGTAGTAAAAGAGGCTCGGTCTATGGTTTCAAGCTCCAGAGTTTGGATCTGGTATGATGGATGACATAATCGGACTGTTTTACAGCGTGAATAAAACGTATGTTTAATCTCTGAATATTCTTTAACTGTCCTGTGTTTGTGTTGTTCCAGCTGCTGGACACGAAGTCTACTGACCGCAAGATGACATTACTTCACTACATCGCTCTGATAGTGAAGGAGAAATACCCAGAGCTCGCTAACTTCTACAATGAGTTGCACTTTGTGGACAAAGCCGCAGCAGGCAAGTAAATGCACTAGGAAGCAGATGTGATTCATGCACACTGACTCAGGGGATGTTTTTATTAGCTGTACTATTAACTTACTTAACTTTTATCATTCTACACTTTTTGCTTGTTACAGTATCTATGTTGATGTGAGAAACTGCCTAGTCAGATTCCTCTTAAGTAAATATTTCTTGGGTAATAAAACCAATTGTGTTTGTTATATTATATGTGTGTGTGTGTGTGTGTGTGTGCAGTGTCTCTGGAGAATGTGCTGCTGGATGTGAAGGAGCTGGGAAAAGGAATGGAGCTGATCAGAAGAGAGTGCAGTCTGCATGATCACCCCGTCCTCAAGACCTTTCTGCAGACCAGCGACCCGCAACTGGACAAGCTGCAGAAAGACGCCAAGACCGCTGAGGTAACACACACACACACACACACACACACACGTTTCTCTTACAATCCTTGTGAGGACTGTGTATCAACATAATTATGAATGTGATGCTACACTAAACCAAACCTCAGTAACCACATGGAAATGTTAAGGATAAATGTTTTTTTTTTTTTTTTTAAATAAAAAAAGGGGACCAGCCAAATGTCCCCACAATTTAAAAAAATGTCAAATATTCCTATCCTCATGGGGACCCTCCAAGATATAAAAACATGCAGTTAACTTCAGGGTATTTCTGTTTCGTGTCAGACCACAGCTCACCACCCTGTCATTTCTCAGATAACCTTTTAATTCGAAAGGCATGACGCTTTTGTCTTCTTTTATTTGTGTGTCTAGCTGAGAGATTCGTTTGTGAATGAATTTGTGAATCTTGCGACAACCCACTCTACGTGTTACTGCTTATTTACAGAATAAACTTTTTTTTTTTTTCTTTTGGACTCAGTGCCTCTTTTCTTTTAACACTCATACAGGAGGCTTTCAACATTGTGGTGATGTACTTTGGCGAGAGTCCCAAGACAACTCCTCCGTCTGTGTTCTTCCCTGTGTTCGTGCGCTTCATCAAAGCCTACAAAGTACGTTCTGCTTCATTTCTCTCTCTCTCACTCACACACACACACAGACACACACACAGCACCTGCACTTATACAAGACTTATTATTAATTATACAACGGATCAAGAATGAGGAAACACCTGCTGACTACATGACGTTGATATACAGTATAAAAACAGAATCAGAAATCCCGTTAGTAGTCTGTTATTCATCTGAAAGCATTAGTCAGTAACTACAGTGGGTTAAATCATGTTCTGGTTGTGAATGTCCATTCATAGTGTAGTGTAGAAAGATGAGAGCAGCTTGTGAGGGTGAGGGGAGGAGAATGACGGATGAATAACAGGAAGATGCAGCTGCGTTTAGTTAAAAGAGCACTGGCTGTGTTTAGGCTGGGCTTGAGCACTCTCCGCTCTGACCCGGACACACACTCATACACACGCCTGTTCCTCACATTGTCCTTCATGTGGATTTATGGACCTGCATGAGGAAAGGGGTAGCCTCAGGGTCTGTGTTGCGTGTGTGTGTGTGTTTGTACATAATTAGAAGTACAATTACAATGCTCAGATTTTCTTTCTTGGAATATCCATTCAGCCTGTTAGGACTGTAAAGTAGGGTAAACTATTAAAGTCGGACTTCTGTAACAATGTTTATGCATGTTTTTGTGTGTGTGTGTGTGTGTGTGTGTGCGCGTGTATGTTTTCAGGATGCAGTTGAGGAAAACGAACAGAGGAAGAAACAGGAGGAAGCTATGAGGGAGAAACTGCTTGCTCAGGAGGCCAAACAGCATGACCCCAAGGTATGACATTTTAACTTCCATCAAGCGTGAAAACACACACACACACACACACACACACACACACACTTAAACGAAATGATCCAACACACCTCAGCTTCTGCTTCTTTTTTTCTTTCTTAAAATGAAACATGAACAATGAGGTATAATTCTAGCTATTTTGTCAAAGGTCACACTTTTTTTTTTTTTCTCCTGTAAACATCTTTTGCAATGATAGTTCTTACCATGGCTTCAGGCTTTCGCAGGGGGCCCCCTTGTGGCCTGCAGAGTGGGATGTTGCTTTAGTTATCTCATAACTGTTATGATTTCCATCACCACAAGTTTTTATAATACTGAGTTACTGAGATCACATTTTTGCAATTCAGATATTTGATGTGAACATTACCTGAAGCTCTTGATCTGTATCGGCGTGATTGCACTGCTGCCACACGATCACATGAATGATCCAGTAAAGTGGCCGGTGAGTCGTGGTGACAGACCCTGTGTAGAATGAGTATGCTCTGTTCACTACAGGTGCAAGCTCAGAAGAAGAGGCAGCAGCAGCACGAGCTCATCGCTGAGCTGAGACGGAGACAGGCCAAAGACCACCGTCCGGTCTACGAGGGCAAAGATGGCACCATCGAGGACATCATCACAGGTGGGAAACATAGGACTACAAATCCCATCATTCCCAGCTCCAGGATCACTGTGGTGGTGCTGGGCTCCTCACAACGGCAGTGCACCATCTGTTACGCTACGCAGTGTCCCCTACAGCCAAGTGAACAGGAGCTACACTGATACACTGTGATTTAGGATAAATCCGTTCTCAGGGAGCAAATCTAGGCACACTTCATTAAGGCAACAAAAGTAGTTCAGGATGGACTTCTCTTGTCACTGCGATTAAACGGGAAGAATCTCGTCTAATGCTTTTGTTTAGTCTGAGCTAGTCTAAATGTTTTGTCTGTGTCTCTTGTTACTACCTACTAGGATTTAAAGGTTTACTAAAGACAGTGTTAAAACAAAGACCATTTCCCAGATACAAAATAGGCACAAATTAGGTAAATCTTAGCTCAGTGGTATTCATTACTACTTTACAAAGTCAAAAGATGGCATTTCTAGTTAGCAGTCAATGCTAGGTGTAATTCCATTGTAAATTTTATGATTTTTCATAAGTCTAAGCAAAATGTTGATATTCTTGACAGTGTAAAATACACAATTTTTCAGTAATTTAAGAACGACGTGTCATACCATGTATCCATTTATAGTTAAATTTAACGTTGTGGAACATTGCAAGTACGCCAATAAGCTAGTTCATGTTATCACTTACATTATAGCAGCTATAAACAGTTATTCCCTCCCTAGGCTTTTTTTTTTTCCTCTCAAAGTTAATAAGAACTAAACATACAGCTTGTTACAGTTGTTAACATCGTCTGTCCGCAAGACCTCCCATGGTGGAAAGCATGAAGGAACAGTTTTACCTCCAACTGATACTAAGCTGTTACATACAAAAAGGAGTGCTCATAGAAAGCTTCACTATATCAGTGATGATGGCTTTTAATTTGTTTACTATAAGATTTAGATTACGTGGAGTATCTGCCATACAAGTCCCTGTGTAAACTGTTACTATAGAAATTATTAGAATGAACACGTGATTTGAATTACAGCCAGAACTACTTTTAGAAAATTCAGTCAACTCCATCTGTTCAATCAGTTGAGAAAATCGACAATGCTATAGTGTATTGTGAGTTGATGCTTAACTGGCTGAATATTAATTGCTGGTACGGACAATTAATTGCTGGTACGGACAATTGAACTGAATGGGGAAAGTTTTTGTGCAAGGAGAAGGTTTGGCTCCCTTTAGGAGCACGCGGTCATAAATCAGCTCTAACATTGTTCTTCTAACCTCCCTTCCCTCCCATCAGCGCTGAAGAGTGTGCCGTTTACAGCGCGCACGGCCAAGCGGGGCTCGCGCTTCTTCTGCGACACCAACCTGTACGACGAGTCCAACTGCTAGCCCCTTCCTAAGCTCCCTCTCAAAATCTGTCCCTAATTCAGAAGGTTGTTCAATTCTTTTTTTTTTTTTTTCTCCCTAAAAACCTGCATGCCACGGGACACATGCATGAGCCTCCTTTTTCTCCACAGAGCACCAACAACCTCCTTTACTAATCTTCAGGCTGTAGGGATGAAAAGGTGTTGGTCTGGGATCAGTTATATGGATGATGAGGAACTGATCCTGGGTCATCCCTCTGAACTGGGCTTTCCATCCTTTGGTTTCAATGAAAGAAATACAAATTAAAAGATTCTTCTTAGCTGAGGTAGCAAATAGTGGGCTAGGTGTAGATCACTGGAAGATGCAATACAGGGTTGCTGGTCCTTATAGCCTTCAGTAGCTCTTTTGGATGAAGGTGCAGTTTGTAATCCTTGGCACTTTTCACTTTTCAAAGACTATTCCGTCCATCACAATCTTGTTAATTTCTTTGTTTAAGATTCCTCTTTACATTTGTTCTGACCTGGCAGTTACTGTAGCTCCAACCCCAGTCAGAACACAACCGCTCAGCTACGCCTCATTTCCCTAATTCTATGTTTATACTTGCTTCCTGACTATGCAATATGAGCAGCATTGTTCACATACTGGCCTGCATATCTACTATATATATCTGGAAGATTAAACAGTGATATTAGGGCAGGTCAGAGATGAAATATCTGGAGATGTTAAACACGCGGACACACTGTTATTTCCCCTTCAAGACTTTGTGCCGTCATTGTGTTTGTTGTTATGACCTGCATCTCAAATAAACGATGAGCTTACATTTAAAAGTAGCTACTGAACTGGAACAGCCAGAATATTAGTACGTTAAACAGACTCTTTGGTAGGTTTGTAGGCTTTCTTTATTTAGTAATAGGGAAATCAGTTAATATTCAAAATCTGTAGAGACTAGTACACAACTATGCAATTTTAGAGACAGCTTTAGTTCGTTCATTTTGCGCAAGAGTAGTTTACAGAGGGGGTGGGCTCAGCTGTTTTCACAAACAATTGAGAGTCACCTCTCAGCCAGCAGAAGGCTATAAATGTTTGACTTTCTTGAACCATTTGGATGGAAACATACCTAGATGAATGAATGAGAATACATGAGAAGGGAAACTGGGATGTGCCTGTTCATTTATCGGACCAGCAAAGCCTTGCCATGGGGACTCTGGCAAAAAGACTGAAGCAAGTATTTGTCCTAAAAAAAAAAAATAAATAAAATGCTGAATGAATTTATTACATGTATTCATTCACAAATGCTTTTACCAAAAGCCAGTAGGATGTTTGCATCTTGCTCACGAGCTTAATAATAAAATACAAAACATAGAATCAGAGAACTTGTGCAACAGTCAGTTGTGCTGTGTCATCCACTGAGGTTTGGCTTGTGCAACGGTCCTTACAGTTTCACTTCTCCTAACATGCTAATATCATTTTCTCTGTCCTTCATCCCCACCTCACTAATGATTTCCTCCTACATTTCCAACAGAGCAGAGGACCGAGCTGAGTAAATATGGGCCTTTACTAAGCGGAGGGTAAGAAGGGCAGCACAACATCAGGCTTCATGAGGCAGAAATGCTTTGCAGCTGGTTAAATGTGCCTGATATTTGAAAGGCCTTTTTATTTTTTATTTTTTTTGCTTGAATATTTTATGGAGTTACTTGCTTTGTACGTTGCTAAACATTACCCTCTTGTATTGCTCTGGAATTGTGAAGCACACAAGCAGGTATTAATGTGTCCACTTAAAGTTAGAATATGATTTTCACCAGAAACCCTGATGAGATCCAAGGAGCTCGAAGCCATATTAAAGTTGATGGCATTAGAACTAGAAAACTTTCCATTCCCCCCCCCCCCTTTCAGAAAGGAAAGCTAAGCTGGTCACGTCTGTCCCTGTTGCATGGAACACTAACATGTCTGCCGTGTCTGCCGTGTCTCACTGCTTATGATTATGGCTTGCATGCGATGTTCTGGTGTTCAGCAAGTTCTGCACATGACTTCAATTGAAAAATGCTGATTTTAATCATTGAGATGTTCAGGTTGATTTCTTTTCGATCTCTAAAAGCCTCTAAGAGCTTGCTGATCACGTGGACATGTTACATTGCAGTATGGTTTAATGCTGTGTATTTTTGTACTGTTTACAATTGTTTTGATAGATTTGTTATTCCAATGCATTGTCTCTGATCTGACAGACACTATAGGCTAGGGAATGAGATTTCTCTTTTCCCTAAAAGCAGAGTTTCAGAATGTAGTTTAGAAAAAGATATAGGATAGAAACTATAAAACTAGTTACAATCCTTACAATTAGTTATTTTTACTAGTTACAATTTACTATTCTTTGTAATTTGGTAGTAATAATAATCCCCAACTCATCAGTAAATAAGGAATACAACACGACAGGGTGTGCCGTTATCGGAAAATGATCAACTTCAGGGTGGTGAGTTGATGATTTTCCAATAGTAGCATGTCCCAATGTGTTATACCACAGCAATCTGTTAATGATTACAATTGTTTATTAATTTAAAAAAAAAAAAAGAAAAAAAAAAGAAAAAAACGATATCTCTTCTAGATATCCATTTGTAGTTAGAAAAAGTAACAGTTGTGAAGATTGTTTCCTGTTATCGCTTAGGGTATAGCAACATTCATTCCATTACTAGGCTCTCTTTCTTTTCCCTCTCTCTTGAAGTTAATAAGACAAAAAAGAAAAAACGCAGCTTGTAATGTTACTGAGAAACCGCAAAGCCCTCTGTGCTGAACAGTTTTCAGTGACAGTAATCCTAGTGACTGTTACAAGATGCTGACGCTGGCATCTCCTTCCAGAAATATCTCCCTATACAAAGCTTCACCACATCACTTACCACCATATACACTTTTGGTATCCGTTTCTGTGGTGCGTTCGCCATGTAACCCTGTGTACCTGTAGCTGTTACTATAGAAACAGTAACTTATTAGAACGAAGGCATTAATACAAACCAGCTTTTGGAATTGCTGCTGTTGTAGAAAATTAATCAATGCCTTCTAACCAATCAGATTTGAGAATTCAACAGTGCTGTGGTATAAATTACTAGAATTAGTTCATTGATGACAAACATAAATATAATATAATACAATACATTGTGATGAGTTTAACGTCATTAATAAGTGCTTCTAGAAAGGTGACTAATTTTTAAGTGCTAAAAGCAAAATATGAACATAAACATGGACATAGTATTAGTTTAATAACTTCATGTTCTCCCCAAAATGCGGAATAAGAACAGTACTATAATAACAATGAAGAGTGATTAGAGTGTTATATATATCTGTAAGTCATTAATGAATGATTTATTATTATTAAGAAGTTGCATTCAAAAAACTGCCACCAAATTATAAAGAATTATTAGCAAATTATAGTGATTTGTAAATACTAGCTTTATATACCTTCTTACTTTGAGACAGATTTGTGCTCCCTGTTAACCGGAGTGTTCCCTGCTCTAACTGTGTCCCTTCCCCACCCGCAGATCTCCGAAGCCAGCCGTTCCTGCGAGCTGACGCGGTGATCCGAAACGGGTGGAAGCGACCCTAAAGACCCTCCCTGACCCCCTCTCCACCCTGCGCTTATCTCCCTGCACCTCGCAGTGACGGAGTGTAGGCCAGGACCAAAGCAAACGCTGTTCGCTTTATAAGTGGGTGGGCGAGTCCTTTATTTATTTATGGAAATCCTTTTTGGATCAGAGGAGTCTCCGTTTCTCTCCTTGTCTCTCAACAAAGCTACAAAAGCACAGACGTTAACGTTTCCACCCTTTCCTTTACTCACACACATATCCAAACACACACACACAAAGCATCAGTGTGTGGCCTTGCTGGGGGAAAAGGAAAAGACATTTCCTGGAGAGTGGTGTGTGAGAGGACACATACATACACACTGCCAGCGCAACATGGGCTTCTTCACATGTGCAATCTATAAACAAGACTCTTACTGATGAAGAGATACGACTGACACCATGTACACCTACAAGAGCTTTTTTTTTTTTTTTTTTTCCTTCCTTATTTCTCTGTGGATAATTACAACAGCATGATTATTAACACCACTTGGGTTAAGCTCGACAGACCAAATGTTTGTTAAATTTGTTAAAGTGCCTTTTTTATTGAGACAGTATTATTTGCTTAAATATTTAGCCAATACAGGTGCCAGACTTATAATTTTGTACTGATTGCTTTGCTTCTTTTGTACTGATCCTTTATTTTGTATAACATTAGTTGAAATACTGTAAATAGACAATTATCCGAAAGTGCACTGCTTCGCATTGTGGATTTCAAGGAGAAAGCTTTGCGCTTCAGGTCCTGTGGTATTTTAACAGGCAACTATGTGCCTTGCATAGTTAATACTAAGCTAACATCAGTTCTGTCTGACTGTATATACTGGTTGTAATGACGTTTTTTTTTTTTTTTTGGGCTTATGAAAGCACCAGTGTGCTCCTGAATGCATCTGGATTGAAGCTGCAGGCTGCATGTTACAAACCCAGGTGGTTATTTTTGTAACAATAAGTTATACATACTGCAGGGGTGCCAACATTTATGGTTTAGCCATAGCATTTACGATTTTTGAACCCTAACTGAGGTCAGAGCAAGCCTGAATGAAATTCTTCCAGCTGTAAATTTTCTTGCTAGCAATGTTAGCACCTCTGCATCCTGTATCTGCTTTGTGGGTACACACCTACATCATGAAGGCTACACTGCATTCAGCTTCCTTTCCATGCCAAAGAAGTGACATGGTCATAAATGTTAACAGCATTTAATTGGTTTGCAGGATTTACGATTATTCTGTATTTGGGATTCTTTAAACTTTGTGAGGCGAATGGCTTCCTTTTGCACTAGCCAGTAACATGATATGGGGAGATTATTCTGAACTAATACACTACATACTAACGTTTAGAGGCAGGATTGAAACATAAGCAACACTAGAACCTTGTGCTGTGGGTTACTCTTAAATATTTAAAAAACAATTTTTTATACAGAAACTGTATCATGTAAAAAGGTGTAAGTGCTGAATGTATAGGCATGACCTCTCTATTAAGGAAATACAGCATCACTGTATCAGCTTTAGCCATTCCATTTGTCAAAGGAAGCACAAATAAAAGTAAGACGTTCCTGATTGCGAGTGTATTCGATAATTCACTCATGAAAATGGAAAATGTTTAAAGGAGCTGTTTGTAATGTTTAGAGCACATATTTTATTTTATTTTTTTTAAATGGGTCTTTGCTTTAAACCAATGCTGCGCTTGTAACTCGGGATTCCCAACCTCCGATTTTTTTTTTTTTTTTTACTTGGAAAGTTTCCTCAACCTTGAGTTCAGAATAGACGTCAGAATGGACACTCATACAGTCAACAGTAAATGAGTTTATAGTTAAAGTAATAGCATTTACTTTAGAATTTTAATCTTTCAATCAACTTTCAATCAACATATAAATCAGCATTAGTTGGTCAAATCTGTAACACTGACCATACTTTTCTCTGTTTTAAGAAAGTAAATACATCAATCATAAACTCATGATCACTAAAGTGAGCTGGATAGCTAGTTGCCGACAAAACACACGTCCCCCCCCCCCAAAATCTCGAACACACCGAGCTCGAACATGACAGCATTCCGAGTTCAGAATTCCCACTCCTGAGTTAAGTCTAATGCAGCATTCTACTGCTTCATGAGTTGCCATTTATTTCCTCAGGAGAAAAATAAAAAACATAAACCTGAAATAAATTCTGGGTTCTCCCGTGCGTCAATATTATGAATCACAATTTTTCTAATGTCTCTTTAAAATCCTGTAATCACTAAAGGTCTAGACAGAATTTTACACATTACAGACGGCACCTTTAATCATCAGTGTATGCTATTTCCTTCTCAGATGCAGAACCAGAAGCCACATCTCTTTTCTGTACACACTGATTTTATTTCAGAATTATAACAATATCCGTTACTTTTCTGTAGTTTATGAAGTTCTCCAGCAAAAAAATAGTGAAACGTTACTCTGTCTTTCCAAAAGAAGGGCTGAGCCACCATGCATTTCTACTATAAAAAGCAGTTTAATTATTCTGCATATATAAAAAGAAAAAAAAAAACCCAAAACAATTAAAACAAATAAACAGGAGTACCGAAACGGCTGTAGCTTTGTGTGTAAGCAGTTTATGATCATTTTTAAAAAAAAGAAAAAAAAAAAAAAAAAAAAAAGAAAAAAAAAAAAAAAGGACTTCAGACTTCACTAAATTACATTGGATGGTTTTACAAACGAAGCAAAAGGTGAACGCTGAGTGAACACTGTTAACATGTTACCTTTGTGTGTTACATGCATTAGTCTGTGGAGAAGTTCACTTTCCAACAGGTAGCAGCGAGGCAGTGAGTCTGGGCAGGAGGGCAACAGAGTCTGTAGACTCCACACACACACACACACACACACACACACAGCAGAATGCACTTACAGAGCTTTAAAAATGAAAGAAGACACTGCACTATTAAATGCAAAAAAAAAACAAAACAACAACAATAGAAAAAGACTTCAGTTCCCATCAGAGTGAAGTGGTCTGTAAAAGCACTCCTTTAAAATCCCTTTAACGATCCATTCCTCGTTTTGTCCTCATGGTTCCGGACCTCCTGGAAGACACAGCATCAGGGGAGACACGTACACAGCTCCACTGTCCACTCATCAGTCTCTTTTTCTTCCCTAATTCAAACGAATCATTTCCTTGGACTGCTGACACACTTGCATACACACAGGCCACAAATACACACCCTGGAATGTTCTCATAAAAAAAATGTCATTTTACTTTCAACATGTTTCATTCATCCATCCATCCATCCATCCATCTTCAACCTCTAAAAGCGCTCAAAGCGTTACATCCTGCTGTCCCTTTACCTGCTTGTATTCCTGGGTATTTGTTACACACTCATGTTAAAATGTATATTATGTAAATAGATATAAAATCAAATCTGTGCAACAAATAAGACAATCATAAGCCTAATTTAGCACGCATACACACACACACACACACACACACACACACCTCTCTCCTCCAGCAGTACCAATACACATACGAACAGATCTGGTACCATCATTGGGATTCGGGATTGAGCCCGCCCCCTCCTCTCCCTTACTGGTTCACTGACAACAATAACAAAAAAAAAAAAAAAAAAAAGAATAAAATCTTGGCTATTTCCTCAACTTCTATACAATTCATACAAAAAAAGGAAAAAAAAAAAAAAACAATTCCATAGCTGTTATGGTTGTTTGCGTTCTCATTTAGCACAGAGGTAGAGGCTACATGGAGGGGGTGAGAGAGAGAGAGAGAGAGAAAGGGAGGAGGGGGGAGGAAGGGTTGCTAAGTGAGTAATGATTTAAAAAAAAAAAAAAAGGGGCATAGAAAAATGTTTTCGTTTTTTCTGACCGAAAGAATAAAATATAATACTGCAATCACATACAAAAGTAGTCCTTCATATTTTTTTTTTTTTTTTTTTTTACATTTTGTACAGTGTTCTCGCTCTCTTGTTGCTTTTCTTCCGGTGGTGTAAAGGCATGGGGGTCTGTGGGAGGGCAGGTGGGTGGGCAGACAGGTGGGCACAGCTTGGTGCAGGCAGCTCTATGCCAGCGGGTCACCCATGTCCTCGTCCCCTGCAGACAGCAGCTCCTTCTTCTCGTCTGTGCTGGCCAGAGAGTTGCGGCTGTTGTGGGCACCCATGTAGAGCGTAGCGTACACCGGGTTGGTGAAGTTTGTGGGCTGGAGGGGGACGAAAGTGCAGAGGCCAGTGAGTGCACGGTGATGCAGCTACTTAAGCAAAGGTACTGTAAGATGTAAGGCAAATGGCTAAAATGAGTTCAGTATCTCTAGACCATAAGCTCCGCCCCCAATGACACTAATGCGGCATTCGACTAGAGGTCGCTACTCATCATTGGAAAAACCAAAGAAAACGCTCTCTCAACTCAGAATTCTCACTCAGGGACTCGAGATGGTCTCCTCGACTCTGAGTTCAACAAGTGACATCAAATCAACATGGCTGCTCACAGCATCAACAGTAAACATAGTAGCACTTCTTACCTTTAAATGAGTTAGGCTGTGTACACAAACTTATTCTCTTTGTATTGTTTCTTCTTTTTAGTTTTTTTCCCCTCCTATGTCCCTGTTTTGCTGTCAAACTGGGATTTGTTTTTGATTTGCTGATGAGCACGCTTCCTTCATAACTTCTGATTCTTCATAACGTCTGAATCTGATTCTACTTCTTGCCTGTTTCCTCAGGTCAGTCAAAGTCAATCGGCAGCTGCTGCTGAGACTTTGTGCTAAAAACGAACCCCTGTCTGGCTTGATATATTGTGCTCTCTGGGAATTTTTTTCCTCTCTCTCTCTCTCTCTCTCTTTAGCACTTTAACTGCTTTATAAAAAATGTCATTATGATTTGCACATTCTCAATCATCATTTTACAGTTTATGTTTAAGAAACTCACACCCTGAATATTGGTTAATTTGTTCCTTAATAGTCTAAAAATGATGGAATTCTTCATTGTAGCTTAAAACGTTAAAATATAAAATCAGAAATGCATTGCTGGGTACGGTCAATACTATGCGACATAACTCTGTAGCATACGTTGCTGCGCTAATAAACAGACTGTATGAAATGGCAGCAATCTTGCCGCACTTCATGATTAATATTGGCACTCAAAGCAAAGTAGACTGCAAATAAGGAGGTCGCAGTTCGCATCGCTAGCAGCACATAGCAGCAAACAACAGTGTGAAAGTCTGTTACATGCAGAAAACTTTTGCCATCTCTGGCTATTTGGCACAATTCACAGTGACATCTGTACAAATATATAAATGTATAAATATAAATGTATAAATATAAATGTAATCTGTTTGTGGTGGTGGTGGTGATGATCACCTTGTCTGGGTCCAGAGTGAAGTCTGAGTCTAGCAGCTCTCCGGCATCATCATCAGGCTCTCCCTCATAGATCTTATATGCAGGGTTCCCGATTTCTACATTCATAGCCCCATTGGTCATCCTCTGGTGCTGGAATCCCTTAGCACTGTAGACACACACACACACACACACACACACACACACACACACACACACAAAGTCAGTTTATATTCAATAAGCACATATCTACCAAACATTTGGCCTAAGAATACACACATTCCACAATATTGAGGCCTGGACCCAAACCAGTCACGAACATCTACTACACACACACACACACACACACACACGCACACGCACACACACACACAAATCCACACTATCACTTTGAAGGAGCATCCAGTAGCTTTCAGATGAACACTGCCAGAGGGTGTGTCCACGCTGCTGGCTCAGAAAGCTGGATATCCACAGGACAAGACCCACTACAGTTCAGCTACAGCACACAAGCACAACACCACTACACACTCGCACTGACACACACACGTTCTCGGGTGTACAGGACAGCAAGGACACAGACCAACGGAACACAGCTCAGAGCTGCATCCAGCCAGTCCATGTAATTCAGCCGTCAGTGAACAGAGCTGACTGACACTTCTTACACGCCGTCTAGGCAGAAGCACAGGAACACCACGGCACAGAAACGGAGAGGAAGAGACAGAGAGAGAGACCGAGAGAGAGAAAGAGAGAAAAGCACACAGATGGGCTGGTACACTGTGAAGGAAGGAGAAGGGAGGATGGAAAGATGGATATATGGAGGATGGAGGCCTGCTGTTAAAGAATTAGAGTTACCGCAAGCATCTGGAGCTGGGCTTGGCCCGCCTCAAAGACCTGGGAGACAGAGACACACAGTTACCCCCACACGAGAGAGAGAGAGAGAGAGAAGGGGGAAAGAGAGGCAAGTAGATACAAGTTAGGGATAAATAGATAAGAATCAATAAATAAATCAAAAGATGAACAGAGAGACCAAAAGGCTGATAGAAAGACAGACCGATAGATTGATAGACAGA